>JAGDYQ010000053.1:5024128-5074195 GCA_021962125.1 Bulinus truncatus | reverse complement strand
TGAAACCTCCTACATTCGAGGAACAATTGTATGTAGATGACAGTAGCAACATTAATTTTTTTTTAAATTGAAAAAAGTTCCCCCACCTTTTAATTTTTGTTTTCTCGTATCGCGAAGTTTGACGCTCGGTTTCAATTTCACACTGAATTTTATATGACTTACTAGACTGCTTTTAAGCACATTCCAGTCATCTGTTTCCATTTGTTTATAAACAAGGCATTTACTATACTCATCTTCCCTCATCTTCTAAACAGAAGAGGTATCCAAGAATTCTATCTGTTGAAAAGCTAATCAATCTCACATGGATGCCCACAAACCGTCAAATTCTTGGAAACTTCACTTTTCTGTTCAATAGCCAGAAATGGCGACTGGATCGAATCAAAATTATGATTACTGATATAGAATTGCTCTGGAGGGAAATTCTAGACTTCCCACTATTATCCAGCGCACTAATCAGAATGAAACTCAATGGTCTAATTGATTTATATGACAAAAACAAAAAGAAACCATCTGATAACACTTTCTCAGTTATTTGATGTCACCAACGTTAATGGAGAATGGAAGAGCACAGAGGATAAAGAGCTCTCTCTACCAGAGGCAAGTTAACAGTGGAAGAAAGATTGGTTATTTAATTGTCAAACAAGCCCCTTTGGAATCATTCCACCCGAGAAAACGAATCCGACTATCAAAAACTCAATCTCAAGCCAGCTTTTCTCAATCACAACCTACAAAAACACATACAACTGTCTCAAAACCTACACAAACACAATCAACTGTCTCAAAACCTACAAAAACAAACACAACTGTCTCAAAAACTACACAAACACATACAACTGTCTCAAAATCTTCGGATTCTGAAACCTCTGTTTCTTCACCCGAGTCGCCAACTATTTCTTAAACGTCATCTTCTGAATGCAAACCGGAATACCAAAGAGCAAGCACTAGAACGGCGGGTTTACTAGTACTGAAAAACATTTCCACACATAAAGCACATGACGTTCTTGCAACCATTGCTGAAAAGGGTCATGATGTGCCGGTTCCAAGTCAGGCGGGTGTCTGGAAACGAGTAATCTCTGAAGGACGGCAAATAAAAACTAAAATTGTTCAAACACTTCAAAGCAAAGATCCCTAATGTCTTCAGTTTGATGGTAAAAGAGTGCAAGAGGAAGAGTATCAAGTAGGTTTGCTGAAAAATATGACAACCGAACGCAAACTCGGTATTCTCATATGTGAGAGTGGTTCTGCGTGGCCATTCACAATGAACTACATCAGCTAATTGATGAATATGACGCTTTAGAAAATATTTGTATGTTAATTTGCAACACGACCGCAGAAATACTGATCATTTGCTCGGGATTGTAAAGCTCATACAGGATGAAGTCTTGAGCAACGGCTTTCAGAAGCCACAATATATTGACTGTCAGCACCATGTACTCGACCTGCTTCTGAAACATGTCATGAATTTTCTTATTCAAGAGCCAACGAGCAAACCAGAACTCAACTATTCCTTCATTGGCAAATTAACACAAAACTATGCCACTCTTCAAGCTGATTACCGCTTCTTGCGACAGAAGATGTTAGCACAAGCGAGAACCCACGTTGGCCTCGCATCAGCTGGAATAAATGACCAAATTTACACCAGGCAAGATGGAACTCACGTGCAATATTTACTGTAATAGCATTATTTCTGATACCAGAGTGGCGCAGTATTCTCGCTTCTGCCTGCAACTTCATCTGCTACGAATGGGCAAATGCTTGGTTCGATTCGCAATACTACAATGAAGCGTCCTTCAATGAATTGTTTTCCTAACTCATCAAGATAAAATGCAAGAAGGCAATTAAGTGTTTAAAGACCCATTGGTCAGTCGAGAAGTCATTAATTGACATTACCAGATCTAACCAAATAGCTGAACGTGCTGTGAAACTGATGGTGGAACTTCAAGCGAAATCGAGAAAAATAGAAATTTTGAATCTGAAGTTCATAGGACAAAATATGTTTTGAACATTTCTTGTACAATCTGTACATATTACTAACTGTTCCTTATCGTATTTGTTAATAAAAGTTGATTAGTTATTATTAATACTCTTTTGAATTAAGCAAAAAAAAAACATGTCCTTTTTTGAAAAAAAAAATATTTTTTCACTTTTTTCTTCCAACAAATGGGGAGGTGGGGGAATTTTTTTCAAAAAAATTTAAAATGCAATTGATATTCTTAAATTACACATAAAAGTTCCTCGATTGATATTCTTAAATTACACATAAAAGTTCCTCGATTGATATTCTTAAATTACACATAAAAGTTCCTCGATTGATATTCTTAAATTACACATAAAAGTTCCTCGATTGATATTCTTAAATTACACATAAAAGTTCCTCGATTGATATTCTTAAATTACACATAAAAGTTCCTCGATTGATATTCTTAAATTACACATAAAAGTTCCTCGATTGATATTCTTAAATTACACATAAAAGTTCCTCGATTGATATTCTTAAATTACACATAAAAAGTTCCTCGATTGATATTCTTAAATTACACATAAAAGTTCCTCGATTGATATTCTTAAATTACACATAAAAGTTCCTCGATTGATATTCTTAAATTACACATAAAAGTTCCTCGATTGATATTCTTAAATTACACATAAAAGTTCCTCGATTGATATTCTTAAATTACACATAAAAGTTCCTCGATTGATATTCTTAAATTACACATAAAAGTTCCTCGATTGATATTCTTAAATTACACATAAAAGTTCCTCGATTGCAAGTGGTTTCATAAAAAAAATATTTTGTTATCACCCTAGTGTACAGTGTACATTTATTCATCTAGGCGATATATATATTACATGGCCTGAGAAATGTTTTATCCCCCCCCCCCCCGAATATGTATTTGTTTTATTTAAGCCGTTTTTTATTTATTTTTTTTAACTTCCACATTTTTAATTTTTTTTTAAATTAATAAAATACAATAAATAAACAAAAAATAATACAATAACAACAACAAATCACGAAATTATCACAAGAGCAGACGCATCCATTCTGTGACACTGTTAAATGGCGTGACCTGGGAGGTAGGGAGGGGGGGGTTGGGTCGTGTAAAACGTTAGGAGCATCATCGTCTTCATCGTCAACATCATCATCATCATCGTCATCATCATCGTCATCATCACTGGAATATCATCATATTTCGATGCATTGTTCATTACTGGAACACCATCGAGTCAAGTGATTCCCCAACTCCCCTCCCCCCCCCCCCCGGGGGCCGCTGACCTGTACCGATCCCAGTGCCATTTCAGTCATCCTATCTGGGTCTGCAGTGAAAGCAACCCAAAAAAAAAACCGGCTTAAACTGGACATAAGCAACGCACTTCGGGTGTGTGTGTCCCCCTTCTCTCCTATTTCCCCCAGATGGAACCGTTTCGTTGCAGAGAAGAATCAAGCTCAGGTGTTCTCATTGATTGAGCGTTTTAGTGAATTAAAATGTTAAGTAACTTTATAATCAGTTTTTTTTTTTTTTAGAATGCAAAGTGCACATAATCAATTGTGAAACAAAAACAACCTAACATATAAGCAACTAACAACTCCCTGCTCCCCTCCCCTCCTCATCACCCCCACCCTCCTCAACGGGCCGCGGTGAAATCATCAAAGGTTGACCGGTCCGCGGCGAGAAAAAGGGTTGTGGGACCACTGATCTAGCCAGTCACAGTTTCATTGCTGCGACAATCATTACAACTAACAAACAAAAAAATAACAACACAACAACAACAACAACCCTTATTGCAACTTTTTTTCCTGCTGCATCATTGCGTCTGCTGCATCATTACGTCTGCTGCATCATTACGTCTGCTGCATCATTACGTCTGCTGCATCAATACATCTGTTGCATCACGTTTTACTGGAACGCCTTAGTAACTACTGCATAATTACATCTGATCGTTACATCTGCTGCACAATTACATCTGATCTTTACATCTGCTGCACAATTACATCTGATCTTTACATTTGCTGCACAATTACATGTGATCTTTACATCTGCTGCACAATTACATGTGATCTTTAGATCTGCAGCACAATTACATCTGATCGTTACATCTGATTCATTAGATCTACAGCATCATTACATCTGATACATCACATATTATTAAATCACAATTACATCTGCTGCCTCATACATTACTGGAGCACCATTACTTACTGGAACACCATTACTTACTGGAACACCATTACATCTGCCAGGTAATCATCCATGAAATAATAATACCGTCTCGACCACCATTGACACGGCCTGGTCTATAAATAGAACGTTACACTTTTATTTTCATCTCTCTCTCTCTCTCTCTCTCTCTCTCTCTCTCTCTCGCTGAATGACTTGCAGTGGAGAACTGCTGAATTAGGCAACGCAGCAAATGTATTGACCGCAGTTGCCTAGTAACATCTGGTGTGGACACTGATACCACTTCCTGACCACTACTCCTCCCCTCCACTCCTCCCCCCACCACCACCGCCAACCCACTCACCTTTCCCCACCTCCCCCCCCCTAACCCCACCATCTAACACAGCAAGCCATTTATCAAACTTTAAAAAAAATAAATAAAATATAGATATAAAAAATAAGCACGTGAAAAAATCAAACGACAAATGCAATAAACCAGTGGGAACTATTTATAGATGATGAAATGTGCAAGATGTTGCTGGCTAGTATTTCACTGGTGAAGATCATGCTGACCTAACGGATGTTTCATTTTGACTGATTTTTTCTTTTTGTTTTTTCGTTGTTGTTTTGCTGCCATCACCTGTCGATTTATTATTTATTATTTATTATTATTATTTTTTAACGCTAATTTTTCACGTGATAAACGCGCGTGTACATTGTTTTGGGAAAACGAACACTACACACTGGGGATAAAAAAAGTAATAAATACATGCATATAAATACATACACACACACACACACACAGACACACAGACACACACACACACACACCACTTGGGCCCACAGATCTTTGTTCCACTGGGGCCCACAGATATTTGTTCCACTTGGGCCCACAGATATTTGTTCCACTTGGGCCCACAGATCTTTGTTCCATTGGGGCCCACAATCTTCGCTGCTGCTGAGGCCCACATATCTTTGTTCCACTGGGGTGCACAGATCTTTGATTCTCTGGGGCCCACAGATATTTGTTGCACTGGGGCCCACAGATCTCAGTTGCACTGGAGCCCGAAGTATCTGTCGATGGACCCTGCTTGCATTTTGCATACTCGGACTAATCGATCCATGACCTGTCTGGGACGCCTGGTCCTAAGTCAACAACGCCTCACCTCATGTTTGTGTTTGCGTTGTAAGATCTTATTAATATTGTCATTACTATTATTTACTTTGTTATTTGTGTGTGTGTGTGTGTGTGTGTATGTGTCGATCGGCCCAGACTCGTTCGTTGTGTACACGTCATCACTAGACAAAAAGTACACTTGACCGTATCCAGGCAACCACTTCACAGCAACACCCTGTCCCATACGTGGACGTCCGGCACCCGAAGTTGGGATAGAAGCAATATATCTATCTATCTATCTATCTATCTATCTATCTATCTATCTATCTATCTATCTATCTATCTATCTATCTATCTATCTATCTATCTATCTATCTATCTATCTATCTATCTATCTATCTATCTATCTATCTATCTATCTATCAGTAAAAATGCCCCAAAACATATGCGGTTCGTAAGAAATGTTTCGCATACAGTGGCAGCAGTAAACATACACATACAGTGGCGCTGTTAAGACACATACAGTGGCAGCAGTAAACACACATACAGTGGCAGCAGTAAACACACTCATACAGTGGTAGCAGTAAACACACACATACAGTAGCAGCGGTAAACACACACATACCGTTGCAGCAGTAAACACAAACACACAGTGGCAGCAGTAAACACACACACATACCGTTGCAGCAATAAACACAAACACACAGTGGCAGCAGTAAACACACACACATACCGTTGAAGCAATAAACACAAACACAAAGTGGCAGCAGTAATCACACACACATACCGTTGCAGCAGTAAACACACACATACATACAGTGACAGCAGTAAACACACACACATACAGTGGCAGCAGTAAACACACACACATGCAGTGGCAGCAGTAAACACATACACATACAGTGGCAGCAGTAAACACACACATACTGTGGCAGCAGTAAACACACACATACTGTGGCAGCAGTAAACACACACATACTGTGGCAGCAGTAAACACACACATACTGTGGCAGCAGTAAACACACACATACTGTGGTAGCAGTAAACACACACATACTGTGGCAGCAGTAAACACAAACACATACAGTGGCAGCAGTAAACACACACACATACAGTGGCAGCAGTAAACACACACACATACAGTGACAGCAGTAAACACACACATACAGTGACAGCAGTAAACACACACATACAGTGGCAGCAGTAAACACACACATACTGTGGCAGCAGTAAACACACACATACAGTGGCAGCAGTAAACACACACATACAGTGGCAGCAGTAAACACACACACATACAGTGGCAGCAGTAAACACACTCATACAGTGGCAGCAGTAAACACACACATACAGTGGCAGCGGTAATCACACACATACAGTGGCAGCGGTAAACACACACATACAGTGGCAGCGGTAAACACACACATACAGTGGCAGCGGTAAACCACACATACAGTGGCAGCAGTAAACACACACATACAGTGGCAGCAGTAAACACACACATACAGGGACAGCAGTAAACACACACACATACAGTGATAGCAGTAAACACACACATACAGTGGCAGCAGTAAACACACACATACAGTGGCAGCAGTAAACACACACATACAGTGGCAGCAGTAAACACACACATACAGTGGCAGCGGTAAACACACACATACAGTGGCAGCGGTAAACACACACATACAGTGGCAGCAGTAAACACACACATACAGTGGCAGCGGTAAACACACACATACAGTGGCAGCGGTAAACACACACATACAGTGGCAGCGGTAAACCCACACATACAGTGGCAGCGGTAAACCCACACATACAGTGGCAGCGGTAAACACACACATACAGTGGCAGCGGTAAACACACACATACAGTGGCAGCAGTAAACACACACATACAGTGGCAGCAGTAAACACACACATACAGTGGCAGCAGTAAACACACACACATACAGTGGCAGCAGTAAACACACACACATACAGTGACAGCAGTAAACACACACATATACAGTGACAGCAGTAAACACACACACATACAGTGACAGCAGTAAACACACACACATACAGTGACAGCAGTAAACACAAACACATACAGTGGCAGCAGTAAACACACACACATACAGTGGCAGCAGTAAACACACACACATACAATGACAGCAGTAAACACACACATACAGTGGCAGCAGTAAACACACACATACAGTGACAGCAGTAAACACACACATACTGTGGCAGCAGTAAACACACACATACAGTGGCAGCAGTAAACACACACATACAGTGGCAGCAGTAAACACACACACATACAGTGGCAGCAGTAAACACACTCATACAGTGGCAGCAGTAAACACACACATACAGTGGCAGCGGTAATCACACACATACAGTGGCAGCGGTAAACCCACACATACAGTGGCAGCAGTAAACACACACATACAGTGGCAGCAGTAAACACACACATACAGGGACAGCAGTAAACACACACACATACAGTGGTAGCAGTAAACACACACATACAGTGACAGCAGTAAACACACACACATACAGTGGTAGCAGTAAACACACACATACAGTGACAGCAGTAAACACACACATACAGTTATAGACCTGACCTCAATTTATTTATGTATTGACCTGGTCCCCATGCAGCCTGTGACACCAAGTCAAGAAACTGACTCGCTACAATGTATGACCTACTTTTTTTTATCACAATCGCCTTCCCTCCCTCCCTACACCTCTTCCTCCATGTTCGACCCTCACTCCCCCGCACCCCAACACGCCTCTCCCTCCCCCGGGCCCACCCTTCTCCACACACCCACTGTCCTACAGAGCACCTGCAGCTTAATGGGTTTTTAGTACTTCCCCACCCCCTTTTTTTTCTTCTCACCCCTCCCCCCCAACCCTCCCCCTTCCCCACCAATTCAGATCAGGGTAGAGATACTGTGAAGTGACTGTGCACTTGGGCTGCGTGATGTGGGTGTGAACCTTTCTGCACTTAGACAATATGCGTATTTGTGTGTGTGTGTGTATGTGTGTGTGCATATGTATCGTATATATGCATGTTCAAGGCCGCTCTAACATTTTCAGGCCAGTGTTTCTAGCAGTATAGGTTGTGACCTACTGTCGGGCGGGTTGTGACCTACTGTCAGGCGGGTTGTGACCTACTGTCGGGCGGGTTGTGACCTACTGTCGGGCGGGTTGTGACCTACTGTCAGGCGGGCGGGTTGTGACCTATTGTCGGGCGGGTTGTGACCTACTGTCGGGCGGGTTGTACCTACTGTCAGGCGGGCGGATTGTGACCTACTGTCTGTCGGGCGGGTTGTGACGTACTGTCTGTCGGGCGGGTTGTGACCTACTGTCAGGCGGGCGGATTGTGACCTACTGTCTGTCGGGCGGGTTGTGACGTACTGTCTGTCGGGCGGGTTGTGACGTACTGTCTGTCGGGCGGGTTGTGACCTACTGTCGAGCGGGTTGTGACCTACTGTCGGGCGGGTTGTGACCTACTGTCAGGCGGGCGGGTTGTGACCTACTGTCGGGCGGGTTGTGACCTACTGTCAGGCGGGCGGGTTGTGACCTACTGTCAGGCGGGCGGGTTGTGACCTACTCTCTGTCGGGCGGGTTGTGACGTACTGTCTGTCGGGCGGGTTGTGACCTACTGTCAGGCGGGCGGATTGTGACCTACTGTCTGTCGGGCGGGTTGTGACGTACTGTCTGTCGGGCGGGTTGTGACCTATTGTCATGCGGGTTGTGACCTACTGTCTGTCGGGCGGGTTATGACCTACTGTCTGTCGGGCGGGTTGTGACGTACTGTCTGTCGGGCGGGTTGTGACGTACTGTCTGTCGGGCGGGTAGCGACCTATTGTCGGGCGGGTTGTGACCTACTGTCAGGCGGATTGTGACCTACTGTCAGGTGGGTTGTGACCTACTTTCAGGCGGGTTTTGACCTACTGTCAGGCGGGTTGTGACCTACTGTCAGGCGGGTTGTGACCTACTGTCTGTCAGGCGGGTTGTGACCTACTGTCGGGCGGGTTGCGACCTACACATTTGAAATGTATTATTAAAAGATGTAGAATTCATAGATGCGTAATTACAACTGTATTTCTCTATACGCTGACAAAATTTAACAGCCGTGTATGTTATGGGCTGACGCGTATAGGAAATAAATGTATATATTCCTCACTGGGCGACATGTTAGGGGCGACACAAACCTGTCGCCCGGTTGTAATGCTAGAGTAGGTTCTACCATGGTGTGTGGTTTGAGTGTGTCGTGGGCAGTAGAGGAACAGTGCCCTGCCGACAGGAGATTGCTCCACCCATCTATCTATCTATCTATCTATCTATCTATCTATCTACATATTATAAATACTTATCTCCCTTATCATTGTCATTCCCAGGTCTGAAATCTACACTAAATGTCCCTGGCTCGTCAGTCTATTGACAGGTTGATTGCTATTACTGGGGGGAATCGGTCATTACCTCTGAGGTGTGTGGGGGGGGGGAAGTAAAACTTGGCAAACATCTGGATGGGTATTGCCTTGACATCTGCTCTTATTTGTGGGTGTAATCGCTTTCAATTTAATGATTGAGTCTTAATTATTGTTTTACATGGTTTGTCTTTGCGAAAATAACTTGAAATCTGTCAAAATGATTGTCTCCAATCTCTATTGTTGGTCAGTGGACAGCCAACTATTCCAAACGTCATTATTGTCATTTGGTGTGTGTGTTGGTGTGGTTAATTCAACTTAACGTAAATGCCTATTTGACTATAGACAATGGCATTGTGAAGTCAAGCTAAATAACGCATTTAGTGACCATTATGTATCCCAGTAGTGGTCATTTAGTATTCTAGAGGTGGTAATTAAGTATTCAAGTAGTGGACACAAGTTTAATTTTTGAATTTAGAGAAACATATTTTTTAATGAATATCAGAAGTATGTCCACTACTGTGCAGTGTATGTATGTATATATGTATGTATGTCTCTCTCTCTCTCTCTCTCTCTCTCGCTGTGTGTGTGTGTGTGTGTGTTAAGTCCCTGTAAGGATGAGATCTCTTGGATCCTATAAACCACTAATGGGACAATTGTTGTAGTGCCCATCTTTCATCCCCACCATTACTGATAGTGCAAAGACCATGGAGGCACCACGGGAGATATAGTAGGATGTAGTAGAGTGTCCACATGGAGCATATTTTCCCCTTAATTCATACATAAACCAGTAACCCTTACTCAGATACTAAATGACAACTACTGCATAAAAAATGGTCAGTACTGTGATACCAAATGTTTTAAACTGGGATAGCCAATGGTCACAACTGGGTAAGTAAATGGTCGCAACTGGGTTAGTAAATGGTCACTAGTGGGATAGTAAATGGTCACAACTGGGATAGTAAATGGTCACTAGTGGGATAGTAAATGGTCACAACTGGGATAGTAAATGGTCACTAGTGGGATAGTAAATGGTCACTAGTGAGATAGTAAATGGTCACTAGTGGGATAGTAAATGGTCACTAGTGGGTTAGTAAATGGTCACAACTGGGATAGTAAATGGTCATTAGTGGGATAGTAAATGGTCACAACTGGGATAGTAAATGGTCATTAGTGGGATAGTAAATGGTCACTAGTGGGATAGTAAATGGTCACTAGTGGGATAGTAAATGGTCACTAGTGGGATAATTAAAAGATTTTTGCGTACGTAACATAACAATATGTAGGCCGATCAAACGAAGTGTATGCGTGCTCAGGAGTAATTTGTGTATGTGTGTGTGCGAACAGTGACCCCCCCCCCGCCCCCGTCCAACCTGCGACTAAAAACAAACATTAACAGAATCACAGGAAACATCTAAATATATAGATCAGTGATCATTATCATAATGCCCTCCAGACCCTTGGGTTGGGCTTGTAGCGCTGAGATTTTTTTTATTGGTTTAAAACTGAGTTATCCCAACATCTGGGCCAATCTCCCCCCCCCTTACCCCCAACCCCTCCTTTATCCCGTGGGGCGGCCACTAGTCTAAATGACGAAGTAAGATTTAACACGGTCAGATGATACAGTTCGATAAAACAGCCTCAAACATTTTTTGTACACTGGATAAAATATGTTGTTTGTCTATTCTTTGTGATCTCATCAACAACAACGAAAGAAAAAAAAAACCCACAAGAATAATATAACTTCACCGGAACCACGTGACTCTTTTTTTTTAATAATGGAGGCACACCGGGCAGCCTGTCACGTGATTTTGTTAAGGTCAAGGACGTAATATTATTCAACATTTCCTTATGAAGTATTTTTTTGTTTGTTGTTGTAGTTTTTGTAAATTAAATTAAAACAAAAAACAAATCTGAAATAAATAAAATGGGGGGAAAACAAGGCGACCTTTGACCCGACGCATGTACATAGATAGGCAGACGAGATCTGTTTGTATGTGACTGACACTCATTATATGTCATCTTGTTTTTTTTTTTTTTTAAAGAATTGTGAATTCAATTTAACTATAAACCAAACTAATTTACTGTATTCTCCCCACCCCACCCCCTCAACCAACGCCATTTTTGTTTTGTTTTTATGCAATAACATATTATTTTATGTCCACGATTCAAGGGACGTAACCATTAAATTCATTTATTACGATAAACTTCAAGAGTTGCGCCCCATATCTATTCCCCCCCCCCCCATGTCTTTGAAAATCAAAGGTGGCCAGACTTTTTTATTCATCCATCGTTCAATTATTTTTTTTTAAATGCACGCACCGCATCTCCTTCCTCTCTCCCTAATTTATTACAGCTTGTAAGGAACGCCGCGGAAATTGAAAGTTTTTGTGGAACGAACGCCGCGCAAATTGAAAGTTTTTGTGGAACGAACGCCGCGCAAATTGAAAGTTTTTGTGGAACGAACGCCGCGCAAATTCTCCGCGCTTACATTTCAGAATATACGCGTCACGCGCTCCATACCACACGCCCCGCGTGAAAAAGTTGTACGTTTATTAAAGGTGCCAATGCAGACGTAGCTTGCCTAGGGTAAATAAAAACGTAAAAAAATGTCTCTAAATATGTATTTGCTTTTCTTTCTGTAATATCTGCCTTACACGAACTGGGGGTGATAATACAATTTTAAATAAGACACATTACATACAGCACTCATTGAATAACTTGGGTATTAAATAAAACATGAGAGAGAGAGAGAGAGAGAGAGAGAGAGAGAGAGAGAGAGAGAGAGAGAGAGAGAGAGAGAGAGAGAGAGAGAGAAAGAGTGTGGGATTCATTCCAATTGGATTGCCTGCAACGGAGTCCTAGAATGAATTTACAATTTTTTTTCCTAAGAGAGATAAATACGTATTTACTTAAAATTTTACTAACTACCTCCCTTGTTTGATAAAAAGAAATTTAGTACATGTATAATATAGTTTTAGATTATACAAAAAAAAAAAAACGCTTAGCATTATTCATTTTAAATATGTACACACGATTAATAATCCTTTTAAATACTTTGTATTATTTATTGATGTTGATAACAATCAAACGAATAAAACGATTTAATTTATATGTGATGCATATGTTATCAGTTATTTCTCGATACACCAATTTTGAATTGTACAAATATTTAGATAAACATTTTATTAAACGTGGGTGGGGAGGGGGCTAGAGATGGGGGGCTGATGATATCTTATGAAATCATTTTCTATTTTCTCCCGTTAAAACTGAGTTGGAGTAATAAATTAGATTAAATCCGTTTTAAATAAAATACTAGAAATGAATGACATTAATATTTAACAAGAGAAATAACTTTTATTTTACTACAAAATACTTAACATTTCACAGGTTATTTGCCTTGGATATTTTTTTTTTTTTAAAATTTACCTTAAAAATGTTATAAACGTTTTTCGAATCTTTGTCAATTGGTTAGATTTACTAGCACACGATTTTATAGCTAATATTTGACACAATAAAAAAAAGAGAGATAGACATGGACAATTTCGTCATAGAGGTAGAAAGAAATAGATATTACAAACAGTGATGGGGGACGGATGGTCGTTCGGTAAAGTGCTCGACTGTAGACCTGAGGTCTCTGGTTTTGATCTTTCGTGAGCTCCAAAGGAATTCCCAAGGTCCCCCCCCCCTGTATCTCCCGTGCTGCCTCCATGGTCATAGCACTATCTGCTCCAGTGTGGATAAAAGAAGGGGACGATAAAATAACGCCGTTTCAGTTGTTTATAGGATCGAAGAGATTTCATCCTTACAGGGACTTCACAGGTTCAAACACAGTGGTTCTTAAAGTGTTGAGGCAATACAGTGGTTTTTTGTTTAAAGACAAAGAGAACTCACAAACCAAACCTTTTTCGCGGGTGTGCCCCAAAGGATTTGAAAGTATGTCTGCCTGTACCTCACACAGTTCTTTACATTCTTGGCGGTTTTGAACGACAATTATATATCTCTGTGTATCGCTGCATAAGCTTTGCCGTACCCCCTTGGGATACACGTACCACTGGTTGAGAGAATTGCATCTAGATGAAGAGTGTGTATGACATAAGAAAGAAATCATTTCTTGTGAAATATTTGATTCAAAACATCAACAAGAAAATCAGACGAAATACATAATAGTTAGACCTTACACACAGAAATTTGATAGTCTCTGTGCGTGTGTTTGTGAGTGTGTGTGTGAGAGTGTGTGAATGTATTTGTGTGTGTGAATGTATTTGTGTGTGTGTGGTTCTGTGTGTGTGTCTGTGTGTGTGTATGTATATGTGTATGTGTGTGTGAGTATGTGTGTGTGTATGTATGTAGGTGTGTATATGTGTGAGTGTGTCTGTGTGTGTATGTGTGTGAGTGTGTGTGTGTATGTGTGTCTGTGTATGTGAGTGTGTGTGTAACTGTGTCTGTGTGTATAAGTGTATTTATGTGAGTATTTGTGTGAGTGTGTGTGTGTGTGTAAGTGTGTCTGTGTGTGTGTGTGAGAGAGAGAGAGAGAGAGAGAGAGAGAGAGAGTGTAAGTGTGTCTGTGAGTGTGTGTCCTTGAGCGTTAGTGTGTCTGTGTGTGTGTAAGTGTGTCTGTGTGTGTATGAGTGTGTCTGTGCGTGTGTGTGTCTGTGTGTGTGTGAGTGTGTCTGTGTGTGTGTGTGAGTGTGTCTGTGTGTGTAAGTGTGTCTGTGCGTGTGTGAGTGTGTCTGTGTGTGTGTGAGTGTGTCTGTTTGTGTGTGAGTGTGTCTGTGCGCGTACATGTGAAGTTTTTTTTTAGTGGAAAGCGTTAATTTGGGTTTGAGATAAAATAACACTTACACTCAACAAGGGTAATGACCCATATTTTACTGATCAACCAATAATAGCTAGTTATTTCCCTTGGTCCAATTTTTTTTTTTTGCTTGTTGCGATACTTTGATTCTTTGTTAAATAATTATATTAACTAAAAATAGTTTAATGGTTATTACTGTCGCAAAAAAAAAAAACAACAACAAAAAAAAAACAACAAACAAACTAAAACAAACAAACAGTCAACAACACCATGAAAAACACAAATAAAAGGAGAGCATTGAATGACATATTTTGTCTTAGAGACAGGCAGAAAGTGGTAGATATGTATTACAGTTAGTCCACTCAAACGGTCGATTAGTGACACTAAACCAAACACGATGAAGCCCTCTACATATTCTAAAGCAGGGGTGGGCAAGCTTTTTCTACATTGAAAAAAACTTGTAGTTATTGGCGGGCCGTATATATATATTTGGCCTAATTTAATTAGAATTTACAACGTATGAAAATATGAGCTTATGATAATAACCATGTATTTGCCATTTTATTTCACATTCACAGTCTATTACACATGCACATTACATTTTTAAAATTTGAGTTCAGTGGTAATTTGGTAATAAGACTTTATTATTCATAATAATTCAACTAAAGTTTATTGTTACCTGTCATAATAATTATGAAGACGAACGAACTTAATTTGCATACAAACTGACCACAGAGTACAATTATAATTAATGAGAAGTTTGTAACTGTCCCCAGTTTTTGGATAATGTTTGTGAACAGTGAAACCAGTTTACTGTTTGCGATTCGCATTACAGCATATAAATTACAGTCAGTCAACATCGATATGTTCTTAGACTTGTTTTTTTTTTTTTATACAAGAAAACGCTTGCTCACAGACCAAATGTCAACCCAAATAGTGACAGAAGCTTGGCACCAAAGTTTTTAAGTTGTGGACATGCCTAGCTGGCAATAATCTTTTAAACTCCAGCAAAAGAACTGACATGTACGTCTCCTACATGTCATAAAATGCTTGTAGGTCAAACAGCTTCAACTAATATTCTGGAGCCCTAAAACCGATTTAATATCTGTAGATTCAAATCAAGAAGTCGGAATAAAATTTAAAAAAAAATGCAGCGAAAACTCTAAACAAAGAGAACTACCATCGACAGAGGATCGCAAACTGCATTCGGGGCGCATAATATACTCTGACGGGCCGCATAATATACTGTGACGGGCCGCATAATATACTCTGACGGGCCGCATAATATACTCTGACGGGCCGCATAATATACTGTGACGGGCCGCATAATATACTCTGACGGGCCGCATAATATACTCTGACGGGCCGCATAATATACTCTGACGGGCCGCATGCGGCCCGCGAGCCGTAGTTTAGCCACCCCTGTTGTAAAGCAAAAAAACGAAATTCAGCACCATTGTTTGTTTATACTTATTAAACGACGTGGTTTTCAAAACTGAGATAACAGTCACACCAAGTCGCAACAAACATACTGTTGAAACTGTGTGGGGGTGGGGGGGGGGTAGGTCGTGTCTGCAAAGTCTGTATGACTTGTAATGAAATTATTGAAATGTTTTATAACTGTTCGCTACAAGTCAGAAAACGCCTTTTAATTTATTTTGTTCAATTATCTATTTCAGCCGTCTCCTCGCATTATGTCATATAATGACGATTTAATGACATGTACAATGACATGTGAAATAACATGTACAATAACATGTGCAATGACATGTGCAATGACAGGAGAAGTGAAATGCGCAATGACGTGTAAAAATGACACGACATGTAAAATAACATGTACAATGCCATGCGCAATGACACATGAAATGACATGTACAATGACATGCGAAATGACATGCACAATGTCATGTATAAATAACATGTGTAATCAATACATATCTCAGGTCTCTCGTTGAACCAGACATGGTAATCCAGACTCAGAGACGGACTAAGATCGATCGAGGCCCACGGACGCAGACAAAAATATTCTATTTGAATATTGCGATCTACCCCCCCCCCCCGCCCCTCAGGGCTGGACGAAGTGGACAGGAAGGACATTTTAAGCCCTGAGGTGTGGCCACCTTCAGCCGTTGGTGTTGTCTTTGTCCACCCGCTGTCCAAGATCGAGCTGCAGGACTTTATAACGGGGGTGGGGAGGAGGCGTTGAAAGTGGGTGCGTTGACCGACTCTTGCGGTGTGCTTGTCGGCTGCCCATCCCTGGTGTTGGGTGATCGGTTCTCCAACTGACCGATGGATTAAAGAAAAGAGAGACTGCCCTCAATTAATTCTACGATTCAAGTCCGTCGCCTGTTTTTCACCGGGCGTGGGGCGCCCCATCATAACTGACCATTAGTATTTCGTTCTTATGAGTACTTATCATGGAAGTACACTGGTTTGTCTGAGTGCGCATAGTGGTCTTAAGGTAACCCTGTCTGAGGCCAGTGACTTTCAGGTTATGTTTGATACTGGGGAAGGGTGTGCACCAATCTTGCCCCCCCCTCCCGTCCATTTCTGTCCACTAAGGCACTACAAACACACATTTCTCTATAGAATTTTTTTTCTTGAAGTTTATGATAAGATTCATATAAAAAATTGTTCTGGGTAAATTAGTTACACAACTTTGTTTATATTGTCTGAGTTTTTTTTTTAAATCTTTTTATTTAACTGAAGAAATTTGTTCTGATTTTCGATCAACGGATTCGATTTACGTCGATTATTATCTCTTGATTTCTTAAATTTAGGTTCTCAGTACTTCTCATTAAGGTAACTCACAATCCGAACAACAGAATCCTCAAGTACTCGCCCTCATAGCGATAACAAGAATTTTTTACATGTCAATGTTAACTTTCACTTATTATCAGGTCGTCTTGTCTATAGATAAGTGTATTTGTGAGTGTATCTGTGAGTGTATCTGTGAGTGTATCTGTGAGTGTATCTGTGAGTGTATCTGTGAGTATATCTGTGAGTATATCTGTGAGTGTATCTGTGAGTGTATCTGTGAGTGTATCTGTGAGTGTGTCTGTATACAGTATCACTTGAATCGTTAAAAATCGTATTTGTAATCAAGCTCTATGTTTATAAAACACTGTACCTGTTGAGGGAATGATTTTGAATTGAATACTTTTACCCAAACGTAAAGTTTCAACAGACCTGGGCATTATAGAAAATAAGCCAGAATTTTTTTTTTAAATGTTGCTACTATTTTAATGCATCTATGACGTCAGTGATCGGAATCGAGAATTGTTGTCTTAGGGAAGAATCGTAATCGAATCGACATCGGTAAAAAAAAAAAATCTGGCATCGTCCCATAACTAAGGGTTTTTGTTTATATATTTGAAGCGACTGTAACGAATGAATTGAATTGATATTGATTCATTTGTATTCGGTTAACGGCACTACGGATAATCGACACGATAGAACCAAGGTCTAATAGTCACAGAGAAAAAACAAATAAACATGGTAAAATGGAGCAGTGTTGGACGGCTCGTTCCCTCACCCCCGCTCCCCGTGGTGCGCCACTGCCTGGGAGAAGAACAAGCCTGCATTAAGATGTCACGTGGTCAGCTTCTTGTGAGGTCAACATAACCCAGATGTCCGGCGATCTGACTTGTGGCTATTTTTTTTTATTGATCGGACATGAATAGATTTGAGCCGTACAGTCTGTCTTGTGTGTGTCTTCTTTATGTCTTGTGTGTGCCTTGTGTGTAAGTCTTGTGTATGTCTTATGTAACTCTTGTGTGTAAGTCTTGTGTATGTCTTATGTAAGTCTTGTGTATGTCTTATGTACGTCTTGTGTTTGTCTTGTGTATGTCTTATGTAAGTCTTGTGTGTGTCTTGTGTATGTCTTATGTAATCTTGTGTATGTCTTATGTAAGTCTTGTGTTTGTCTTGTGTGTGTGTCTTGTGTATGTCTTTGTGTGTGTCTTGTGTAAATCTTGTGTATGTATTTGTGTGTGTCTTGTGTAAATCTTGTGTTTATCTTGTGTGTGTCTTGTGTATGTCTTTGTGTGTGTCTTGTGTAAATCTTGTGTGTGTCTTGTGTATGTCTTATGTAAGTCTTGTGTTTGTCTTGTGTGTGTCTTGTGTGTGTCTTATTTATGTCTTATGTGTGTCTTGAGTGTTTCTTGTGTATGACTTATGTGTGTCTTGTGTATGTTATATGCATGATCATGTGTACCATGATCATATAATTAGTAGATACTAAAATAGTACATATCAGGGGGCCCTGCTTCTAAGGGCGACGTGACGAACACTGGTCATTGGGCCCATTGAGTTCGGTAAAAATATAATAATAAGAAAACAAAGCTAAATAAACAGACACATTTGAATAAATCAAAAAAGTTTAATGAGTATATTATTTAACAAAGTTTAACTTATAAAACAGTTAAATCCATAAAAAACAGTTAAATCTATAAAAACAGTTCTATCTATAAAAAACAGTTCTATCTATAAAAACAGTTTAATCTAAACAGAACGTTGAACCAATATGAAAAAGGTCATTTAAATGCTATTATGTGTGAAATGTAAACAAAACATTCAACTCATTTATTACGTATAATAGCTGCTTTCTAATGACCGCCCGTCATGGGCTTTTATGAGCCAGCACGTCCCTGGTAGACAATGCAGGATTAACGTATAAGCTACACAAGGGTCCCAACTTTCTTGTGTGATCCCCGAAAAATGATTAGAGTCAGCTTTTGTCATAGATACTTAAAAATGTTATTTGGCACTGACTTATCAAGGGCCTCATATCTCAAATAGCTTAGGGCCTTATCAAGTCTATACCCGGCCTTCTGGTAGATATCACATTTAAAAAACAACAACTAAACAATGCAGAGTATTATATTTCTATCTGTTATCAGACATCGTGTTATCCAACGATGCACAGAGTATTATATTTCTATCTGTTATCAGACATCGTGTTATCCAACGATGCACAGAGTATTATATTTCTATCTGTTATCAGACACCGTGTTATCCAACGATGCGCAGAGCATTATATTTCTATCTGTTATCAGACACCGTGTTATCCGACGATGCACAGAGCATTATATTTCTATCTGTTATCACACACTGTGTTATCCATCTGATATACTCCATGATTGTGTTAAAAAAAATCTCACCTCATTGTGAGCTACACCGGGAAGGCAATATGGACACTGTCGGGCCCCGTCAACCTCCAATAGCTACAGGGAGGGGGCCCTTGATTTCAGAATACTCATGGGGCCTTCTTGAGGGAGGGGGAGGGGGGGGGGTTGATCGAAGATTTTATTACGGCGCCCCAAGAGACATGATACAAAAAAAATGTGTGGGGGTGGGGAGCAAAAGCCTTCAGCAACTTTGATCATTATTCGTTACATGGTTACCAACATTTTAAAATTGTAAGCAAACCCCTATCTAGAACAACTGAGGCAATATGTGTCTATCAGGGTAGCATGCGGCTCTCAGGGCACACTTATTTTACTCTCTTTGATATCATGATTGTCCCCCCCCCCCGATCCCTTCTATTCATCGTCTTACAGACAATCCCGACTCCCCATTATACAAACGACACAATTCTCCGTTCAGTGGCGTCACAAACTACTTGGGGGGCCCCATCCCCTCAAAAATTTAAATAAGTTTAGGGGAAGGAGGTGCCGCCCCCATTCTCTCTCCCCCCCCAAAAAAAAAAAATCAAGTGCGACATTCAGTGGCCCTTTAAGTTCGGGGGCCTAGGTGGTCCTGTATCGACGCTCCTCGCTCCATTCAATCAACGCTGAACTCAAACATCATAGATTATTATCATCACATGTCCATTTTCAATACATCATGTAGACAAATACACATCACTAATGCAACATCACACCAGTCGTTCTATTTTTAGCATTGACATCAATTCCTCTCCCTCCCTCCCCCCCCCCCAATCACGAAGCCACCAGAGCACGGTGAGCCTAGGAAAAAAGAAGGATCGAAAAACCCAAAAATAAAAACCAAAAACCAAAAAACGATCTCAGAACTGTGTAATGAAATCTTCTGCAATGGAAGCAAGAAAAACCGCCAGCGCCAAATACTATTAAGGAGAAAAACTCTTCGGACAAAGGACCACTTGAAACGGATACCGATAAAATGGAAATGTCCGTGTGCCCGCAAGTGTCCGGTTTCAATCCGGATAATCTCATTTACCCCGGCAATGTCAAGTTATGACAGCGGCGCGTGTCGCGGGCAATTAAAGAAGAATTTTGATTGGCTACAGTCGTCCATGACCTTGATGAGGCGGCCGGGGGTGGGGGGGGGAGTTGGGGGGGGGATCTTGTGAGCGGAGACGCCGATGTAAGTCATTTGATATGGTCATGTGTGCAATATGGCGTCGATTGTAACATAGTGCGCATGTTTTTTTTTTACTCATGGACTGCAATTTCCTGTATTCGATATGACGAGGTTATGATTGTGTCTTGAATTGGAGGGGGGGGCAGTGAGAGGGGTGGGGGGGGGGATACATTGGTTGGTCATTGAGACCTGGGCAGGTAGAATCAGGGCCGTCTCATGGTACTTTGTAGACAATATACTTATATTAATTTTTTTTAATTTTCGAACAGTGGCCAGAATGAAAAAAAATGTTTTCAATATTACTTTTTACTCATAGGTATTGTTGGGGGAGGGGGGGGAAAGCTTAGAAAGTACATTTTCCCGGAGGAGGGCTTTTAAAATGATACATTGGGGGGGGGGGTTCTTCAATAGTACAGCGCTCCAGAGCACGGCCACTACAGCACGGCAATTCAGAGCATGGCCTATAGAACACGGCCATCTAGAGCATACAATGATGCCAACTCAGTTTATAAAATAATCTGTCTTAATCTCTCTCTAACACACAAATACAAACATACACAAACATACACAAACATATGCAAACTTATACAAACAAACAGACTTGAGTGGATCATGAAGTTAGTTCACTATAATGTAATTTTATTTATGGACTGTTCCTAGTAATGCGACCTTTCGCTGTTTACATAATATTACTATTTCTTCTACAACGATCCAACCAGCCGTGTGTCATTATTAAAAAAAAAAGGGGGGGGGGTAATTCTGGCATTGGAACAGAGACCACCTTTCGACCACTGTACTTTTTTTTATTTGTTTGTATTTAAGTCTCCTGACAAAATGATATATTTATTGCTTATACCATATAAACCACTTGAGGGAATTTTATTTTGCAGTGCTCTTCTTTCACCTCCACCATGGACTTCAGTTTACCTATACAAGGTGAACGGATCTGGGGACACCAGGACTTGAACTGACACTTCGGTTTGATCCCGGCCTGTAGCGTGCGGGGGGGGGGGGAGGGCAGGGGGGGGCCGGGACACCCCCCCCCATGCGTTTTGTCTGGTTCCCTCTGCTTGTTTGCTCTACTTAGTGTCATTTATTTCCTGCCCCCTCCCCCCTGCTATTGGCCTGGCCCCTGCTGTAGAATTTTCACGCTACGGGGCTGGTTAGATCTCTAGCTTCCTAACGAACAGTGGATGTCAAAATTAGAACAGTGATAGGAGTTACCTGGATTAGGTCCGCGGAAAGAGGGGGCGGGATCGTAACACGAGCACTTGATTGTTTGATGCAGGGGCGGATCCTAAGGACTTATGAGAGGGCCCTCACAGAGACCAGCACTAAACCGTTTGACGCGTCTCTCATTTTTAAGGGGGCCCGAATACTTTCTTTTGCGTTCGGGGCCTTAGGTAAGTCCGCCTCTGTGTGTTTGTGCGTGTTCATGTGTGTGGTTAGTTAGAGGGGACACAGCTAGTGGAGATTATTGGACAGCAGCACTGCCTGGATGGACAGGTAGTCCGAATGATTGGTCAATTCAAATGATGAATACATGAACTATGGAACAGACAGGCAAAACAAGTATACATGCGTTTTATGTATGTTATAGAGTCATTCAATCATCGATATAAAGATATCCATTCACGCCAGACATCAGACTCTGAATGGAACTGGTGGAATTCACCATCGTGACAATAGCTTGCAACACCTCAACCACACGAATCTCCCTGGGATATTAGATAAAGAACATTACACAATTATTATATGGAGGGGAAGGGGGGTAAAACACGAATGGACAGACGGAGGAAGGAATGATAAATTACAAGAAGGAATGAACGAATGGAAGAAAGAAAAATTTCAATTGGACGTGTTTGAAGTTGTGAGGGGTTGGGGGACGGTGAGTAGAAATGTGAAAAGATAATGGACGAGTGAAACCAACCGGGGGACATGAAGTATCCAAACCTTTATAGTGATTTAAAGAAGGCAAAACAAAATAAACAAAACTTCATTGTAATATTGTGTTCAAACTGGTGCATTGTATTAGAAACAAAATCCTTTTTTTTTTTTAAAGACAGTTTCGGATGACGTAGGAAGAGGGGCAGGGGGAGACACCGGAAGCCAGGAGGCAGCTGAGTCTTGAGAAAATAACAGAGTGAGAACCCCTCAATTGAAGACCAGGGCCGCACAGTGCTTTGGGAGAAAAAATCTAGGGGGCTCGCTCGGAGCAGGGACAAGGTGTTGGAAGTTTGAGACTCGCCCGAAGGAACGGACCCACCCCTACGGACTCGGGCTGCATCTCCTCTGCGCTCAGATTTCCCGCCTTCCATTGTGACCTTTGATCCTTTTCTCGTTTGATATCAATTTTTTTGTGTCTTCCATTTTTTTTGTGTGTGTGAAAAAATTTTGAAACACACATGCGCCATAAAATTTCCTTGAAGTCTGAAAAGAACGTATCGATGTGTTCCAACAGTAAAACCATACATCAACATATATAGGTCAGGGATATTTGTTGACAAGTATCACCAATTTTAAATATTAGTAAGTATATTTAGCACGTGTTGGCATTTCTTGGTATTTATATGTGACCTATGTAAATTAGAATATGCTGAAATTTGATGGTATATTTTAGTATCTGATAGTATTTCTTGGTATATTATAGTGGGTGTGTATATATAAATATGTATATACAGTCGATTCCGCTTAATTGGGACAGATCGGGACCGAGGCTTTTTGTCCCAATTAAACATACACATTTACTATTGGCTTCTTGGTTTGGTTTCTTTGAGATTTGTCCCAAATAAGCGGCTGTCCCAATTAAGCGGTGTCCCAATTAAGCGGAATCCACTGTATATATATATATATATATATATATATATATATATATATATATATATATATATTGACATATTTTATTATAGGTTGCTAATTATGGGTATATGTTAGACAGTTTTGTGATTTATTATAACGTATTGGTATGTGTGTTTTATTAAGTGTTAGAATTTCATGGTAAATTTTAGTATGTAATGGTATTTTTTTGGTATGTCGGTAGATTAGTACGTGTTTGAATATCTTTGATTATCTTAGTATGTGATGGTATTTAGTAAAATATTTTTATTCCGTGTTGGAATGTGTCAGTATTTATTGCCAGTATTTATAGGTATGTATTAACATATGATGTTATCTGCTGGTTTTGTATTTTGCATTTGTCAATGTGTGTGTGTGTGTGTGTGTGTGTATGCCAGTATTTGTGATGAAGTGTTATTCTGTTATATTTGATAATTTATTGGCAGTTTACAGTTGTACTATGAAGTGCATCTGTGCCCGAGCATGTCCAAGTGATGTCAACAAGTGCTTATCGATGTCAACAAGCGATGTCAACAAGTGATGTCAACAACTGATGTCAACAACTGAAGCCAACAACTGATGCCAACAAGCGATGCCAACAACTGATGTTAACAACTGATGCCAACAACTGATGCCAACAACTGATGCCAACAACTGATGCCAACAACTGATGCCAACAACTGATGTCAAACAAACAAACAAACCAAGACAACGTCGACCACACATAGCGACACACTGCTGGTCTACACCTAAATACCTCCCCTATTTGTTCTTCTCTCCATCCATCCTTTCCTCCTCCCGTGTGCTGCCTACAACAGTGGTGAAGATATAATAAGATAATTGCCTATAATTCTCCTCCCTTTCATCTCCACACCCCCCACCCCCCACAACCTGAAATTTTTTTTTTCTTATTCTCAGACAAAAGAAAATTGACCAATTTCCCCATGTCCTCCGTGGAGGGGGAAGCAAAAAACAACAACAACATCAGCAATATGCCTCACCCCTTCTCTCTCTCTCTCACTTTCTCTCTCCCCCCCCCCTCTCTCTCTCTCTCTCTCTCTCTGTTATTCTCTCATTTTTAAGACAGTTCACTTATGTATCGTAACAATGTGTAAAAAAAAATTACTACCCCCTCCCCTCCCCCGTCCCTCTTATTATATAACAGACCCCCCCACACCCCCCTCCTTCCCCATGCCTTAGAGTGGCTTATAAAAAACCACAACAATAAGCGAGACACTTCACGTATTTACTGGATTGAAGATAAAAAACAAAACCAGACCTCCCACATACACAGACGCACATAATATATCAGAGGGGAGGGGGGCCCATTGAGAAAGGTCAATGATAGTCAGACACCCCGCCAGACGCGTAGCTAGGGAAGGGGCGGGGGGTTACATATGTACCCGGGCGCCGAGGTTCAGGTGGGCCAAATGGTATATTTTACATATAACATTATATGGTTTTCCAATGGAGGGGCGCTAAAAAGGTATTAAAAAGGTAAAATGCCCCGGGCGCATGTGGCCTTGCCCCCCCCGCTACGCCTCTGCACCCCGCCCCCTTTTATGAAGACAAAAAAAATTCTTTAAAGAGCGGCACTGTGGTCTTTTTTTTTTATAAAATTTAGTGGACAGATATAGTGGACAGATATAGTGGGCAGATATAGTGGACAGATATAGTGGACAGATATAGTGGGCAGATATAGTGGACAGATATAGTGGACAGATATATTGGGCAGGTATAGTGGACAGGCATAGTGGGCAGATATAGTGGACAGATATAGTGGACAGATATAGTGGACAGGTATAGTGGACAGATATAGTGGACAGATATAGTGGGCAGGTATAGTGGACAGATATAGTGGACAGATATAGTGGACAGATATAGTGGACAGGTATAGTGGACAGGTATAGTGGGCAGGTATAGTGGACAGATATAGTGGGCAGGTATAGTGGACAGATATAGTGGACAGATATAGTGGACAGATATAGTGGGCAGGTATAGTGGACAGGTATAGTGGACAGATATAGTGGGCAGATATAGTGGGCAGATATAGTGGGCAGGTATAGTGGACAGATATATGGGCAGGTATAGTGGACAGATATAGTGGACAGATATAGTGGACAGATATATGGGCAGATATAGTGGGCAGATATAGTGGACAGGTATAGTGGGCAGATATAGTGGACAGATATAGTGGGCAGATATAGTGGACAGATATATGGGCAGATATAGTGGGCAGATATAGTGGGCAGATATAGTGGGCAGATATATGGGCAGATATAGTGGGCAGATATAGTGGGCAGATATAGTGGGCAGATATAGTGGACAGATATATGGGCAGATATAGTGGGCAGATATATGGGCAGATATAGTGGGCAGATATAGTGGGCAGATATAGTGGGCAGATATAGTGGGCAGATATAGTGGGCAGATATAGTGGGCAGATATAGTGGGCAGATATAGTGGGCAGAAGATGTTAAATCGTAGAAAAAAAACTACTGCCTCATTGGGAGCCGCGCAAAACTTACCAGTGCCGAACCTAGGAATTTGGGGGCCCGGGGGCTTGGCCTCTTTGGGGGCCCCTGAATTTCGACAATCGACACCATGACATAAAATAATGTACTTATTCCGGGGAGAGCGGGGGGGGGGAGGCTTTCGAATTTGGACCACCCCCTCCCCCCACCCTAGGTACGTCTCTGAAACTTACCTGTCTCACCCAAACTCTTGGCGGCCTCCATTGGACAACTGCTGTAGTGCATTCACGCTCCCTTTTCCAGGTTCTGTTTTTTTTTTTTACTCCTTTCTGACCTTCTCTCCATACAACCCTGCCGGGCTCCAGCAAAGTACCCGATAGACTTCAATGCCCCCTCCCTGCCCCACAAAAAACACAGACAAGTTATTAGCGTGTTAGTCCCCCCCCCCCCCGACCTCCACCAACTAAAGACAACAAAACGTCTGTACTGTCCGCGTAATGAGCAAGATGACACCCCCCCACCCCCTCCATCTCCTCTCCCCCCCACTCACCCACACACCACACACACACACACACACACAGGCACTAATACACTTAATGTACAGCTAAGTTACAGTCTGGTATTTATATAACGTTTGTTGTTTTTGTTTTCAAAATCAAATGAACTCGTGACACGTTGGTTTAGATTACATTTTGAGACTCACTGATTTACTTCCCCCTTTTCCGGTAGTTAAACCCACAAGTCACACACACCGTCTCGTCATGTTATTAATTCCGCCAGGGGTCTGTGTACCAGGTACGATACTCTCCCTGATTGTTATAAACCGGGACACTGTGTTTAATTGTGTTTATGTCTGGTACTAAACCTGGGTTTTTGTTTATTTATGTTTTTTTTAAAGTATGTAACGTGACGCTGACAATGCCATGACATTTGACCTTTTAGTCCAGTCCGTTGATTAATGACCCAAAGAATGACCAATTTTTTAAATTGTACTTGATCGTGTTTTTCGAAGCAATGGAATACTGCAGTTTTTAATTTGAATTCCTTCTTTCTATTTCTATTTTTTAGATCACCATATTTCCTCTAATATTTCAGTGGTGTTGACTAACTCAAATGTTGACTAGGTCACAGGTGTGTAAACTACGTAACCCGCAGGGCAAACACGGCCCGTTGGTCAATTGTTGTGGCCCGCAATTTCAATTTTACAAACTTGTACATTTAAGTTACATAAATTCAAATAGTAATAACTCCGTCCATTAGTCACCTCATTAGTGCATGGTCCGGCACTGTTTTCAATCTTAAGACACCATTGAAGCAGATCCCATCACATAACTAGGTCAGGATGTGTCCAGACGAGTTGGATAGATCACGGGAGTTGACTTTTTCTAAAAAAACAAACAAAAAAAAGGTCCCATAACTCTTATTATTGTCCTTCGTGTCATAAAGAAATAACACTGAAAATATTTAGCAGTAAACAGTAAATATTGTGCAGTAAACAGTAAATATTGTGCAGTAAACAGTAAATATTGTGCAGTAAAGAGTAAATGTTTGTGCAGTAAACAGTAAATGTTCTGTAGTAAACAGTAAATGTTGTGCAGTAAACAGTAAATATTGTGCAGTAAGGAGTAAATGTTTGTGCAGTAAACAGTAAATGTAGTGCAGTAAAGAGTAAATGTAGTGCAGTAAAGAGTAAATGTAGTGCAGTAAAGAGTAAATATTTGTGCAGTAAACAGTAAATATTGTGCCGTAAACAGTAAATGTTGTGCAGTAAACAGTAAATATTGTGCAGTAAAGAGTAAATGTTTGTGCAGTAAACAGTAAATGTTGTGCAGTAAACAGTAAATGGTGTGCAGTAAACAGTAAATATTGTGCAGTAAAGAGTAAATGTTTGTGCAGTAAACAGTAAATGTTGTGCAGTAAACAGTAAACATTGTGCAGTAAAGAGTAAATGTTGTGCAGTAAGGAGTAAATATTGTGCAGTAAACAGTAAATGTTATGCAGTAAGGAGTAAATGTTTGAATACGGAAAAAAATGGTGCCGGAACGCCGTTACGTTACGCTTCGCCTGAAGAAAAGCCACTGGGTCACATTGTTCTAGTTAGGTTTGATTCCCAGGAGTTTCAGTAAATGATGACTGCTTGGTTGAATTTTAGTTTGTAGGCGTGTTCGACATCTATCTATCTATCTGTCTATTTATCTATCTATCTATCTATCTATTTATCTATCTATCTATGAAGAGATAAAACACTAAAAAAACAGACACATCCGGTGGAAACATGAACATTTTTTTTAAACAAACTAACGGCAAAATGTTCCAAAACAAAAATAAGTTCATTGAAGTTGTGTAATAATTTGATGATACAACAAACGATTAAACAAACGAACAAAAAATTATTCACGCCTTGCTACCAATCCTACAACAAACATTTATTTCTTAGTTTATTCCCTTCCCTCTTTTATAACTTTTATTATGTTGGCCTTGGGCGTGGCAGTGGGTGGGTGTAAAGAGGGGTGGGGGAGGTACGGTGATAAAGATAAAAGGGGTTAAGGGTCTCGGGTTTTTTGGGGTGAGGGGAATGAAGTAACTAAAAAAAGAGAGAGAGAGAGATAGAGAGAGACAGAGAGAAAGAGAGAGAGTTAATGATCTTCAAATGGAATACGTCCGATTGATGTCGCGTGTTTGGTTGTAGGAAGCGGAAGTTTGGCCCAAAGTAATGACGGTCTAGAGTTGCCGGGATAATTACAGACTCGGAGCCACATGGCTCTAACTCCGGCCCTGTTTCAAACCCCCCTCCCCCCCCCCCCGATTTTTTTCACCACACAATTTCTTCTCTTTACCCTCTTTATCCCTTTCTCTCTCTCTTCCCTCCACTCCCCCCCTCTCACCATACTTTCCCCTTCACACACTATAACCCTTGCTTTATGCGACTTCATTCATTTGTCTTTTAAGTGGTTGAGTGGGGGAGGGGGGAGAAAAAGAGAGAGAGAAAGAGGGGGGGGGAGGGAGAGAGAGAGGGAGAGAGAGAGAGAGAGGGAGAGAGAGAGAGAGAGAGAGTTTGTGTGTCTGTTGAGTCTGTGTGTCTGTTGAGTCTGTGTGGCTGTTACGGTCTGTGTGTCTGTTAGAGTTTTTGTGTCCTTTAGAGTCTGTGTGTCTGTTAGAGTTCGTGTATCTGTTAGAGTCTGTGTGGCTGTTAGTGTCCGGACATGGCAGTCTGATTCATTCAATGAAGTTGTCATTATTGTCTGATAGAAAATTAAAGCAACAGGGACTGCAACAACAACAACAACAACAACAACAACCACAACAACAACAACAATATAAAAATAACAAACATACAAACGTCATTTCTCTTCCAGCCCTGATATTGGACATAACAAAACATGAGGAGTAATTAATAGCAAGCCCCCCCCCACCCCACCTCACCCCCGTAGCTTGAAAGTTGCGCGTTTTATGTTTATGATCAAATAGGAGGGAGGAAAGGGGGGTAATAGGGAGGAGGGGGTCGGGCGGGCGGGGCGCCGATTTCCACCAGTTTTAATTGCCTTTATCCAGTTTTAAAATCACTCCACTGCAAATTATATGCATGGATGGGGGGATATCATCGTTGTCATAACTGCCCGCCATTTTTTTTGGTTAATATTGAGACACACATACACACACACACACACATACACACACACACACACATATACACACACACACACACACACACATACACACACACATACACACACACACAAATGCCTGCAAGCGGATGTGATATATAAATATATATAACTATTAATTTCATTGGATCTTTAGGCGTCACGTGTCTGAGCTTTAAAGCAGTTGAACCAAGTTTTTTATTATCTTCAAATCTCCTGATTATAGGGTGTGGGGATGTGGGGAGGGGGCGGGGCTGTGCACGGTGCACTCTGACGAGCCTCGGCCCATGAGCGTTACTCACTCGGCTCATCCCGTATATCTCATGGCTGCTTTGACATTGTGAAAACAAACAAACGACTGTTTGTATTTATCTGACGTGTGTGTGTTTCATTAGTTCTGACGTGTGTGTGTTTCATTAGTTCTGATGTGAGTGTGTCATTAGTTTTGATGTGTGTGTGTCATTAGTTCTGATGTGTGTTTGTCATTAGTTCTGATGTGTGTGTGAGTGTGTGTGTATATGTGCCATTAGTTCTGATGTGTGTGTATATATGTGTCATTAGTTCTGATATGAGCGTATGTCATTAGTTCTGACGTGTGTGTGTTTCATTAGTTCTGATGTGTGTGTGTGTGTGTGTATGTGTCATTAGTTCTGATGTGTGTTTGTCATTAGTTCTGATGTGTGTGTGAGTGTGTGTGTATATGTGCCATTAGTTCTAATGTGTGTGTGTATATATGTGTCATTAGTTCTGATATGAGTGTATGTCATTAGTTCTGATGTGTGTGTGTGTGTGTGTGTATGTGTCATTAGTTCTTATGTGCGTGTGTGTCATTAGTTCTGATATACATATATATATATATATATATATATGTATATATATATATACTAGTTGCAAGTACCCGGCTTCGCCCGGGTTTAAAATAAGGTTTTCTGTTTACCGTTTGTTTTCTCCCTCCCCCCTCTCTCCCTCCCTCCCTCCCCCTCCCTCTCCCTCTTTACCCCTCTTTCTCTCCCTTTCCCTCCCTCCCTTTCTCCCTCCCTCCCTCTCCCATTTCCCTCTCACCCCTCTCCCCCTTCTTCTCTCCCCCTGTCCATCCCCCTCCCTCCCTCTCTCCTCCTTCCCTCTCTCTCCCTCCCTGCCCCCTCTCTTTCTTTATCTCTTCCTCACATTTCTCCCATCCTCTCTCTCCCTCTCTCCTTCCCTTCCTCTCTCTCCCTCCCTAACCCCTCTCTCCCTCCCTCCTTTCCCCCTCCCTCCCCTCTCCACCTCTCTCTCCCTCCCCCTCTCTCCCCTTCCTCCCTCCCTCATTCCCTCTCTCCCTGCCCCCTCACTCTTTATCTCTCCCTCCCTCTCTCCCACCCTCTCTCCCTCCCTCCCCTCTATCTCCCTCCCTACACCCTCTCTCCCTTCGTTCCTTTCTCTTTCCTTCCCTCCCTTTCTCTCTCCCTCCCTCTCACTCTCTCTCCCTCCCTCTCCCATCTCCCTCTCTCCCCCTCCTTCTCTCCCCCTGTCCATCCCCCCTCCCTCCCTCCTACCCTCCTTTCCTCTCTCTCCCCACCTGCCCCCCCTCTGTCTCTTTATCTCTCTCTCCCTCCCTCTCTCTCTCTGGAAACAGACAGACAGACAGAAAGACAGACAGACAGACAACAAATGCGTCTTATAAGTATAGAGATTATTCTGAAAAAAAAATTGAAAAAAAAAAAAAAAATTAAAAAAAAAAAAAAAATTTCACTGTCGGGGGTTTGAACCCACCCATAGTCGGCCAAATTTGAATCACGGCCAAGCGAGTAACCGACTGTGATAGCGAGCCTCACAAACATTATATCAATTTTTAATAGGTTATGCGCGCAAGTTCTATTCGGGAAATGACGTCACAGAGAAATTTTATTTACGGCGCCGTCGAGATTACTTTAATATAGTAAAATACTACAATAAAAAAAAAATTAATTACAATTAAACTACTCATCGATATGAAACGAAACCTGTCCTATAACCTTCCCCATGTAATTATGTGTATGTGTAACAAATTTCACGTTATTTGTTTTTCTGGATCTTGAGTTATAAGGGAACAGACAGACAGACAGACAACAAATGCGTCTTATAAGTATAGAGATATAATTATATATATATACATGTATATATATGTCCGTGTCATTAGTTCTGGTGTATAATTCTTTAAGTTTTACAATTATTTGTTTTTTTAAAATGTTAACATCAATACTACAACCGAATTTGTAAACAATGCAATGTTTAAAGTTATAATATTGTATTTTAAATTCTCGTTTTTTTCCCCCGTATAACTTTTTATATCACTCAAATATATTCTGAAGTTTAAAAACAAACAAAAATAAATTTTGTACGGCCTGGTTTTTTTTTTCGGATTGCCAGGTAAATGGAATTCGTAAAATTTTTCGCACCTGCTGTTCTGTAACAAAAAGTTACATACAATATTTTTTTTTTAAACGGGTTCGATCTGTTTGATCACTAGATCCGCGGTGATGGTGGCAGCCGCACGTCGAGGAATTCTTTTGGCAGAAATTTCAAGAAAGATATTTTGTTTTTTGTTTTATTTAAAGTCCCTGTAAAAAAGTTCCCTTAACCCTAGCGGGCCATCGGGGCAGATGAAGTGTAGAATCCATTTGTTTCTATAACCTCGGCATATGAAAGGGATTGTGTGGTTAGGACAACCCCCAGCCGCCTTTACTTCCCTAACTTAAGTCAGGTACCCATTTAAAGCTGGGTGGACTTGTGGGACGACTTTGTACCTCACCGAGGATCGAACCCATGACTCTCAGGTTGGCAGTCAAGTATCTACACCACTCGGCCACCTGTCCCTGTATGGATGAGATAATTTTCTCTTACATCATGTAAACCACTAGTGATACTGGTGTCACAGTAAACATTTTTATCATCCACACCAAAAGGGGGGTGGGGGTGGGGAAAGTGATATGGCCATGGAAATACTACGGGAGACATGCAGGGAACTTTCACTATGTCCTGAAAAATTTTATTGGTTCTCACCGGAGAACTAACCCGGCACCCCCTCCTCCTCCTCTTCCCCTCCCCCCATACCTAAATAGAGAATCTTACTAAACCCCCCAACTACAATTTGATGACATCAAACATTCAATTTTGTTCACACATTCAGTCATTGGAAATTTTTTTTTTTTAATTCTCTAAATTCAGAGGTTCTCAGACTATGTATGGCCAGTGGTCCTACTCGGAACAGGGCGCATTTCAACAGAACTGTAAAGTGGTGACTTGGCTGACGTTTCGGATATATTTTGGATAGTTGCCGAGTAACGGTAGCTTTAAATAATGATAATCCAGTAAAGGGGCTGTCCATTATTTATGTCAACAAAATTTTGGCGAATTTTACCTTCCCCCCTCCCCCTTGTCAACAACTTGTCAAACTTCCAGAGACCCCCCCTACGTCAACATTTGATTCCCCCCCCCCCCAAATGGCTTCCTCAATGTTTATGTGGCAAAATTAGTAGGAATATAGTTAGTTTAATTAAAATACTGAATGTTAGGAGAGTGTATAACACAGGACTACAAACGCTGCTTAATTTTCCTTTATTAAGTAATTATATTAAATTTAAAAAAGTAACATTGTTGACGTCAACTTTTCTTGACCTCCCCCCCTCCCCTTGTCAACAATTTTGTTGACGTAATTAATGGATAGCCCCAAATGTAGCTAATTTAATAAAGATAATCCAGTAAAAGTAGCTAATTTAATAAAGATAATCCAGTAAAGGTAGCTAATTTAATAAAGATATTCCAGTAACGGTAGCTAATTTAATAAATATCATCAAGTAACGGTAGCTAATTTAATAAATATCATTCAGTAAATGTAGCTAATTTAATAAAGATCATCCAGTAACGGTAGCCAATTTAATAAAGATCATCAAGTAACGGTAGCTAATTCAATAAAGATCATTCAGCTATCTACAAAAAATGTAGTGAGACCGACAAGCTAGGGGAGCACTTAAAAATGTATGATATCCACTGATCTAATTAGTTCAACGTTCTTCTTCAAACAAGAACAAATGTTCCCATTTGAGTGCGTGTGTGTGTGTGTGTGTGTGTATGTGTGCTGAGTAGAACATCTAACACCAGGTGAAAGTGATTGTCTCGGATCACCTGCTGGTAGACTCATTTGAAATTCTCTAACTTTACGAATGAAGCTCTGCATACACTGACATGTTGTAATTCGTTTCATCTCTTACACCCTTACACACTGGCTAAGTGAATCCAACTTTTTGTTTAGTTAGTCCAATTAACAGGAATTAAACTACTTTAGCGACTATTACTTTCTTTCAAAAAAATTCCCTAGACATTTCGGTATTTTTTTTTTAAATTTTAAATATGAAATGAAATAATTGCACTCTGTCTCTTTTTTTTATTTATATTATTCTTTATTTCTATTATTTTCTTTCTCTCTCTCTCTCTCCCCCCACCCCCCTTCTCATTTGATTTTGTGTGTGTGTGGAGTATTTGCCAACGAATTGGCTCATTATGGAGGGGAGTATCAACATTTGTCGAGTGGGTAGAGAAGTCTCTAGTCTGATGCCCTCCTTCCCCTCCGCCCCCCGCCGGGCCCCATCTCCTTACAGCCGGAAGACACCTGACGTAATGGTGGTCACGTGACCAGACATCACCAGCACGTGCTTGACGAGAAACACAACATCTATGATTGACTCTGTAAGGAAAATGGGGAGGGAGATAAAGAGGGGTGGAGGGTGGAGGGTAGTGGGAGGAGCGGGAGGGAGAGGCAAACCCGGGGTGGGGGGGGAAATGGAGGTCTTTTTTTTTTTAAATGATGGAAGACTGCCGCTTTATGTTTGAGTATGTATGTTCACCATTCGTGCACGCACGCGCTCGCAACATGCGGAGATAACCCGTGTCACCATTTGTGACATAGAGTTGTCTCCTCCGTTCGCTTTCCCCCCCTCCCCCCCTTCTCCGTTCGCCTCTCCTCCCACCCAATCAAACCACTTGTAAGACTCTATCGCATCTATAAAAAAAAAAAAACAACATAAAATTATCCGCCCCGTTAGGGCGCCTGCACGGACGTTTGTCTCCCCCACTTCAAGTTCGCTCCAGGTAAAACAATTGTCAGCAGCAGAGCAAACTTTCGACTACCCCCCCCCCACACACACCTCCCCCCCCACACACACCCCACCCCATCAACCCTTTACCCGTACGGAGTAGAAGAAAGTTAACATCCACACTCCCCCCCTCACACACCCCCCCCCACCCTTCCATTTTCCCCAGCGCCGCTCACTTTTTAATTTCTTTGTCCGCATGCATCCTCCCCCCCCCCCCACCCACCCCCGACCCCCCTTCACTTCCCATACGTCAGGTGCCAGTAAGTGAAGATGTTTGCTGGTGAGTGAACGGGGCCGTCTGCCGGTGATGTCATAATGTGCATCGGTACAATTGAGGTGACGAAGACGCCAACCATACCACTCTCAGGTCACCATCCGGGGAACAAACTTTCCCCTCTCTCTGTTTACCAGCGGACACTTGAACTCGTTGGAATACAAAAAAAAAAATTAAGGGGGATAATTGTTGATTTAGATTTAATAAAGAAGAAAAGACAAACAAGAGTTCACGTTCTTTTATTATTTTTTATTCACTTCACAAATTTTAATATTTCCGGTTTTTTTTTATTTCTTCGTATTTTTTTTTTTTAGAATCTTAGTGAAACCCACGAGAATAGATTTAACCTCAGGTGATACACACAGTAACCCGAGGAGCTTTTATCTTTAAAATATATTCTTTCATATCTGATTATTTTTAGTACAAGTTAGTATGTCATTTAATTCTTTATAGTATACATTTAGTTACCAGCGGCATAGATACCAACAGTGATGCGTGGAAGGTCTAAATGAAACGGGACTGACCAATCAGGAATAAGGGTTGACACACATGACCTAATACGCATGGATACAGTAGGCAACAATGGGAATTCCCCATCGTGTTGGTACGATCCACAGTCACTTTTACTTTTAACAAAAACAAACTTTCTCTCGGTTAGTGTGTTGAAAAGGAAGGATAGACGTCTATAATGAAACCCTTTGATTGTTTTAACAAGCGAAAAAAAAATATTAAGAGGGCCCAGGGGGAGGAAGGAGGGCTCAAAGTCTAGTCATCAAGGGGGCCCACTTGCACTGACTAAAAGGCTAGCCCGCCACTTTTTTTTAATGCTACGCTCCACCTAAATAGTTTCCTCCATTCTTCTGTTCCACCATATGCAACACACGAGACGTCATTTTTATTTTTTTTTGTTTAAAACTCGTGACCAGCTCTAGATGGTCCTTTACTCTGGGTCACTGCGCTCTGTATTGTCCACCGTTGTGCACTAACATACTCCTACCCTCCTCAGCCCTACACCACCCACATGTATAACCGGTGTCAGGGCCGTTATTATGATTTTAAGGGCCCAATACAAAGGTACATTCTGGGCCACTAGGTCAAAGTACACTTTGAGAACCCTAGGTTGGGCCACCTTTAGGCCAATATGCTGGCTTGTCCGGTCTTAGGCCAATATGCTGCCCCATCCTATCCCATTCCATGGTAATTTATGTCTGTCCCGTCCCATGGTATTCCCATGATAATATTAACGTGATGGAATGCCGTTGAAATAAAAATAAGAAATTTCTGAAAGTTTAAGTTTAGTGTCTACTGGATTGGACTACATACACAAACATGTAAAACGGCAGAATTTAATAAATTTGATAATGTGAATATTCAATACTGTTTTATAAAAAAGTTTAATCTTAATACGAAATACCGTAATACGACAATTTAGTGTCTTTCTGACACTCTGATTCTGTTTCTGAGTCATTCTGGTCATTCAGCACATAATCGATTTCCTGCTGATCGACTGTCTCTACCGATTCAGTTAATCCAGGTAATCCCTGAAGCTTTTCCACAATTTTCATCTTAGGTGCAAATCTGATATACACTGAATTTATAACGAGAGCTGGTAACATCCGTTTTCGTAACTTACTCAACAGCTATCCTGCTGCACTAAACAAGCGCTCTACTGCTGCTGATGACACTGGTATGGCCAAAACAATTTTCGCACTTGCTTTTAGCGGTAAACAGATTATGCATAAATGCGTATTACTTCAGCTACGAATGGCAAATTTATATGTAATCTCCGCCCATCTCTTAAAATCAGGCCGTACTATTGGTGTTAAAAGCTTGCGCTACATCTCGTTGTTTATACCACATCTTCGGGCGTGACACCACCAAAATGCAAACGAACCATATTATATGATAAAAGGTTATGTGTATTTATTTATTTATTATCTGCTATCCGGTGTCCCACCACAAGGTAAAGAACAGATTACGCAATACATATTTAAATGAGAAAGAAGGATTAAAAGTTTTAAAAATGAACAAATTTGGGGTAGCTCAGGTGCACATCAAGTCGCTATGACGCGGCTACTCTATCCCATGCCGTGTCCCATGGGACATGGAAAATACAATTGTGTGCTGTACCATCCCGTCCCATCCCATGGGAAACGTCCCATGGGGTTCCCGCGGAAATCCCAATCCCACGGACAAGACTGCCAATATGCCATCAAGGCCTTTATAATCTTACTAGTGTGGCTCATATAATCCAAATCTATAAGTAGTTTAAAACATATTTTTTTGGTTACGGTTAAATACATTTAAAAAAAAAAAAACATCCCTTGAGATCCTCAACAGACCCCCCCCCTCCACATCCCCGTCCACCCCTTGCCCCCCTCCCCCCCTCCAGTAATAGCTCCTCCATAAGAACCAATCTGGTCACCATTGTTTCAACGCCATCGGGAGTAATTTACAAATATACCAACAATAAAGACAACCAACATAGCTATAAACATGTAGATGAGCACATCAAACGGAATCAATGACTCACGGGCGGGAAAGGGTATGTGTGTGTGTGTGGGGGGGGGGGGTCGGGCCAGACACAGAGACCTCAACGTATAGGTCAATTACGGTCAATTAGGTCGTACCGCTTTTTTGTCCTTTGATGCCGTGGTCGGCACCGCGGCCGCGCGGTCACTCTCCCGTCATCCTTAGCGCAATAGGTCAACCTACCGCGCAGCTGGCACCTGTCTCTCCACAGCTCTCCAGAATTAGTCGGGAGAGAGAGAGAGAGAGAGAGAGAGAGAGAGAGAGAGAGAGAATGCTGCAAGAATAGAGACACGTTTGTTAAGTTCTTTTTTTACCTAAAGTTTTCCCGCGCGATCTACTTGAGTTAAATGAAGCAGAAGTAACGGCGACCATAACTAGTGGGTTTTAGTGAATGTAGTCGATGTAGTGGACTGCTGTGTGAAACAATGGAGTGGGGCAAGCACAGACTACAGGGAAACATCAAACGATGAAATCAAGCTACATAAAAACAGCGAAAACATTACTAAACCTCATTAGCTTATTATAACAATCATGAAATATAAATGTTCCCATTAGATTCGATTGTCTCTACCGATTCGATTGTCAACTGTGGGACTAACTCATCTTTTCAACTCTTATAGGAATGAGCTTTTATGACTTAATAAATAAATACATCCCTACATAGAGAGTTGAGTCAAGATCCGGATCAGATACTGGTCATAAAAATCTTGGCTATAATAACTAATGTTGTCGTGCGTTAAATGGACCGAACTCAGTAGCGGATTAGAATGGTCTGAGGCCCGGGCGCAGAATAAATTATGGGGCCCCTTTAAAAAGACAGAGATAGATAAATTAAATTGAAAATTAGTAATTTGGGGCCCTTTAGAAATAGGGGCCCAGGTAGCTCCCCCTATATATCCGCCTCTAAGATTGATTCCTTCCAAGGTAAATCAGACTTCTCAGCATGTCTGTCTGCCGACCGGAAAAATAATTTTAAACTATAAAAAGAGGAATTTGTATTCATGACAATGATTCCATTCTTTCTCAAGTTAGACATTTCTCAAGTTAGACATTTCTCAAGTTAGACATCTTTCAAGCTAGACATTTCTCACGCTAGACATTTCTCACGCTAGATATTTCTCAAGTTAGACATTTCTCAAATTAGACATTTCTTTTTCAGGTTAAAAACCCTCAAGGTTGATGCTCTCTCAGGCGTATGTAGAATGTCACGTGATTTATCCAAGACAATCACTCAAGGAGTTCCACATCCCACCTGAGCAACTTTAAAAATGGACATTGTGCTCACAGACATTATTATTTTTTGACATGCTCGGGGGAAAAAACCCCAACAACAACAACAACAACAAAAGGTCAAATCAAATGGACAAACGATCAAAAGAAGACATTGCCCCCCCCCCCCCCCCCCCCACATAAGGACAGTTTATGTATCTCGCCATTCTGTTTCAAACCAATAAGCACAACAGAAAAAAAACTTGTGACCTTTAACCCAGCCGTTACTTCTCGTTGAGGAAGACACTCCCTCAACCTTATTGTCTTCCTTGATGATGATTCTGTTGGAGCAGTGTTTTTTTTTAAAAGTTTATATTCCAACCATGGCTCGGTGTGCAATAACCTCGGAGGCATCACTGAGGTTAAAGTTAACTTTGGACCCGAACTCATAAATGTCGCCACACATATCAGTCTCACAGCTCCACCACCCAACGAGATTTTTACAGTGGTTTTTTTTTGGGGAGGGGGGCAGGGGGGCAGGGTAGGGCGGGGATTGACGGAGTGATTTGCAGACGTGTCTGGATAAGGTTGTGTGACGGTCAACACAGACACCAACCGCGAAACAAAATGTTTTCTTTAAACATCAACCATCATCTCTTATGATATTGCAGCAGACGACTTTTAACTTTTTTAATCTTTTGATAAGAATTTTTTTTTCAATTAATTTACAAGTTGACGTTAAAGTGATAAATTCGTGAGTTTTGTTACTATTAATAGCATGGAGAAGCTTTTGTGGGGAATAAAAAAAAATAAAAAATTAAAAAGATCATACGTGTATTTTATTACTATGTAAGTCCATGTAAACAACTAACCAGGTCTATATAGACATCAGCATAACATCTAACTAGGTCTATATAGACATAAACATAACAAATAACTAGGTCTCTATAGACTAGACATCACTATAACAACTAACTAGGTCTATATAGATATAAACATAACAAATACCTAGGTCTATATAGACTAGACATCACTATAACAACTAACTAGGTCTATATAGACTAGACATCACTATAACAACTAACTAGGTCTCTATAGACTAGACATCACTATAACAACTAACTAGTCTATATAGACATAAACATAACAACTAACCAGGTCTATATAGACACACTGTGTATGTTTCTGCCTGTAAACCTGCGGTCAGTCATGACGTCCAGTGAAGGAGAAACTGACGTCTCACGTGAGACGTCCGCTGATGAGCCCCACCCTTCCCCACCCGGACACGTCGCGTGCCGACAGTCCGTCAATCAAGGGTGGGGTGTGGGGGGGGGACATCACAGGGATCCCCCACACCACGGGCAACACACGGCTTCGTGCCGCACGAAACTAAACAGTGCCGTGTGCAGCAATCTGTGTAATCGTCACTTCCTTTACACGTGTCCACTACCAGTTCCGGTATTGGTCAAGTTACCCCATCCCCACACCCCACCCCACCCTAAATACCGCTCAACACTCACACACACACATACACTGACTTGTCCTTTTGTCTGCCATTCTATCCCTGACACTGTAGCATGAGCTTACCCCCCCCCTCTCCAGATCAGCCAATCTCTACCCCCCCTCCTCCCTTCTGTGGTTAGGACACACCACACAAACCAGGACAGTGGACTATGTTCACTAATAAATTAGTTTGTTTCAAATGAATGCGACAAAGATGTAAATAATAAAGTATTTCTAGAACACGTTCAGCTTTCAGACAGGTTTCCTACCTGAGTCGACAGACAAGAAGATACATTTATTGATACATTCATATTACGATCATTCAATGAATCAATCAACCAATCAATCACTTAATTAATCAACCATCTATCTATCTATCTATCTATCTATCTATCTATCTATCTATCTATCTATCTATCTATCTATCTATCTATCTATCTATCTATCTATCTATCTATCTATCTATCTATCTATCTATCTATCTATCTATCTATCTATCTATCTATCTATCTATCTGTCTACCTACCTACCTACCTACCTACCTACCTACCTACCTACCTACCTACCTATCTATCTATCTATCTATCTATCTATCTATCTATCTATCTATCTATCTATCTATCTATCTATCTATCTATCTATCTATCTATCTATCTATCTATCTATCTATCTATCTATCTATCTATCTATCTATCTATCTATCTATCTATCTATCTATCTATCTATCTATCTATCTGTTTTTGTATATTTCTACCCACCCATCCATCCTTCCCTTCATTCTTTCGCTCCATTTATCTCTCAATAAAAAACATCGTCCAAGTAAAGTGGATCAAATTTAAACATTGCCAAACACACAAGGCGAACCTGTTAATTACAAACATGGAATAAATACATTTAATAGCAAAAAAGAAAGTCACAATCAATATTTACATCAAGAAATAGTGAGAGAGAAGGGAAAGGGAGAGAGAGAGAGAGAGAGAGAGAGACAGAGACAGAGAGAGACAGACAGACAGACAGACAGACAGACAGACAGACAGACAGACAGAGTGTTTATGTTTACTAACACCAACACCACTAAAGAAATACATATAAAGTATCCACAAGATCTTTAGGCGTCATGTAATATTACAAATTTATGACAAATAAACACATCTATGTCAAAGCTAAACAAATCAACACAGACCTAAAAATAGAACAAAAACAAACAAACAACAAAAACACCAATAACAATATCAATAACAATAATAATAATAAATCAATAAATTATCTATTTTGAAGTTTGATAGAAAAAACAAAAAGTGGATCAAATCACCGGGATACAATAACGCCAGCACAAATGTTCCAAGAGATGGACGAATGGAGAACTGACCTTCACTGACACCAGTAGACTAACACATGTTGAAATTTAGGCTGAAGTTTACACAGTACACACTGCAATTGTACAAAAAACAAAACAACAACAAACACAACACACAGTCACACACACAAACACACACATACACATACATAAATCGTAAACCACACACTAACACCAAAACACACACATAAATCGTAAACCACACACTAGCACCAAACACACTCAGACATACAGTCACACACACACTCATAAACACACAGCCCATTACGTTACAAACAAACTAAAAGATGTGAAAGCGAGGGGATATAAAAGTATTTCATGAAAGTTGGAGGGGGGAAAGAGGGTTGAAATAACAGCACACTATTAAAAAAAAAGCCAAAACCAACATTCAACATCCAACATTCAACAAAATGGAGCGGACAGAGCCAAAAAAAAATAGTTCAAACTTCCAGAATGCCAGGCATAAAATTGGCTCCAATTTGGGGCTCGCTTCCTGCTGACTGGAGCTAGATGATTGCCTTTGATTGCCCATGATTGCCTTTGATTGCTTATGATTGGTCTTCCATCTCGGGGACGGGGACTAAGCCAGGATCGCGCAGGGGGCAAAAGCTCGGGGAGGATGGAGAAGCAGAAATAATGTATAAAAAAAAGGGTGAAACAACAGTTGGTCCGTCTGAAAGGCCCCGCAGCCTGTGCTGACATTCGTGGCACCGGTCCAGCCACGTCTCCCCTCCCCTCCCCCACCCCACCCACCGCCCACATCCCTGCTCCTTTTTGTGTGTACATATTACCGCAGCGGTTGTATTGAGTCAGTCCCACGGGCTCATGCACAGTGGAAAAAAACAAAACATTGGAGTGTCTCCGTTAAGGATTCTCACATTGTGTATACACACTCCAAGCGAAAATTTCGTCTGTAACTTATACGATAATTGTCCGTGTGTGTGGAGTTTGGCGAAATAAGAGCGAAACTTTGCACTGGACTGTCATGTATTCGGTTCGGCTTCACCGATTTGAGTGCGACAGCTTTATTTTTTGGCCAGGGGACGGATAATCGTGCGGTGCAGCGCTCGACTGTTGACCTGTAAGTTCAGGGCTCGATCTTTTGGTGAGGACCAAGGGAATTTTTGAGCTCGTGGTTATAGCTCAACTCTCCCGTGGTGCCTCCTTGGTCATTGCACCATCGGTTGCTGTGGAGATGAAAGAAGGGCGTTTCGAAAAAAAAACCGTCCCATAAGTGGTTTATTGGATTTATGAGGTAAACATGTCATACTTGGAAGGAACTTCACAGAGCAGACCGTTACCAAGCTATGTCATGGAGCTATTCAATATGGAGATGATCTAATGCACATTGATACCATTGGGCACATGTATCTTGCAATGTCATTCACACTACTATTCAGGGAATGACATCTCCGCCTTGCCTTGTCATTGACATTACAAAAAAAAATGGATAGTGGCATCAGCCTCCAGCTATGTCATTAGCAAAATTATAATGGTCAGAGGGCAACTTGCAACGAGCCAAGCCCATTGGCACTTCCGAATCGAGATTACTGACATCTGCATCTTATTCATTGCCTCTTCTATCTGCAGAGTTAAAAAACATAGTTCTTCACACTGGAACTATTGTTTATTAAAATTCTCCACTATTACCGCACTGGTAGATGATTGCTTAAATATCATTGGATTAATGAACTAATTTGGACTAATGTATCAGGATTATAAAGTTGTAGCAATCTTATGCCGATTGAATCGCTTTACGCATGACTAAATTTTACACACCTGCCACATTAAAGGGGTGGTTGAGGTGTTGTAGACCAGCTGATTATTCTAATCGTCTCGGGTTCTGAACTATCTCATGGTGGCGATTTTAATCAGCCGGTCTGGAGAACGTCACAATCTTACTTGACACTGGTGTGTTAGATGATTACCTGACGTAATACCTGATGACACAATACCCGATGATATTACATGACGTAATACCTGATGATATTACATGACATAATACCTGATGATATTACATGACATAATACCTGACATAATACCTGATGACACAGTACCCGATGATATTACATGACATAATACCTGATGATATTACATGACATAATACCTGATGATATTACATGACATAATACCTGATGATATTACATGACATAATACCCGATGATATTACATGACATAATACCTGATGATATTACATGACATAATACCTGATGATATTACATGACATAATACCTGACATAATACCTGATGACACAATACCCGATGATATTACATGACATAATACCTGATGATATTACATGACATAATAACTGATGATATTACATGACGTAATACCTGATGATATTACATGACGTAATTTCTGACTTCATTACATGGCATAAAACCTGATGACCAAACATGACTTAATACCTGATGACATCACATGATTTAACACCTGGTGATAACACCTGACATAAATACCTGATGACATTACATGACACCAACAACTGACTTAAGCATCTGATTTTACAAAAATAACTAACATCGATAGCTGACATTATTACAAGGTATTTGTACATGTCATCAATACCTTCCTGATAAAGTAACCTTTAATACTATCGCAGAATACTTACGTGATACTAAAAAACCTGCAAATTGCACGGCCATGTTATTAACACTGACATGTAGAGAATCTGAATTGTTAATTTAATGAATACGATTAAAAAAAAAAAGTTTACCTGCAGAATATAAATAACAGAAATATTAGTATACAGGCGGTTCTGGGCACGGCCATCTTGACCTGATTAACTCAAGATGGACGTGATCTGGGTAGATTGAGGACCAAGGCGCAGACGTGGACGATAATTGTACGAGGGTACTGTAATACTTAGCAGGGCTCTTTCGAAGTTAGAGCCCAGGGCTCATGACCTATTTCACTCGAACACACAAACACACTCACACACACACATACCAATCGCGTGCACTCACACAACACAACAGACTATATTTCTCTCATTTCTCTCTCTCTCTCTCTCTCTCTCTCTCTCTCTGTCTCTCTCTCTTTCTCTCTGTCTCTCTGTCTGTCTCTCTCTCTCTCTCTGTCTGTCTGTGTTTCTCTCTCTCTCTATCTCTGTCTCTCTCTTAGTTCTTCACCTGCTCACCAGACCCTTAGAAGTGACGTGAAAGGTTATTAATAACTTAAAGGGAGGAAATTAAAAACTGCGATTGACCCTGACAGATTTAAACAATTCCTTCAATGTACTGCCTGTCCCTGCAGGCACCGTAAATAATCAGGTTCTGTATACATGGTAAAAAAACATCTGGTGTCGTTTTGAATTCAATGGTTCCGGGGAAGTCCATGTGGGGTGGACATCTGTGGTTACACTTACACCCATATAGGCATCCCCCCCAACACCACAAACACACACGCTTTTTTTAAAACTCTGGCTGAATTATTGTTGTCTCGTTTAAGATCCATCCATCCATCAGTATCTATCTATCTATCTATCTATCTATCTATCTATCTATCTATCTATCTATCTATCTATCTATCTATCTATCTATCTATCTATCTATCTATCTATCTATCTATCTATCTATCTATCTATCTATCTATCTATCTATCTATCTATCTATCTATCTGTCCGTTCTTCAGTTTACCTATCTATCTATGTTTCTATTTTTCTTTGAATCTATCTTCTTCATCGCATCTTCTTTTCAAAATGATTTTCATCTCCTAGTTACCAGAATGTATGCGTTTATCTATACATATAAAACTGTCTATATGCCAATTGTTGTGTCTTATAATACATATTCTACAGTCACCTCTCTACTAAACTATATGTATCAAGCCAAGGGGGCCAATAAAAATGTCATTTCTAGACTGGTTAAATCAGAGTGGTCCAAATATTTCATACATTTAGAACCGCTGTTGAATTAACCCCCCCCCCAACTTTTGAAAATAAAAAAAAAAGCACTTATACCACATTTTTACATCTTTGTACATTTCTGTGTTTTATTATAACACAATCAACTAGAATTTTTAATTGGCGCTTTCTATTTATTTTTTACTTTCGTTATAACGAACAAAGGTTAACAACTCTGTTAACCTACGGGTACATTCCCCTTGGCTGAGATTTTTAAGAAACAAAAAAAAAACATGCGACTTGTAAAGACATGTTCATATGGTTAAGTCTGCCATCTTGATCTGTATGTCATTTCTGAACATGTCATCGATTTGAATTATTGATCCCCACCTCCCCTCATCCTTTTCCGATACAGCCACTGACTAATGTCGTGAGAGTAGGGGAAAATTATTTCTAGTAGTTTTCAGTGAACTAATTTGTTTAAAACCCCGCCCATTTGTGGGCGTGTCTAACGGTTTATGATCGATGCCTACAGAAAAAAAAAAGTTTTGGTTTTGTTTTGTGTAAAAAAATGAGATTTAAAAATGTATACCCCCCCCCCCCCCCCACCTTTCGCCACATCTCAAACTAGACTCCCTACCATTACACCATCTTCTGAGGTGTCTCCAAATATCCCCCCGCCACCTTCCCCTCCTCTCTCTCTCTCTCACTCTCTCTCTCTTTCTTTCTCTCTCTTTCTCTCTCTAACGCGCCTTGGTCTTCACAAAGTTAATTTGAAAATATTAAAACGTAATTGGCCTTCGAAATGTTACAGGTAGAAGAAAATTGGACGGAATCGGAGTCCAAACACTGTCACAGGTACAAGACAGAAGAAAAAAAAATTGTCAATGTTTGGTGTGAGACATCGTTACATGAAGAGTAGAGTACAACCCGCCGACCAACGCACTGGTAGGCGATATAAATTGCCCACCCCCCGGCCCCTCCCCTCTACCCTCCCCACCCCCGACCAAAGTGATGCCCCCTTAGAAAGATAAACTGAGTATAGAAGACGCGTTTGAGGTGGGGGGGGGGGGGAAAGGCGGAATCTAGTGGTGGTATTCTTTTTATTTGAAATAGTGTTGTGGATAAAACATGGATGGTTCTAGAGAGATAAAGTCTGATCTCACGGGCTCTAAGAGACTAAGTCTCAGCCCGCAGTTTCACTGAGAGAGTTCAGAAAGAGAGAGAGAGAGAGAGAGAGATAGTGATATATATATATATATATATATATATATATATATATATATAGAGAGAGAGAGAGAGAGAGAGAGAGAGATAGATAGATAAGTAGATAGATAGATAGATAGATAGATAGATAGATAGATAGATAGATAGATAGATAGATAGATAGATAGATAGATAGATAGATAGATAAATAGATAAGATAGATAGATAGATAGATAGATAGATAAATAGATAAGATAGATAGATAGATAAATAGATAAGATAGATAGATAGAGAGAGAGAGATACCCATACTCCACAACCAAATAAAAGAGTGAAAGAAATATAATTGTGCAAGTGTGGGGGCGGGAGGGGGGGAGGGAGGGGAGGAGGTCAATCTTTCAGTTGACTCTGAAATAATTTCACGGCACGGGTGTATCTGCATGTACTACTCACAATGCACTAAATGAATAGTGACTTTTAAACCTAGAATAACGACGTTTAAACCTAAAATAATGACTTTTCAACCTAGAATAAAGACTTTTAAACCTAAAATAACGACGTTTAAACCTAGAATAAAGACTTTTAAACCTAGAATAGTGACTTTTAAACCTAGAATAAAGACTTTTAAACCTAGAATAGTGACTTTTAAACCTAGAATAACCACGTTTAAACCTAGAATAAAGACTTTTAAACCTAAAATAACGACGTTTAAACCTAGAATAAAGACTTTTAAACCTAGAATAGTGACTTTTAAACCTAGAATAAAGACTTTTAAACCTAGAATAGTGACTTTTAAACCTAGAATAACCACGTTTAAACCTAGAATAAAGACTTTTAAACCTAAAATAACGACGTTTAAACCTAGAATAAAGACTTTTAAACCTAAAATAACGACGTTTAAACCTAGAATAAAGACTTTTAAACCTAAAATAACGACGTTTAAACCTAGAATAATGACTTTTAAAACCAGAATAGACTTAACGTAAAATAAAAAACTTTAAAACTTGAAGGTAAGTTCACACCTACATTTCCCTAGGATTCAAGCTCACCTCAACTAAAAAACAGGATCGCGTTTCCCTAAATGAGTGGGAGGTGGGATCGGCCGGTGATGATGATGATGGGGGACGTGCTGGGGGTGCCGGGAGGGGGGAGGAGGGGTGTCATCGCCGTGAGCGCCACCATCAGATTGTTCGTGACAACCGTTTAAAACTACACGGGGCTAAGTTAATTTCTACCTTTTTTATTTTCTTTTTCTTTTCTATTTCTTTTAGTCTCATTTCATTATGATAGCACTTTCACTTTCTGACTCTGAACGCTCCAGCGAGTCCATGACGCTAATGTCTTGCGGCGTTCCGTTGCTCCAAAAATAAAAGATGCTCGGACCAAGACTCCCCCCCCCCTCACCGCCCTTCCCTTACCCCCTCTGAACCATCCTCCTCTCCACTCTCATACATGCAATAACCATTGGTTTATTACGGGAGTGAAGCTGATTATTAAGGGCACTTTCTCCACTTCCTCTCGGCAGACGGCGACAAAATGGTGGATTCACCTCGAGTCGCTTTATCCTCTAAAAGCTTTTTTTTTTTTTTATTTTTCTGAATAGATGGTTGTGGTTAGAGATTATCTTGGTCTTCTACTTTTTTTTTAAATTTCCTTTACAAGAAGAGTGCATCTTACGTCTTGAGAAAGCAAAACAAAAAAAAAAAACATGAATATAAAGTGAATGAGGTATAGAGAGTATGTTTATTGTGTTATTCCCTGGTACCAGTGGCGCAACCAGCAAAAAATGCTGGGGGAGGGGAGGCTCACATATTGAAAAAAGACAGTTTGACAGTCTTTTTAGTAACTTTAGTAACTTTATATAGTAAAATATGTATTGATGATTTGGTCGGGGGGGGGGCTCAAGTCCCCCTCCTGCCCCCTGTTGTGCCACTGCCTGGTACAATACTCACAACGATTATATGAGAATGATCCACTTTGTATCAGACATACTGCATGATTGTAGCTTGGTTGTGATTGTGTTACGTGCATTAGTTAGAACATTTAAAAAAAAATACCATTTTTTAAAAATCTTGAATGTGGGTTAAGAGACGAAATATGATATTTAATTAATTATTAAACACACGATACTAAAAAATTTTTTTAAATAAAATAAACCTACTCAAAAAATAGAAATAAAACAAAGTAAAAAAAAACCTAGACAAAAACCTAGAAAATAACCAAACTATGTTTGTTGAATTAAACGAAGCAACATATACATCAATGAGTTAGCGTCCAGCCTATAGGACACAACAACCTATACATCAATGAGTTAGCGTCCAGCCTATAGGACACAACAACCTATACATCAATGAGTTAGCGTCCAGCCTATCGGACACAACAACCTATACATCAATGAGTTAGCGTCCAGCCTATCGGACACAGCAACCTATACATCAATGAGTTAGCGTCCAGCCTATCGGACACAACAACCTATACATCAATGAGTTAGCGTCCAGCCTATCGGACACAACAACCTATACATCAATGAGTTAGCGTCCAGCCTATCGGACACAACAACCTATACATCAATGAGTTAGCGTCCAGCCTATCGGACACAACAACCTATACATCAATGAGTTAGCGTCCAGCCTATCGGACACAGCAACCTATACATCAATGAGTTAGCGTCCAGCCTATCGGACACAACAACCTATACATCAATGAGTTAGCGTCCAGCCTATCGGACACAGCAACCTATACATCAATGAGTTAGCGTCCAGTGTATCGGATTCAACAACTTATATTGAAGACCATCAGTGCCGTCTTGAAACACTTGCCCTGCCTGGTATACATCCCCGTGTGAACCGAACAGTGGCAGAACCGTTCTAAGAGACTAATGGGGGGGGGGCATTACCGAAATATTCATTCCTCATTAAATATGTTGGTCAAGAGGGCCCCGATAGTTACTTTTGCCTAGGTGGGGGGCTTCTCACATGTCAGTAAGTCTTTGTTCCCCCCCCCCCCCCAACCACCAATACTTAGGAACAATCTGACTAGCGGAGGTAACAATTAAAAGGTAGTTTATTGCACATTGTCAACTTATCTTCGTGTACTATCAAGGTATCCGGACAAGACCCACAGCGGACATAACCCACCACGGACAAAACCCCCAGCGGACAAAACCCCCACTGGACCTCTCCCCTATTTTTATTATAAAATCTATTATTTGGCCCTCATTTTTATTAAAAAATGTAAT
>JAGDYQ010000053.1:4874128-5019128 GCA_021962125.1 Bulinus truncatus | reverse complement strand
AATGTGATGTGTCATCACTATTAAATGACAACACAGATGTCATATCACACTGTCGATTGTGTCCAACCAGGGGTCAGCGACCACAACAACCATTGATACTTGTCCCTCTGAACTCTCAATCGGGTCAATTTTTATGACCTCAGATGCTAGAAGAGGTCACCACCACATAGCCACGCATACACACACACACGCACACACACACGAACACAAACTTTACTCACATCCTTCTGTCAACCTCCTGAACGCATCCAGTGCTCATCTCGTACATGTCTACAACACTTACCGTTGTCCCTCCACCCCTCTCCCTATCTCTCTCTCTCTTTCCCGCCCCTTCCCACCCTCTTCCTAACCCTCCATTTTTTTTTATAGAACCCAAACACTCGGGGCGTGTCCACCACTGCAGACAGTGTCCGCCCCTTCTCACCACGACACCGGCTCCACGAGTAGCCCCGGCGAACTAAGCAGACGACAATGGCGAGCTTGGGCGGGAAAGGAGGAGGGGGGGAATCTCACCAAGGGGTCGCCCTGGTGCTTGAAATGAGCGACGCGGTGCCGGCTCGAACATCCCGAGAGCCTCGGGACTGCAGCGGAGCCAAAGACTCTCCAAACCTTTTTTTTTAAACAACAAAATTGAAAAAAAAAAGAGAGAAGGGATTTGTCCAGAGGGTTTTTTTTGGGGGGGGGGGGGTGGGTAAACAAAAACCCGTAGAAAGACCCCCCAGGCAGGGCTGTACGGTCCCGCTATTCACTAATGGAGCTATAGAAACTATGGGCGCTTGTTGAAGACTCTCGAAAACCATTTTTTTTTTAAATTTTAACTCTGAGACACAGCCAATAGGTTCCGGTTGGCTGAGTCTTTGACATTGAATAAAAATAACAACAACAATTTTATTTCTATGGCTCTCCGCCGTCACATATCTGAATGGCAGATTGAACAAAAAAAAAAAGAAAAGAAATATTATGAACAAAATGACATATTTTTTTTATCCTCTTTATCAAACTCAGTTAATATAATGTACACAGTAGACAATTTGTCAATAGACTTTTTTACGGTTATTTACGTTTTTTTTTTCAGCATTTCTTTAATTTTTCATTTTCGGTTTTTTTCGGAAGTTAAAAAAATGTAAAATAAATTATAACTGTATTGATTGCTCCATTTTCGTGAAGTTACCGTGTGGGACAGTTTAATGTTTGTGGTCTGTAGCATATACCCGTTCCTTAAACAAAACCTAAACTTAAACATACAAGTGCACAAATGTGCCCTGTCTGCACTTAACATCATCTTAACCCAACCATTGGCAGAGTCTAAATTTTTAAAATTTGGTTTTGTTTATTAAAAGTCATATGTGTATTTTTTGTTGACGACTGTACATGAAAAACATCGCCAGAAATTAGTCTCATAAAACACCATTAATATTTTTGTACGTTACACTTATGGCAACCGCATGTCTGTCATGGATGGTCTTCTAAACATCAGTATATGGCATTACACAAACCGGTAAGTCGGTCAAATACCACCACCAATTAAAAGTATAAAAAATAGTCAAAAGTGTTAAATATTATCAAAAGTATGAAATATAAAAAAAAGTATGAAATTTAAATCAAAAGTATGAAATATAATAAAAAGTATGAAATTTAAATCAAAAGTATGCAATATAATAAAAAGTATGAAATTTAATCAAAAGTATGAAGTATAGTCAAAAGTATGAAATATAATCAAAAGTATGAAATATAATCAAAAGTATGAAATATAATCAAAAGTTTGAAATATAATCAACATAATAAAATGAAAATAAATAGTTTGATCCCAATATTCGTGTTCCCCTCCGCCCCCCCCCCCCCTTTAGAAAGTTGACCATTGTGGTCAGCACGCTTGATTGAAAGAATGATTCACTACACGTGTATGGACAAAGTTGTATAACAATATTATATTAGCATATAACAATTATAACAATAAAAAAAATAATCAAGTTTTAGTTGGACTATGAGGGCAATTATTAGCTCGGTGGCCCAGAGATTGTCATCATCACCGACATGCTACAGGTTCGAGTTCGAATCTAAAAGACGAGACACATAAAGTTTTACAGCCTCCGCCACTCCACACCCTCCCTCCCCGGGCCCCTTGGCATGTGGGTTGGTGGGGGGGGGGGAAGGAAAGTATTGCCACAAACAACAATATTGTGGCCTGTGTTGTTTTATTCGGTCTTTGAAGTCGACGTCACCCAACTACTGTGCCCTCCGCACCACTTCATGTATTTATCCTCACTTGATACCAAAATAGGTCAGCCAGGTCTTTGATGTGATTTTTTTTTTATTAAGTCTCATCCCACCTCCACCTGGATGATCTCTTGACCCGTTGGCGTGTGGAGGGGGTGGGGTGGGGGTGGGGGGTGAGGGAGTGAGGGGGGGTTGGGCTTTCCATTTTCAGTGGGAGATCGTCACAATATTTGTGTAACACGTCACTCTATCTGAAATCCTAAAAATGACCGCAGACCGCTACGCGAGTGACCAGATCAGTCCACATTGAGACACGATTTTCAAAGTTATAGTCACGAATGACTTAACAGTTGGTGTACGTTTCTTTTTTTTTTTTTGCAGTTAGTTATTGTGTTCGTGAGGGGGTGGGGTGCGGGGTGAAGAGTGACGGGTGGAGTAAACATCAAACAAAATGTTTACTTCTCTTGTCGCGCACATCAATGGGCCGAACGTTTGACTGTTTTCTTTGCGCTCTCCAAATGACCCGTTTAGACTTACCTCTGTAACCGATGATGTGAGGTGAAGGCGTTTTAGACCCTAGTCTTTCTCTCTCTCTCTCTCTCTCTCTCTCTCTCTCTCTCACTCTCTCCCTCCCTCTCTCTCTCTCTCTTTCTTTCCCCCCCCTCTCTCTCTCTCTCTCTCTCTCATTCACACATACACACACACATGCACACACACACACACATACTTTTATTCAACCAGGTAACTAGGTTGTGGTGGGTTAGTTAGCTCAACCGAAAAAAGGCAGCTGGACTGGGGAGTCGTTAGCATGAGGAGGTGGTACGGTGTAATTTAAGCAAATAAGACCTCTCTCTCTCTCTCTCTCTCTCTCTCTCTCTCCCCCCCCCCACCCAAAGGCTGCATGATTAAGAAAACAAAGATTAAATAAATGTTTTATACATATCAAAGTCATGAAAAATGGGCTGATTTATAAATCATTGCAAATAATTATTTTGGTAAACCGTAAAAGTATTGCGTCAAAAAAAAAAAGTAAAAATTTTACTTTCATTCTTAACTATTATCAGCTTTAGGTAGCTTTTTGCCTAATATAACACACATTGAAAACGGTGAAAAAGCCCAAATTTGTGACGGTTGACCCGACCAACTGCCAAACTCCCTCCCCCCCCCCTTTCCATCAAGCCGTACCCTAAACCACGCCCCTAACAGGGCCGTATATAAAGGTAATAAAATAAAAAGTTCTTCAGATTTCTGGCCAAACTCTTGCATAAAGTTATCGCCGACAAATCACGCTGTCTGAAAAACTCAATCGTATAAAAAGTTCCTTTAACCCCAAAAAAAAAGAGCCGTCGGGGCAGAAGAAGTGTGTCGTCATTCATCTGTTTCTGTAACCTTGACATATAAAGAGATTGTGTGGTCAGCACAACGGCCGGCTGCCTTTACTCCCACCCCCCCCCCTCCCACAACTTAAGCCAGGTGCCCATTTAAAGCTGGGTGGACTTGTTAGACGACTTTCGCCATAACCTGGGGAAAAAAAATCCCTCGGATCGAACCCGGAACTCTCAGGTAGACTGTCGAGCATCTACTCCACTCGGCCATCCGTCCCACTCATGTGGTCAAGGAACATTTACAATTTCTATACTGGCATTGGTGAATGGATTCATCGTCTGTAACATAAGTGTTTGGTGTGTTTGTGTGTCAGCGCTCGATTTAAGAAAAAACCAGTGCCGGGGATGAAAAAAAGTTTCTGCAGAGCCGATAATTTGTCTATGGTTTCATCCCCGGCTGTGATATATTGGCTAAAGCAGAGCCGGGGATAAATGTCTATGGTTTCATCCCCGGCTGTGATATATTGGCTAAAGCAGAGCCGGGGATAAATGTCTATGGTTTCATCCCCGGCTGTGATATATTGGCTAAAGCAGAGCCGGGGATAAATGTCTATGGTTTCATCCCCGGCTGTGATATATTGGCTAAAGCAGAGCCGGGGATAAATGTCTATGGTTTCATCCCCGGCTGTGATATATTGGCTAAAGCAGAGCCGGGGATAAATGTCTATGGTTTCATCCCCGGCAGGGGTATTTGGCTAAAGCAGAGCCGGGGATAAATTGTCTATGGTTTCATTCACGGCTGTGATATATTGGCTAAAGCTAGAGCCGGGGATGACAGTTCTCAGTGCCGGGGATATCCCTTGCATCTCAGTGCCGGGGATATCCCTTGCATCCCCGGCGGTAAATCGAGCCCTGGTGTTTGTGTGTGAGTGCTGTGTACAGGAGGGAGGTAAATGTCATTTTATAATTTCTCCATGCCAGCTGTCTAAAGGTCAGCAGTTGCGTAAACAATAAAGAGTCGATTTTATGAAGGTCCTGCATGACTGGCAGGTCAACTCATATGAACTTTGACCTTTTTTTTAATCGAACATAACTAATTTAAAACAGCTATATCACTGATATATATATATATATATATATATATATATATATATATATATATATAAATAAATAAATAAATATATATATCAGTGTCTTTGACAGATACTACTGCTATACTTTCAAAAACGGATTACAATTTCCATTGTAGTCATTTTCGTTTTCTCAACCGTATGTGACATCGCCTATCTCGATACATCACTGTTGTCACAAAGTATCGATACGGCCCACTTTGATTTCACCCTCGCCCCGAGTAGTCGCGCTACTCAATTGTCCGATTACCTGCAATTTCACTACCCTTCCTCCTCCTACACCCCCCCACCCCCACCCATAATGTCAACGTAGCCAGGGCTGGTATCGAGCTGAGCGATACTCATTGTCTCCGTAGTCAAGTGGTCCTCCTCAAAGCCGCGCGGCCCACGCCGACCAATTAAATCGCTGTCCATGATGTTCATTAAAAAATAATATCGTGAAACGAGACGAAAAAAAAAAAAATTCCGCGCTTACAAACAGATGAGCCTGAAGGTTTTATTATTATTATTTTTTTTTTTTTGAAAGCCCAGGAAATGGCTTTTTGCGTCACACAGGTGTTCTCAACTGAAGACAAGGGGCGCAATATTGTCCCGCTTTGAGAACTCACCCGCCTGTCAGTCCAAACTATCCTCCCCCTTTCCCCCTTACGCAGGCAATAGACACGAGCCTTACCTGTGAGTCGGGGATATCCCAGAGAGGGCTGGCAGACGTCAAAAACCACTTCAAAAAAAGTGGAAGTATAGCGTTCTAGCCCTTCCCCTCCCCGGTTGCCCCCCACCCCCTCACCCCACTGACGGGAAGGCAAATTGCGACAATTGAGAAATTTCAATGTTTTCCCTGTAATTGTCATTAGAAAATAATTCCCGCGCGTGCAGGCACGCGTATGACCGCGCGCCGTAAATTGTCCTATCAATAGAGTCTTCTTACTCGAGCTTTCTCCGCACTCTGTACCCCCCTCCCCACCCGCCACTTTTCCCCCTTTCCAAAACGAGTCTTTAACATTTATATATGATGTACTTATGATTTCTATTTTAACGCATCTGATTGGCTGATTAGAAAAATCGACGAATTTTTATTATTATTTTTTCCCTCTATTCTTCCGTCTCTCCCGGAATGGCCTCGTGTTTTACAAGTGAACTCGAGGGACGAGAAGAACAGGAAGAGTTTCTCCTTTCGTCTCTCTGTATACGTATATCTCTCCCCCCCCACCCCCCCCCCTCACCCGCGGTGGTTGTCTCTTGTTTTGAAATACTTGCCACATTTTGATTGGGGGAAAGAGGATTTCTATCTACTTCATTACGTCTTCAAGTTTGGCGGAGAAGTGAAGGTGGGGCAGGGACACACATCAGTGAAGTGTTGCGCTAACTGGATTGTTGTTGTTGTTGTTGATCTGTTTGAAGTGTTTCGAGCAGACATATGTGTCTGGCGCACCGGGTGGTAGCCGGGACTCATCCATAGGTGCACAGGTTTTTTATTTTATTTTTTTCCTATTTCATGGATAACTTTTTGTATCAAAGGTCAGCTGGTCATCCTCTACGGCTAATGAATCTACCGGAAGTGGACAGGCATAATTTTTGATAAAATATCGTTGATGTTATGTATATCATCTGTGTATTCAATGTATATCTATCTCTATATATCTGCATATCTATATATCTGCATATCTATCTATCTATCTATCTATCTATCTATCTATCTATCTATCTATCTATCTATCTATCTATCTATCTATCTATCTATCTATCTATCTATCTATCTATCTATCTATCTATCTATCTATCTATCTATCTATCTATCTATCTATCTATCTATCTATCTATCTTTCTGTCTGTCTGTCTGTCTGTCTGTCTGTCTGTCTGTCTACCTACCTATCTATCTATCTATCTATCTATCTATCTATCTATCTATCTATCTATCTATCTATCTATCTATCTATCTATCTATCTATCTATCTATCTATCTATCTATCTATCTATCTATCTATCTATCTATCTATCTATCTATCTATCTATCTATCTATCTATCTATCTATCTATCTATCTATGTGTGTGTGTTTTAGTGTGTGTGTGTGTGTGTGTGAGTGTGTGTACAGAAGAAGCGGATTAAAGATGGATGATGCTCAGGTCTGATATATAAAATACTGGGGACTATTTTTAAAGGCTAGAGAATGAAATACAAGATGTACATTGTGCTTGTGTGTGGGGTCCTGTAGAAGTTGGAACACGGGCTACCACCCTTAAATACCCCCCGCCCATCCGTATTTTAAATTACGTTACAATGTCCCCCCCCCCATTGACTCTTCATTAAGCCCATTCTATTTTTTTTTAATCAAATGGTAATTCCCTATTTATCTTTCCCTCCCCTCACCCACCATACTCGATTAACTGATTTCTCGCCTGATTTCATTTATATATGTATACTGTTAATATCATTATTTAGTTATATCCGCTCTTAAGGCACGGGACAAGTGTGTGGTCGCCGAGCCGGCCCCCCCCCCCCCCCCCTGTGTTGAGGAAAACCAAGCCTGGTCTCTCTGCTGTTATTTTGTTGTTGTTGATGATAAAAATCTCTATGTAGAATTAACCCTCTTTTTCGCTTAATGGATGTTTACTAATTGTAAAGGGGAGAAATGGGTATACACTGAACACCACGTGAAGGGCACAAATAATGGCTATTTATAACATATTTTTTTTAGGGAATTATGTAATTATTTCAAAGCAGATAAGGCCCTACAAGAGTGTGAATATGGCCGCCCGGGGATAGGGGCGATCTGTATTAATGTTGGTTCATTTTGAAACCGTTACCTTCCAATAATATGCCGTTAAATGAACATAATGTATTCATTAATGAAAACAACACGCCCGATTTTGGGGCCTAATTTATACATCGGGCATCACCCAGCACGGCCTAGTTATACACAGCCCCGTAGCGTGAAAATTCTACAGCAGGGGGCCAGGTAATAGCGGGGGGGGGCAGGTAATACATTTTACTAAGTAGATTAAATAAGCAGGAGGGCCAGACAAAACGCAGGGGGGGGTGCCGCCGGCCCCCCTCTCTGCCCCCCGCACACTACGGGTCTGGTTATACATAGCACCCCTCAAGGACAAGCTTATATCTAGGGCCCCCCAACCTCCCCTAAACGTAAGAAAGGCCCTGTGCTGGTTGGCTGAGTGTAGCTATGGGCTAAAGAGGAATTCGTATTATTCTGTAACGCTGTAGCCCGATCTACATGCCGTGGGTTCAACTCCCGGCGTGTCCAATCAGTGCAGTCACCTACCTAAGCCACCCGTGGTGCTTAAATGACTGCTGCACACTGTCAGCTATGGTGGGAGGGGAGGGAAGAGGGGGGCGAATCTCATCATTCTGGGGACTTCACGCCCCAAAAAAAAAAGCTACTGTCAAATTATATCAAGTTTCAAAAAACAATTTTTTTACTCAGTGAATATTATAAGTAATTATACTTGATTTGATAATACAATATTGTTATTTAATATTCAAAAGTACATTTTTAGATTCATGTAGACTTAACATTATCACATGCTAGTAATGTACTGATGTCTTAATGTCATTGCCGGTAGATGGTGTTGATAGTTAAGTGGCGTTTCACTTGGTTTACAAAAAGGTTGGATGTAGTAATTCATGTTTATTAGTAGGCAATGTTATAAGGAAAAGAAGATCTATCTATCTATCTATCTATCTATCTATCTATCTATCTATCTATCTATCTATCTATCTATCTATCTATCTATCTATCTATCTATCTATCTATCTATCTATCTATCTATCTATCTATCTATCTATCTATCTATCTATCTATCTATCTATCTATCTATCTATCTATCTATCTATCTATCTATCTATCTATCTATCTATCTATCTATCTATCTATCTATCTATCTATCTATCTATCTATCTATCTATCTATCTATCTATCTATCTATCTATCTATCTATCTATCTGTCTGTCTGTCTGTCTGTCTGTCTATCTATCTATCTATCTATCTATCTATCTATCTATCTATCTATCTATCCCGATCCCATTTACCTACATGTTATTTATCTGTTCAGATAATTTTAAAATAGAGATCTTATGTTTAAAATAAAGCGTGCTCCGTAGATTAACGAGGGGTGGACACATAAATTAATAAAAAAAATATCTGTCTGTCTTTTTTCTTTCTATTATCTATCTATTTATCTATCTATTTATCTATCTATTTATCTATCTATTTATCTATCTATTTATCTATCTATTTATCTATCTGTGTTTATTTGTCACTCTTTCTGCCTATCTTCCATTCTTTCTTTCTATTTTTCAGTGTAAACATTGCCATGCGTTTGCAAGTGGGTCAAATTTAAACTAGTAGTAGGTCAGTTCGCTACACTTTTAAAAAAAATCTCCACCTTTACCTATGACATTGACCGTACATAGCTGACCCCCCCCCCTTCTAATTAAAATCTATCGATTGACGTTTAAATATACTTTAACGGAACATGATCCACGGTTTCTTCAACGTCTCTGCGGTTGCGACAAACGGTAACGACAATGGGCTTAAACCTCCCAAAGTTCACACCTATAGAACAACGCCCATTACAGAACTGGGGAATAGGGCCTGATCGACTCTCTTATCACGGGCCTGGTTTTAGACGGACATTCCATTTTTTGCTTCGGAGATTTCTGCCCACCACCCCATCGTCCGAATTCGAGAACCACAGAGTTCGTTCAAAGTCTCTGATCTTGGCCAACACATCCTTCAAGTGAACACTTTCGCGCACCATTGGGTTACGTTTTGGGCATTGAACGATTTCGCAAGGAAGTCGGTTCGGTCATTCCCGGGCACTTCCATATGCCCAGAAATCCACAGTAGAGTCGCGTCACCAATACAGCATGCCGGGACATAAGATCTTGGATTGCCTCCACCATGGCTTCCAGCCGCTCGAACCATTCTGCTGCGTCTGTTACAGCCTGGAGATCAAACAGCTGCGTCAGTCAGGATCACGATGCTCGTAAAAGGCGAAGGTCCATTGAGGCCATCCCCCCGATGTGTGCCACTGCCTCTACTATGGCTGCCAAATCTCTCTCTCACTCTATCTGTCTATTTCTCTCTCTCTCTCTCTCTCTCTCTCTCTCTCTCTCTTTATATATATATATATATATAATATATATATATATATATATATATATATATATATATATATATATATATATATATATATATATGTGTGTGTTTGTATAAATGTTTTTATGTAAGATGAATGCTTGTTTGTATAAATGTTTGTATAAATGTTTGTATGTACGCTGCATGCTTGTTTGTATAAATGTTTGTATGTACGCTGCATGCTTGTTTGTATAAATGTTTGTATGCACGCTACATGCTTGTTTGTATAAATGTTTGTATGTATGGCGCATGCTTGTTTGTATATATACATCTTACTCTATTTCTCTCACGCACACACTCACAACATATACACACACAAGTGGTAAACAAGATAAAAATGATAAACTTTGTTGTGCATGATAATACATCCGTTAGTTTAGTGGTCCGCACGAATCAGGCTAACGAACTGAATTGTCCACGAGGTCCGAGAGGCTGCTAGCCGTTGATTCAGCAAGTCTCCGCCCATCAGTTAAAAAAACAACGTCACATTTTTAAAACTTTTGTTCAAAGTCACGTCGCATTAAATGGTCATGGCACTCATTAGACCTCATACGTGTGAGTAAAGTTCCCTTAACCTTGGCGGGCCATCGGGGCAGATGAAATGTAGCATTCATCTGTTTCTATAACCTCAACATATGAAAGGGATTGTGTGGTTAGCACGCCTTTTCTTCCCCCAACTTAAAGTCAGGTACCCACTAAAAGCTGGGTGGACTTGTGGGACGACTTTGCAACAAATTTCACCTGGAAAAAAATTACTGATAAAAGAAAATATATATTTACATTTGAGGGTAGGTGCAGTAAAGTGATTGTCTCTTTACGTGTGTGTACGGGGGCGGGGAAAACGGGGTAGGGGAAGAGATTTCTTACCCACTACCCCAAACGTTTTGCCAGCAAAATATCAATAACAAATGAACTTCTTCACATAAAGCCTAATACATCTGTTTAAAATCAATACGAAGGCATAGATATTTAAATATTTACATTAAACTTGAGTTTTATCAAATTTTGAATATTAAAAAAATAATATTTATAACGAAGCAAATAGAGTTTGATTTTTTTTAAAGAGTTTACAGTAACATATTTCCAATTCCATATATATATATATATAAAGGCAAACATGTACACTCTTGTATTTACTTGACCGAAAAATAAATAATACACTTCAATTAACTAATAATATACTTAGTACTTACTATTTAAAAACAATATTTTTTTCTAACTGTAGATTTAATTGTAATAATATTCTGTAACATTGCGGTAAATAAAAAGTTCAACTCGGAAATTGGGGAAACATTCCATTCAAAAGAAAATAATATTCGTGCTTTTCAGACATTTTGCATAATCAGTTGGATTTTGGTAACTGACAACGATTTCTGGATATTGGATATTTGTAATTGACATCAATTTCTGGATATTGGATATTGGTAATTGACACCGATTTGTGGATATTGATTTACGTGATCATTTCAACCAATGATGTTCCCTGGAGGTTACGTCACGGTCAAGGCCGAGAATGAGGACGGATTATTTCTCAGGTAACGTTTGTATAAATGTTTGTATGTACGCTGCATGCTTGTTTGTATGTACGCTGCAAGCTTGTTTGTATAAATGTTTGTATGTACGCTGCATGCTTGTTTGTATAGATGTTTGTATGTACGGTGCATGCTTGTTTGTATAAATGTTTGTATGTACGGTGCATGCTTGTTTGTATAAATGTTTGTATGTACGCTGCATGCTTGTTTGTATAAATGTTTGTATGTACGCTGCATGCTTGTTTGTATTATGTTTGTAGTCATGCTTGTTATGTTTGTCTGTTTGTTGCCACAGTCAGAAAGCTCACAATGCATGAAGATCTCTCAAGTTCTTTCAATGTTGTACTATACCGATGTGATTTCATTACGATCAGACTTACTCACAAGGTTGAAGGTCGAATCCTACATAAAGCCTACGGGATAAAACTTAGAAAAAAAAATAAAAATGAAATACAACGTCTTCAATTTTGATTCTTAATAATTATAATTTCAGCCTTAATAATAATAATAATAATAATAATAATAATAATAATATCAGTGATGCAAAGACAATCTAAGTAATCCCGTCAGTTCAGTTGAATATATTTTGCACATTCTCAGAGGTTTGAAATACAGACAGAACGCAGACTTATGTACAGACACAGAACATACTTACAGAAAAAACAAATCAGAGACATAACAAACATATATATATACATACATACAAGGATACATACAAACAGACCCGGAAATTTGAATCGTGTTTGATACTGATAGCGCCCTGGGCGAACTCTAAGACTGTCGCCCCATTATTCCCGTTGTGAATTAAAATAATGAAGTGGTGAAAATGCCGCCCATACCTGGCGGCCAAAAGTGTGGACCGCCACTGATGCAGACATGACACATACACAAATATTGATCATGATCACATATACAAGGAAATAACACACATACAAACACAAAACACACATACTCACACACAGACACACATACACACTCAACCATTCCATACGAGTCCTTTCAAAGACCACCCACTCTCTCCAAAATAATTATAAATACACTAGCTGTACCCTGCAAAACATTTGCATAGAGTTATATCCCCTTAGGCTTGATTGGCAGGCGAGGTTATTTTTTGGTTTCGGGCAGATCCTATTTTTTCATGATTGTATTTTAAACTGGAATACTGTTATATTAATTCTTTACTTTCGATTTAACGCAGAGCCCAAATCGCTATTATTATATTATATTTAAAAGACTTCACTAGGCGTTTACAACAACAGCAATAATAATAATAATAATAATAGTAAAATACATTAAAGTAGAGGTATTGGCATGGTGGGATTAGAGTTCAAAGACGATCCCGGCACCATGGTGCCCGGGGCCGAGAACGAGGGTCAAGCGCCGGGCACAGCAAACGCTCCTATCACGGGGCCACCTTTAGGCCAGGAAGGTGGTCAGAGCCACCACAAAGAAAAAAGCCGATTGTGTAATGGTTGGGGGGCAAGATCCCGGCCCTGTCCGGATCGCAATGTGTCCATCATGGAATTCTAACACATCAGGCCGGATAGTCGAGGGTGTTGTACTGCGCCGTCACCACCCAGCCCCTCCACGTCCCTCAACACATCCGTAAATCATCGCCGTTGTATATAATGACTACAATATAAATCCAGACAGCACCATTTTAATTGTGTTAAGATAAGTTGATTAATTTTTAGTTTCCATTGTTTTAATCTTCGAAGTGGCTTGCAGTCGCTCAGCTTCCCGGTTAATCTCTCGTCCATTGAAAGTCGTACAATCCCGTGAGAAATACGCCACAGTATATAAAAAAGGAAATAATTTAATGTTTCTTGGGTGGCCCCAGTGGCGTACCTGTGGGGGGGGGGCGGTGGGTGCGGTCCGCACCGGGCGGCACTTTTTATTACTTTTTAGGGGGGGGGGAGGGCGGCAAAAATGTATAGATTAAATTGAAATACCTAAATGAGAGGGCGGCAAAATCGTCTTCCACCCTGGGCGGCCGATACCCACGCTACGCCGCTGGGTGGCCCGGTACCATTTGATCCATGGACGGGTGCCGGTCCGCGGCCCGGGGGTTGGGGGGACCACTGCATTATGCAGTGACCTAACTTATTTATCCGTATGAACGACTCTTCGTGTAAATAAACCGACTACAGCTGTTCACGTCATTTGTTGTTGACAACAATCCAAGGCCGACGTCTCTCGGCTCGATTATTTTTCCTCTTCTCGTCTTCTGTACGGGAGATAACCAATGTTTTCTTCAGCAGTGTTCCATTTTGTAAATGCCCTTGTTTTTTTTAAAATCACGGAACAGGTTTAATTTTTGGAATATCAACTACTGACCATTTGTTTTAAATTTTATTTTAAACGTGTATTTAAGCAATTGAATTATTTTACTTCTTCTTCTTCTTTGTTCTCGAAGAATTATTTTACAATGTTTTAAATATTGGCGATTTTTCTCCTGGCCTTTTGTTTGGAATATAACGTATGCATACTAGCAGGGGCCAGCCCTAGACCGATTTGAACGATTGCTCCAAATTGGGCCCCGCGCCCGGCAGGGGCCCATCAATTTATATTTAGCATATCACAATCAGTCATGGCTCATGTCACAGGCTCTTAAAGATTAGTAGAGGGGGGCCTCGCAAGCATGCGTTAAATTGGGCCCTGCAATTAGTAAGGCCGGTCCTGCCCATTAGCAGCAACGTAGGAAGGATACTGGGGGTTGTGTGGCGAACCAGGGCGCCGAACTAAGAAGGGTCGCCCAAAGAGCGCTGTTAAATGTTTTATCACTTGTCAGATTGGAATAATGGTGCCAACAATATATATATATATATATATATATATATATATATATATATATATATATATATATATATATACAGCTGGGTAACCAAATGTAAATAACTCATCAATTAAAAAAAAAACTATCTGAAAACAATTAGTATCACAATTTACAAACAAAATACTTTCTGAGTGTTAAAACAATCAACAGTCACTGTCGCTACAATAAAAAATGGAAACAACGTTTTCCCAAATGAAAAGGCCTAATACGTTTAAATTTGTTTTTTTCTATGAATTAAAAAAAAAATACATTACGATCTGTGTCAAGCCTCCTCTAAACAACCCTTGTTCCCAAACCACATTACGATCTGTGTCAAGTCTCCTCTAAACAACCCTTGTTCCCAAACCACATTACGATCTGTGTCAAGTCTCCTCTAAACAACCCTTGTTCCCAAACCACATTACGATCTGTGTCAAGTCTCCTCTAAACAACCCTTGTTCCCAAACCACATTACGATCTGTGTCAAGTCTCCTCTAAACAACCCTTGTTCCCAAACCACATTACGATCTGTGTCAAGTCTCCTCTAAACAACCCTTGTTCCCAAACCACATTACGATCTGTGTCAAGTCTCCTCTAAACAACCATGAGCTTGGCATCCCAAACCACATTACGATCTGTGTCAGTCTCCTCTAAAACAACCCTTGTTCCCCCAAACCATTACTACGATCTGTGTCAAAAGCCTCCTCTAAACAACCCCTTGTTCCCAAACCACATTCGATCTGTCAAGTCTCCTCTAAACAACCCTTGTTCCCAAACCACATTACGATCTGTGTCAAGTCTCCTCTAAACAACCCTTGTTCCCAAACCACATTACGATCTGTGTCAAGTCTCCTCTAAACAACCCTTGTTCCCAAACCACATTACGATCTGTGTCAAGTCTCCTCTAAACAACCCCTTGTTCCCCCAAATACATTACGATCTGTGTCAAGTCTCCTCTAAACAACCCCTTGTTCCCAAACCACATTACGATCTGTGTCAAGTCTCCTCTAATAACCCTTGTTCCCAAACCACTTTACGATCTGTATGTCAAGTCTCCTCTAAACAACCCCTTGTTCCCAAACCACATTACGATCTGTGTCAAGTCTCCTCTAAACAACCCTTGTTCCCAAACCACATTACGATCTGTGTCAAGTCTCCTCTAAACAACCCTTGTTCCCAAACCACATTACGGGCCCCCTCCCCCCCTCCTCCAGTACAACGTCTTATATAAAATCAAGTACTCTCGGTGGCCCGATATGTACTTTAACTTTGGGGCTTAAAATATCTTAGAATGTTTCTATATAGAGCCCCGATCCCCCCTCCCCCATTCACCCCATCACCTAAAATCCTAAAAATCGCCCCTGATATAAGTGAATATTTTGTTTTTGTTTATTTTAACATAGCGTGTGTCATTGTCACAGAAGTCCGTGAACGTGTCTTGGTAATTGCTGCCGAACTATTCATTTCAATGCACGATGTCTGTGGTGAATGTGCGTAAGACAAAAACAAAAAAAAAAAGATTGTTATATTGATTTGCTGTTGGTTGAACATGTAGACTCATAGTTGGCATCACTGGCTCACTTGTACGAACAATGGGACCAGAGGTTCTGGGATTTCTCGCGCAAGGTGTTCAACTTTGAAAAACCTTTTTTCCTTTTCGTGGCCCCCCCCCCCACCCTTCATTAACAAAATTTTTAATTACAGTTGCTACATGTAGAGAAAGTTGTAAACTGTGCATTCAACGGTCCTAAATCTGTTAACGATTACATTTATTTGTAGCTACCGAGCTAAAAAATTGTTCGCGAACTACCGGTGGGGTTCCACGTACACTTCCAGAACCACTGCCCTAGATATTTCAGTCGTATAGTCTAATAATCAGTTTCATTGTCCTTTTTTGAGTGGGTATTTGTGTCTGTTTGTTGTTTGTTACGTCATTATCCATTGATTAGAATATTTCAAGAACCCTTTACCTGATATTAAAAAGAAAACTTTAAAAGATAGAGGTAGTTAGGTTATTTGTAGCGATGATAGCAGTGGTTTGGCTATTTATACTGTTGACAGCAGTAGCTAGGCTATTCATACTGATCGTAACAGTAGCTAGGCTATATATGCTGATAGAAGCTGCAGTCAGGATATTCATACTGTTGATAACAGTAGCTAGACTATTCATACTGTTGATAACAGTAACTAGGCTATTCATACTGTTGATAACAGTAGCTAGGCTATTTATACTGTTGATAACAGTAGCTAGGCTATTCATACTGTTGATAACAGTAGCTAGGCTATTCATACTGTTGATAACAGTAGGTAGACTATTTGCAGCGATGAAACCCAAAAACTATGAAAGAGGCATCTCAAATGTTTTACAAACACTGATTCTCAAAGTGTGCGTTGTGACAAAATTTAAATTTATAATTGAATTACTGACACTCTTTATAAGCTTACTGAAAAACTCTAATTTCTTTACATGTTACAAAACTATAAATGTTTAAATCTACAAAATAAAAAGGCTAAATCAATCGATACTTTCACTGGACGCTTCTGTTCGATTTGTTTTCTTTTATCGTAGATTCTCTTTGTTCGCAAAGTACATAACAAAATACAACAACAAAATACAACAACAAAATACAACAAAATACAACAACAAAATACAACAACAAAATACAACAACAAAATACAACAACGAAATACAACGAAATACAACAACGAAATACAACAACAAAATACAACAACGAAATACAACGAAATACAACAACGAAATACAACAACAAAATACAACAACAAAATACAACAACAAAATACAACAACAAAATACATGTTTTGTTTTTTTTAATGATGTGTCGCGAAACCAAAAGATGTTGTCAAAGTGGGTCGTGAAGTGCTGTGTAGTCTGAGAGCCATTGTTTTATAGTCAAGGGGGTAGCTTTGGCGATTTACGGGTTAGTATTTTATCGTCGTCATTAGTGTTGTTTTAGTCCCAGGTCATATTTTAGTTTCAGTTTTTATTTCGTTTTTTCTGTAGTAATTTTAGTTTTCTTCTAGTTTTAGTCTTGCTGCTAATTTTAGTTTTAGTTTTAGTTCTCGTTGACGAAAATTCAACATTTTCGTTAACGAAGGTTTTAGTTTTAGTTTTCGTCGACGAAAACAACACTAGACGTCATTCGCCTAAACCTAGGGGACGGAGTGGGGGGTGGGAAGGTCAAGGGTGATTATTTTAAATCTACTTGATGATGCATAGCCCCGCCCCCCCCCCGACACACACCATGAAAGAAGAGATCCCGGCGATCGTCATAACTGTATTGTCATAAGATGAGGCAGTAACTTCTTGTCATCTATCATCTACGTCTGTCTGTTCATCTATGTCTATCTATCTAATCTATCTAATCTATCTAATCTATCTAATCTATCTAATCTATCTAATCTATCTAATCTATCTAATCTATCTAATCTATCTAATCTATCTAATCTATCTATCTATCTATCTATCTATCTATCTATCTATCTATGTCTGTCTGTCTATCAATCTATATATGTCTGTCTGTTTGTCTGTCTATATGTACATGGCCTCTGACAGTTAAACCATAACAGCCATCATATGTACACTATCATACATACAAACACACGCACACACAAACTTTGGAAAAAAAAAACAATCTATTTTCATACAATATAAACACACAGGGCAATAGATCTATTTACAAACTAGTAAACTTCACATCAGCAGTAACAGTCCATGAGTGGATACAATCATTCACAATCTCTCTCTTCCTAACACAAGACCTTTCGGCTATCTATATCCACTATTCAGTGCGGAAATTCCCACACCTCCGTCAATCATAATAATAAAAAAAAACTCTGTGGGATATTATTCACCGATTTGTTAATCCATTAGTTTCCCAGTGATAATGATAGTCCGGTACACTGATTATTCTACAGCCTCCGGCCGCGATGATACTATCCATACCTACGTCACTATGTCCGTTTCTCAGATAAAAAGGACTCATCCAAACCTACAAACCCGAACATCGGTGAATATTTCATGCCGCCGTTTATACCGACAGACAATTTGAATATTAATGAAACCATGGCCAGTACACCCTTTTTTTTTTCTTTCTTTCTTCCACCCTTATTTAAAACAATGTCCATCCAGCTCAAGACCACTGTCCATCTGGCTTAGATAGACCGCTGTCGTAAATAATAATAAAAGGGGTTAATATAAAAAATAGAAAAAAAGAACCGAAAAAACAAACATAACAAAAACCCAAAACCCAACTCGTCCGCATTGACGCTTTGTTCCGCGAACCCCCCCCCCCCCTGCACAAACACAGGCGACAGTCCACAAACACTGGGGGGGGGGGTGGGGGTGGGGGTCGGATTACGGCCTTGCCCATCGCGTCGACGAAAGAGAGGGCCATGTCTCCCCCCTCTTCCAACCATGAAGCGTCTGTCAACTCACTCGACACGCCCACCGAGCGCATTTGTCCACGCCCGTTGGGCTTCCCAACCGTCAACTGTCGATATATTATCTCCCCCCTCCCTTCCCCCAGTCTATAACTAGAAAGAAGGAGAAAACTCCAGTGTGGGGGTTGAATTCGTGACAAGGGTGACATTGATTTAGGGCGGGGCTTTCTCTTTTTTTAAAAAAAAAAAATGGTTCCAACCCATTTTTGAACCCCCCCCTCCATCCTGTCACACGAAAAGAGAGGGGGAGGGAAGAGTAAGCTTGCGCGCTTCCAAGCGTCTGCGTCAACCCATCGGTAGCTAGTGTCGTCCCCCCATAACTGAGTCCTCCTGCCTTATACTTTTACCGCAGGTTTTAAACAGGGGAACCCAAACTCGGTAAAAATTCAACGCTCTTCAAGAAACACAGACATTACAGGCCAAATTAGCGGTAATAACACGGGCTGTAAAAATAATAATAAAAAAAAAAAAGACAACCTGACAGTACGTATCTGTTGCCGGGGCCGGTTCTAAACACGGGGCCTCATCGCGCTACAAATCTTCAGCCAGGAGTGGATATATATATATATATATATATATATATATATATATATATATATATACAAAAACTCAACTTCAACCAAGACGCCAACAAAAATTACCAGTCTTGATTATTGCGTTTAAAAGGCGATCATAACTGTCACATGGAAGACGGGTCATTCAGACTGACTTGCTGTTTTGGTGTTCGCGTTAAGCGTGCGTCCGTCTGTGTTTGTGTGTGTGTGTGCGCGCGCGCGCACGGCCTCTCTATTCAAATAACTTGATTGCTCAAATGATCATCATTAAGCATTATTTGTCTGATTGCCGGGATCATCTTAGCGCTTTGTCGACCTGGAATATCGGATTATCAAGAAATGTATCATTCACCTTCGTAAACGGATTAACTTGTGTGGAACAAAGATAATCCCCGGACTATTAATTTTGTGAATTGTTCTTCTTTTATTTTGTTAACGGTTAATTAAGAACTTGTGCTGTGGATACTTCAATTATATTATGTTTGTGGTTCACCGCGTTGGAGAAACTTCAAGGGGATTTGTTTGAACTTTTTTGTGACGAAAGTTTTCTACTAAATGTTTCTTTGAATTTCGTGGTGATTTCATACAAATTCCATTGTTTTTTATAATTTGAAATTTAATTTCTTTGTTTATTTGGTTCAGCCGTATATCTTACTACGGAGGCATTTCATATTTAATTTTGATTCGTGACTTCCATAAATAACTCAGTTAGAATCTTGATTAACGCCATACGTTTATATTTAAACATGATTCAATTCAGTGCCGAGACTAACTCAGTCTACAAAAACATGAAGTTTAATAACCTTAATGTCTTGTTAGTAGATCATGTTTAAGTGAAACTTTAATATTTTTTTTTTTCAACTAGATGACCCAAAAGTTAGTTTTTTTAAAATATCATTCCGGATAAATCACCCATGTTCTAATCCTACGTCCAAAATAATGCAATAACTAAAGCGTGCATTGAACTTGTCTACTAGTTATTTATTTACTTTCACTACGGACTATTGTACACAATAATAATAATAATAGTGTCATAACATATACACATCCAGTACGCAGTGTTGTGTCGGTTGTTCGATTGATAACAAGTGTCTCGTAAGTTTTGTGTGTGTGTGTGTTGATCTTTGTCAACAAACATAAAATCTTCCGTTTCTCTATATTTCACCAACTTGTGACACAAGACCTTTTTTTCCTGAAAGGTCTTGGACCTTACATACATATATAAATATATTTCACCAACTTGTGATACAAGACCTTTACTAAAAGGTCTTGGACCTTAAATAGATCGCCAAGCTGCAGGAGAAAATTGAGGACCAGAAATACCTGGTGGACCCGCCGTTCGTCTCGTGCGGGAACTCCTACTTCCACTCAGGGTGAGTTGACCCCATTTTTTGTGTGTCTTTAAAAAAATTTGTTAAGTTCGTCAAAAAGCTCTTTGACCTACCCGTGATATAATACATAATTGTGCACGCGGGGTAATAAAGAAGATTGACAATCACTGCGATGTTAAACCAATACATTGACGGTAATGAATCAAACTGCTACATTGACGGCAATGAATCAAACTGCTACATTGACTGTAATGAATCAAACCGCTACATTGACTGTAATGAATCAAACCGCTACATTGACTGTAATGAATCAAACCGCTACATTGACTGTAATGAATCAAACCGCTACATTGACGGCAATGAATCAAACCGCTACATTGACTGTAACGAATCAAAACACTACATTGACTGTAATGAATCCAACCGCTACATTGACTGTAACGGATCAAAATACTACATTAATTGTAATGAATCAAACCGCTACATTGACTGTAACGAATCAAAATACTACATTGACTGTAATGAATCAAATCGCTACATTGACTGTATCGAATCAAAACATTACATTAGCTGAATGAATCGAATCAATACATGAACTTTTACCGCAACGAATCAAACCACTACATTTAATGTCATGAGACATACATCTCTCACATTTGACATATGGTGTTGTGTTCTGTCAATATTTTGTTATCTTGTGGCCGTTCACCCATTAGTTCATCAAAAACAAATATATTGAAATGACTTTAAAACATTTGTTTCAAATAAATGTTTCAAGAAGACCTAATGGAAATGTTGTTTTTTTTTGGGTCAACATGGCAGACCAGTAACCAGATTAGATTTTTGAGGGAGACATTTTTAAGGCACTTAGCAAACGTGCATTTGGGCTATTGCAGCATGTCATACGAATTAACACTGGGAAAATGGAAAATATGGGGGGGGGGGGGAGAGGCTGGGGGGGGGGAGGCTGGGGGGGGGGAGAGAATATTTTAGCAATGGGGGCAATAGGTGGTCATCTGTTTAGCCTGTCACACAGAAACAAAAACAAAAAAAAAAAAAAACGGCTATGGTGGGGGGGGGGGAAGGTGCACAAACCTTCCCAGTGTTTACGCCACTGTATATGTGTATCATTTGAATAAAGAAATCGGACAATTTAAGGAAAACCATAAATCAGTCGCTATATATTACAAATGTTTCATAATTGTTCGGTTTTTTTTTTTTACCTTTATTTTAAAACGCATAATTTAAAAAAAAAAACAAAAAAAATTTCCAGTGAAAAGATTTGAAGGCGCCTTCAATTTTCGCTCGCCTTCAGACATCCGTGTATGTTGGGAAACTTTTCGCTTAAAAAAAAAAGTAATTCCGCAAGCGCACTATTTGTCCGATCAATAGAAACATTTGCTATTTGATGGTACATACTCAGTGCAGGATTAATGTATATCAGCAACACAAGCTATAGATTAGGGCACACCCCCCCCTCCATTTTATTGGGGGGGGGGGGGGCAAAAATTGTCCGAGTGAACGATTGTCCTTTTTTCTTTAAATAGCTGGCACTGACGTATAATATCTGGACTTATAAAGGGCCCCATATCTCAAATAGCTTATGGCCTTATCAAGTCTAAATCCGGCCCTGTTCAGACGTTCAGATTTCTCCTGATTCTGTTACACATCCCAATGTAGTGGTCTAATTTCACTACAGATAATTTATTGAACTTTATTTAGTGACTTCTTTCATTTACGGCAAATTGTAATGAGCTTGATTCACTCAAATTAATGTATTGGTCCAATAATTACAAAAATTAATGAAGTCACCGAATTGATTAAGTTTATGCCGCGGATCTCAAAAATTTTTTTCCACGACTCACCTGGAAAGAGTTTTAAAAAAAAGGTAAGGACAAAGAAAGGCTTCAATCAATTGTCTATAAACTTGATCAAGTAATTATTCAAATTCTTGGCGAAACACCTATGTTTCAGCTCAAGACACTAATTATGAGAATCGCCGAGTTAATGTAATCAATAGATTCATTACAATTAATGTAATGGTTTGATTCATTGCAATTAACGTCGCGGTCTGATTCATTACAGTAGATACAGTTGTTTTTTTTAAATAATCTCATTACAGTTAGTATTGTGGTTTGTTTCATTACAATAAATGTAGCGGTTTGTTTCATTACAATTAATGTAGAGGATTGATTCATTACAATTAATGTAGTGTTTTGATTCATTACAGTTAATGGACTGGTTTGTTTCATTACAATTAATGTAGTGGCTTGTTTCATTGAAATTAATGTAGCGGTTTGTTTCATTACAATTAATGTAGCGGTTTGTTTCATTACAATTAATGGAGTGGTTTGATTCATTATAGTTAATTTAGTGGTCTGACTTATTCAGTTAATGTAGCGTTGTAACATCGTATCTAATGTAAACCTTCTTTACTGCCTTGCTTGTAATTTTGCTATTTCATTGACTACTTCATGTGACCAGAAAATCTCATCAAAAACAGATTCAATGTATGGGATATCTAATCTGTTTGATCGTATCGTCTTGTGATTGATTTTTCTGTTCCCTTGAAACGATATCGATTAAATGAACGAGCTTAACGTAATCCTATTACACTATACATTTAAAATTATATTTGAACTAATCATATAATCTGTATAATGATGATTGTCGAGGTGTGTAACCCCTGCCCCCCCCCCCCCCACGGGTGATTACATGGGAGAGGCCAACTGTATAAGAAAGCGTAACAATTTTCAGTGGTTACATTAAATAAAAGTAAAACTGAAATTAGATACGTAAATTTAGATAGAAAAAAATTGTATTCGGTTCCGTACAGAAACAAACATTGCCCACAATGGGGGGATTGGGGCCTAATCATGGGGTATCGGGGGCCCATACTTGTGGCTATAATGGCGTTCCCCCCATAACACAGTCCCCCTGTTTCTAGTATTTATATTCTAGCGACACTGTTTTTGTTTGTATTCTTACCCTAACATTTTTCAAGACAGTTTTCATACACATTGAAATATTTTTGTTTCCGCTTTACTCTAATACTGAAGTTCTCATTCGGACAAAGGTGGGATCACATTTATCGAGACATACTGACCGCTACAGAGAAGCGCTACACTACTGACCGCTACAGAGAAGCGCTACACTACTGACCGCTACAGAGAAGCGCTACAATGTATATACATATCTGTTCTTCTATTTTAAATATAGTGTGCCTGTCTGTCTAAAGGCTTCACAGTTTTTAATTCTATTTGTTTAAGTTCAGTTATAATTTGTTATCCTTTCAATTTTTTAGCTTTTTTTTTCAATTGAACTCTTTGCGGTGCAAAAGCAAAAGGCCCCATGCACTAACTCTCCAGTGTTTTGTGGGGGCCCTTTTTTTTCATTTCACCCCACGTCAGGCTGCAACACTTCCTTTCCCGTTATTCCAAACATTTGATTATTATTTTTTTTTCGCTATGTTATAACCAGGTCGGGATTAAGATTACTGTAATCCTAAGGCCTTTACCCACCCCCCCCCCCATCCCTCAAAAAAATGGCCAAACAAGATGGCAAAATGTATCGCCCGAGAAATGTATTGTGTCTTTCCATATTTCACTCACTAAGTAATACACGGTGGTTTAAAAGTAGGTTTACGGTTATTAAACTAGATTTTATGTATGGTTGAAGTTACTTGCTTAGTAATACCAATATAAAACACTTCTCAGAGTAAAAAAAAAAACTAACTTAGATAAACAGCTTTTTACTAGCTGATTGTAATTTATTGTATTATGTAAAGCTTACTTTTTACTTGATATTATTACTTTACGTGATAAAAGTAAACTTACTTTTGGGCCACCATGTATTGCCAGATTTCAGACGACGTGTAATGTTTATCAGATTTATTATCACCGTTGTCTTGTATACAGTTGAGCGGCAAAAGAAAATCTCGCACAAAACTTGTTATAATCTTGTTAATGAGGGCCGCATTTTTTGAAGCATTTACTGGTAAATTCAGCCTTGGTTATTATAACTTAACCTGGGTTTAATTTCTTTTTTTTTTTTAAAATAAAACTAAACATTTCTTTATTACTTTTTAAAATCGCGATGCCATTTGTTATTTCTTCTAACAATAACACCTGTATATTTTAACCCAAAAAACATTTATTATAATTATTATTATTCAAAATCATTCCTCAAAACAATAAATTATCCCAGTAAAAGTTAACACAATTTTTTTTAAAAAAGAACAATTACCAACGGTCTTTGTTAACTTTTATTATCTTAATGAATAATTAATTAACTTTGAATAATGTCCAGTTGATTACTGTCATCGGGGGTATTTATTAAAAGTGTGGTTTTGATTCAACAGTTTAACATTCCCCCTCCCCCTCCCCACTTTATGATTAGTGTTGAGTATTATTTTTAAAATATTTAAACACACACACACACACACACACACACACACACACACACTTGTGCAATCAAACAGTGCTTCAAACAATAACCAAACAACTTGGTAAGGGGAAGTGATGCTGACTGGAAGTGTACTTGACTTCTATCGAATCTAATTGTGAATGCATCCACAAAAATTGATCAGGCCAAAAAAAAATACGTGAATAGAAAAGGTGTTGCATGAATGATTGATGAGTCGATGAGACGGTCATAAATGGTATCTTGGCTCTTAAACCTGTATATAGCATATGATTAACACCTCGTCTGCTGCACACATAGGGTGCTGGGGCGAGCAGTTTTAATTTACTTTAATTGTTGGCACTGACCTTAAGATCCTATTGGTCATCTCTGATTGGTCATCTCTGATTGAGATTGTGATTTAAACTCTAGTAGATTAAATAGTAAATCATGAATGGGTCAAGTAAAGTTCCCTTCTTAGCCCTAACGGGCCATCGGGGCAGATGAAGTGTAGAATTCATCTGTTTCTATAACCTCCGGCATATGAAGGGATTGTGTGGTTAGCACAACGCCCAGCCGCCTTTACTCCCCCAACTTATAGCTGGGTGGACTTGTGGGACGACTTTGTACCCAAATTTCACCTGGAAAAAATTCCATGGGCCTCACCGAGGATCAAACCCAGGACTCTCAGGTCGACAGTCGAGTATCTACACCACTCGGCCATCCGTCCCACGTAAATCATGAATAAGTGGAATAAAAGATATAATTAAATAAATGTTAGGCATACAGCAAGAATGTACCTCACGGCACAGATATCTTCTTCTTCTTCTTCCTTTGGCTCTACAGCCCCATTTAGGGCCCTGGCCTGCCATACTACTCTTCTCTCCACTTTTCCCGATCCATGGTCTTCTTCCTCCACCCTCTCACTCCTATGTCTTTTTGGTCTTCCTCCACTTCCTCTAATATGGAACTTGTTAATTTTTTTTGGTGAGAATTAAATTTTTTGTGTGTATAAAATCGCAGCTGTGGCAATTATTATATTAACTGCTTCATTGTAAGTATTGCTGCCATGACAGCTCTATACGCACACCTGAAACAGAATACTGCTTCGTCAGGCGTCCACTCATTGACACACAGCACAACGTTTCATAACAATAACACAAACATAATACAGCCATGATAATGGGCTCCACTCAACAATAATGATATTAACATCGTTAATGGGGGTACACGCATATTGTTGTGTGTTTGGGGGGATCCTACGTACAGTCAATGTTAAACAGGGGGGCCCCCCATTCATTCTTCCTGATTACCCCCACCCCCCCCTTCACAAGACCTTGGGGATGAACTATGATTAATGTCATAATTTTTTTTAGATCTCTCTCTCTCTCTCTCTCTCTCTTTCTCTCTCTCTCTCTCTCTCTCTCTCTCTCTCTCTCTCTCATATAAAAGTGACCTTACAGTGGCCCTGCCTACTCAACTTAAACTTGTTGACATTATCAATCTACTTGACCTATATAGGTAGTTCATTTCTTACAAAGCAGGACGGTCTCTGTTTGGTTGTATTATCTATCTATCTATCTATCTATCTATCTATCTATCTATCTATCTATCTATCTATCTATCTATCTATCTATCTATCTATCTATCTATCTATCTATCTATCTATCTATCTATCTATCTATCTATCTAATCTATATCTATCTATCTATCTATCTATCTATCTATCTATCTATCTATCTATCTATCTATCTATCTATCTATCTATCTATCTATCTATCTATCTAATCTATATCTATCTATCTATCTATCTATCTATCTATCTATCTATCTATCTATCTATCTATCTATCTATCTATCTATCTATCTATCTATCTATCTATCTATCTATCTATCTATCTATCTATCTAATCTATATCTATCTATCTATCTCTCTCTCTATATATATATATATATATCTGTCTATCTATTATTTCTGTCAATTTATTATTATATAGATGTCTGTCTTCCTTTCTTCTATATGTCACTCTATACATTTCATTTTATATTCTCTTCAGTTAGTCTGAGTTTATATAAAATATCACATCCGAGCTTATACAAGTGAGACTGTTAGATTTCAATGTTCGTTAAAGATGTAATGGTCACTTTTCATAAAGTGAGGGACCCCCCCCCCTCCTACAATAATAATGAAGGGTATGAAGACGTGTGTCTTTATTTCACCAGACTGAACCATTTTTCGGACGAGTTCAAGTTATTTCTCAATCGTTTGAGAATGGTTTGTTCGAATTAAAATCACCCATCCACTTACTGATTACAAATTATGATTCAATAATTCAATCAATCAATATTACACAATCAGCAGATCAATCATGTGATTTACTAAATCGTCCGATCATTAACTTTGTTTACCCCCCCCCCTCACACACGTCGCCATTCACTCATTACTTTCCGACTAGGGGTGGGGCGAGGGGATACAGTTATTGATGGGGGGGGGGAGGGTCACCATTGACCAGAGATACGTCATCAGTTTTCATACTAGTTGTCAAACATTCAGCTATTGTACAATTGTGAAACGTTATCAAATCAACTGATTCCACAGGATTGATATTTGTTACGTTTTCCACTGTTTTAGTGTGTGTGTGTGTTTTAAAATCGATTTAATTAAACCAATAATTCGATGAACGCCAAAGATAACGAATCAAAACAACTACCGGCAAACTATTGTTGAACAATTTTTATAATATTTTGAAAAAAAGAAATATATATATATATATATTCACGCAAACAAATATTGAAAAACTGAGTTCAAGTATATTATTTATATAAATAAACGAATGATTTAACATTTAAGTTTATAACCTGTTTAGTCTGTCTCAACTTGGTGATAATTAGCTCTTATGCAATACTGAAACTGAAACATTCTAAAGTGTTCCATACAAGATCATATTGGAGAAAGTCAAGATTTATTTCAATTTTTTTTTATATTTTTAGTTTAAAAGTTTTTGAGACTATTCATAATTTATCATAAATATCCCATAATTTTGTCCATTTTTTTTTCTTCTTTCTAATTTATTTTGTTTCTTTTCTTAAAGTTTCTTTCTTTCTCTTTCGTTCTTTCTCTTTCTTTCTTTCACATCGACGTTTTATTTCATCGGCTGAATGGGCGAACACGATTTTACCATGCGGTTAATTTCAAAAATTAACAAAATTATTTTTGTGTTTACATTTCGCGCATATAGCAGATATATACTTTATATATCAAAGGCCTGAATTATTATAAGAATAATGAGTAAAATAAAACATATTAATTAGTAAAGCAAAATATGGACTCGAAATTTTCCCATATTAGCAAAACAAAAAAATCTATGTCATATGTCATATGTCAATGTAAAATTTGACTGAACATTATAACAAGTGACAACCCAATTATAATGTCATTCCAAAGTTTGTTCTCTTTTATTGGTAGGGTGGGGTGTGTGGGGGTCAGAGGGGGGTCGAACAGTGGCTTATCTATGGTTGGGTGTAGGGGAACACGAGTGCCAAATGCGCATATTGCGATGACGTCATTTAACGTTACTTCGCACCGTTTCTCTCGCACCTTGTCAGAAGGGTGCAAAGGGAAGGGGGTAAAAACTTACTATGTCCACGGGGGGGGGGGGTGCCGATGAAGTCTCGCTTCGCCCCTGGAGTTTTGGGAGTTTTTGGTTGCGGGCGCTGTTTATTTGTCACTGCGTACTTACGGAATCACGTGGGAGCCGCCTCTGTCTGCGGGAGGCGTGAATCGAACCCGAGACTTCACACGGTGTCATGTCAGATGACCAGCGATGACCACAGTATGGTCAGCGCGATTAACAATACGTTGATCTGTCCACCCCTTTCCCCTTTCTCTCTGGTCAGACACAAACAACAGGAATCATCCACTGTCATGACACCAGTAATATATCATGTTGACCTGACCTGAATGATGACTAGGACTCATCGTCCACTGTTCTCCCCCTCCCCTTCGTCTACAATAGCCAGTAGACATTTAAAGCGTGTGAACCATCTGTTGTGGTTGCGACGGTGCATCAACTACATTTGTGTCACTCACTACCCGACCACTGGGGACTCCCCACGGGAAGACACACACACACAAACATACACACATACACACGTGGGGGATGGGAAGGGCGCAGTGTCTGGCAGAATTTGACCTGTCTGGTCAGAGGGGTCAATATTTGGAGTACAGGTCAATACTACTTTTGAATACAGACATTGTCCGACTCTGATTTTGTTGTTGTTTTTACATTCAGCTCCCAAATGGGCGATGTCCTTCCCCCCCCCCGGGCTATTGGGCGTACTACAGATATAGACATGAATAGACATATTTATAAATATAGACATAGTAAAGAGATGACACTTTTACTGTAAGGTTTTTTCTTTCTCACGATCACTTGGGAGACTTGAACATTTCTTTTTTCTTTTATTTGCGTTGATATAGATTCCGTTGCCATGACTCCACAATTAAAAAGTATTTTGTTTCGTTCATGTCTGGCTAGGGTGGGGACACTTTTTTGGGACGCTGCTAGCATTCCATTGTTATTTGTATAGGACATTTGATTAAATTATTATACGAATTGAGATTAGCGAGTACATGCGAGTGGATGTTTTGTGTATTTATGAATTAAAGAAATAATAGATCAATTCTATTTTTATAAGCGAAAATAAATACAATTAAATAAACATTCAAAACTAGTTACTAAAAAAACAAACTGTGTGACAGAGTATTCGTAACATTGTTTATATTGACACAAACATATATCTTACATGTTAACTTGAAACTTGATGGCATGTATTGGATTATCTCACTGCGTTATGTCATTTGGTTTGATCCCTGGACACATTTTATTGAATAAAACAAAGAGGTCAAAGGGGACATGCGACCACTATCTATCTATCTATCTATCTATCTATCTATCTATCTATCTATCTATCTATCTATCTATCTATCTATCTATCTATCTATCTATCTATCTATCTATCTATCTATCTATCTATCTATCTATCTATCTATCTATCTATCTATCTATCTATCTATCTATCTATCTATCTATCTATCTATCTATCTATCTATCTATCTATCTATCTATCTATCTATCTATCCATCCATCCATCTATCTATCTATCTATCTATCTATCTTTCTATCTATCTATCTATCTATCCCGATCCCATTTACCTACATATTATTTATCTGTTCAGATAATTTTAAAATAGAGAGCTTATGTTTAAAATAAAGCGAAATTTTATGAAAAAAAAATTCAACTTTTATTAATTAAACTTTGTTCATTTATGCAGACAATGACATTTTGTGTAACGATAAAATGTGTTAATTTAAACAGACGTGCATTTACCCAAGAAATCCAATAATTTTTACACCCTGCTTATAACGCCATTTTGGCCGTTGGGCAACGAAACCTATGACGGAACCTATGACGGAACCTATCCATAACACTAAAAAATTGTGATGTCGGCAAAAAATTATTACAAATTAAGGAAACTCGTTTTGAGTCGTAAAAAAATGGAATTCACGCGTAGGAATTTGAACAATGTTTATTAAACAATGTACATTTGTTCATAAAAGGGCATGTTTATATATATATATATATTTATATATATATATATATATATTGTAGATTTCTAATTCCATATCTCGATAATCTGTAGAGAACCTGAAAAATGTTTCAATACCTACTTCATTCAGTAAATTGTTTACCTCATCTAATTTACATATCAGCATAAGAGGGAAAGAAGTAGGCTTATACCCAAAAACATAAAAAAAATCTGTAATGCGTTGAATGTTTTTGATTCATAAATATTTATAGTTGAGAATTCAATAAAGTCTTCCGTGGTTATAAAACAAAAATAGCTGCCAATGAGTGGTTGGCAGGTGAAACTGAAATATGTTCGTACTTATGATTTAATGTATTTAAATTCTAGTAAACAGAAACAAATAAACATGTTTGCCAACAGTTGCTAGAGGAAGATTGAGTCGTTGTTATTTTAATCAACCAATTAAAACTCGTTTATTTCCAGCACGAGGGCAGCGATTGGTGAATTTCATTTCTTGCTCAGCTGATTTTGAAGCAATATAAAACAAATAATGAATTGTGTAGGTCTCTACGTGTTTAAACTGTCATACGTCGCCCTTTTATAAGAAATGCAGGTTTGAGTTTAAGATGTAACAAATCTTTTGTTTATGTAGTCATAATGGTCACTCAGTGCAGGATTTACGTACACGCTTTACAAGCTATAACCCCTCACTCTTTAGGGGGATCTTAACTGTTATTTCCGAGTGAGCATTTGTCATATATATTCTTAAATATTTGGCACTGACATATAATATCTGGACTTATAAAGGGCCCCATATCTCAAATAACTTAGGGCCTTGTCAAGTCTTAATCCGGCCCTGTGTACACTAATCTATATGAGCCATGATATATATATTTTCAGCACGCAATGTACGATGCCACTCAATATGGGATTGAATCCGTTCAAACTCATTTAACATTAATATACGTTTACAATTATTGTTACAATTATTATTATTATTATTGCTTTTTATTCTGGCGTCTTACTTTAAGGTTTTAATCCAATTGGGTCTCACCGGGCCCCTGATATGGGGGAAGCGGGGGCCCCGTGTATGTGAAATCTACTCTTGGTTTTGTGAAGCATTCACTACACATTGTAGCACACGTGTGCTGACCTAATTAAATTGTTCCCATTGCAGGACCTCACACATACTACAACCGGCCCTCCATTTAACACAGTCTAAAAAAAAAAAAAAGTTGCTCTGAATTATCAGCGAAGGATGGAGTCAGACATTTTGTAAATATACATAACAAACGGTTTAGTGGGGGGGGGGGGGAAGTAAAAATTGTATTGAATTTGTTTATTTCTGCATAAATCAATGACATCTTTATCTCGATAAGTTGGCCCCGAGATTAACCCCCACCCCCCCACCCACTCCTAATTAAAGTCACACTTTCTTACAGGAAATTGGGCAAAACTAATTATTTTTTTAAAAAAAAAAAAAGGTATTGTGTAATTTATTTATTTTTTAATCCATTTTTGAATCCACCCTTCGCTAATATTTAGAGCAGCCAAAATAAAATAAAATTAATAAATACAAGGCCTTGCAGCTTGGGCCAAAAAGAAATAATAATAAAAAAATAAAAATTTAAATACGGATAAAATAATCAAAAGGCGTGTGCGGTAATTAGATTGACATTCTGTCCCGACTTATCATTGGCACACATGGTGTGTTTGGTTTTGTTTGTTTATTTGTATGTTTTGTATGTTGTCTTTGTGAATGTGACATGGCATGACAGTTAACAATGAAGTCATCAGTCATCCTTGTGTAACCCAGCCTGACACGGGACTAACCGGGTACAACGTATCACGTTGATCCCATGTAAACAACTTTTACACCTGTTTCCTGCCACACCCACTCGAGCGAGAAATTGATCATCTGTTGTTTTTTTTTTTCCCGTGGATTAGTTTTATTAATGCACTTGGACTAATTAGCGGGCCGCGGGTAATTGGTGCAGATATGGGGGAATCGGCGAACCGGGGTACATTTTACAATACAGAGTAGATGATGATTATATTCGGGCTAGAGTCCTTCTATTGATTATATAGGCCAACTCGATGACCGTTTTAGGCCCTCCTATTGGTCTATTGTTACCACCCCAAACCCCTTCCATACTGAAAGTACTTCAACAACGGTAACGCCCTTAAAATAGTCTTTGAAATTGTGTTCAGGGAATCCCTAAACCCCCCAAGGAAGGCCCTATCAATAAACAATTAACAAAGATATATGTACATATTTTTTTAGAGCATTTTTTTTAGAAAATGCTCTATTGTCCCCGGTTTGTCTGTCTGTCTGTCTGTCCGTCATCACCCTAGATCTCAACAACCATAAGTTCTAGACCCATGATGTATATATCATTTTGTAGGTCTTGGCCTGCCAAGAAATGACTTTTTTCCATTTCGCGATCTGACCTCTTCTTCTTCTTCTTTGTTCTCGATATATGATTATGGAGGATTTCAAACGACCAGGCCTATAGTTATGATGAACTGCACGGTGGCATCCAGGTCCGTCTCGCTCCCATAAAGTTTTTGATTGAAGGAGGTCATCTGTGGCCAGAACCTGTTGCGAGCTGTGTCATGTAAAGGGCATGTTTGGAGAACATGTTCTGCATTCTCTGGAGACATCCCACATGGGCAGTCCTCACTGTTTCCAATGCCTAGCCTTCGGAACATGTGTTGTCTTAGTCTGTTGTGCCCTGTTCTGAGTCTGAAGCTAATATTTTGAGCTTGTCTGGGAAGATTATAATAGGGGTCGTTTTTGTCATGATCTGGGTGATTCCTCATCCATTCCTGCTGGATCCGTTAAACCTATACAGCCCTTCATTTCTTCCGCATCCAGAGGGACATCCACCTGTATTTTTTTGCTGCCAGATTTTGCCAATTGGTCAGCAATCTCATTGCCATCTACCTTGGTGTGTCCTGGTATCCATTGCAGAACTGTTTCCTTTGAGTTTTGGGTCAATTTATGAAGAGCTGTTCTGAGCTGGGTTAATTGAGTGTATTGAGGATCCTGCAGAGACTGTATAATTTTTTTTGCATCTGTGAGTATGACGGTCTGACCTCTGAGGGCCGTAAAAGGGGGCTTAGTATCGCTTTTTGCTATATAAGCTATATTAATAAAGAGCGCCTATATCTCAACAACCATAAGTCCTAGACCCATGATGTATATATCATTTTGTAGGCCTTGGCCTGCCACGTGTACATCAAAAGTTCATTTCGTGATAGGACCTCTGAAGGCCGGGCTTCAGGGCTCCTAATATATGTTATATATACACATTGTACGTTCAATAACCCATTCATTTGGTGCGAAATACTGCAGCACGTAGTTTCACCAAGATTTATTAAGAAACTCATCAAATGAAATAGTAAGCTTGTGTTCTGAGTTTAATTGAAAGTATCAGAGCTATGCAACAATTGACGGAGTTTTCGGACGATTAAATGACTACAATTTCGAATGTTTTCAATTATGAGTCCTATTTCAGTAACCACAAACCACTTGTAGTTAGATTTAAGAGAAAATATTTTTTTTTCAAATATAATGAAACGTCTTTATAATATTTTTTTACAGATATATGCATCACACAATTGAATTTATAAACATTTCCAAAATTTACAAATATTTACTGAAAGCTAACATACGTACTGATACATAACAAGAAAATGCGCTAACACGTCCTGTGTCCAGAATGGAACAGGCTTAATTGCTTGTTTAATAAAGCGTGGATAAAGCTGCTGGCCGGAAAAGAGGGGTGGTGGGGGGGTGTGTGACATTTGGGGTATAAAAAAATATTTTCAATATTTTTCACACCTCTATGGTCAGTTCTATGGTCAGTTTTCCCTTTTCACTTGGTTTGGACAATCAGTAGAAAAGAAAATAATAAATCTTATTCGGAATACTAATGAGTTATAGTTCAATAATTAAAATGTTACACTATATCTTGTAGATGCGGCATTCTAGGCTCTATAATTGAGGGATATTGGCCAATATTTTATAAGCTTAATACCTCTGGTCGGGCGCGGGGTGGGGGGGGGGGGGGGGGTGGGGGTTGGTTTCCTTTTCCCAATTTTTGTTTTCCCCTATAGTACAATAGTTCAGTAGTACAATAGTTTAGTATACAATATTAAGTACAGATACAGACGGTATTAGTTGAAGTACCTAATGCAGAAAAAAAAGTCATGCATTGATAGTTAATACATAAAATATAAGCACACATATTGAATATCAGAAATATTTGCTCACGTATTAAATACAGAGAATATTTGCTCACGTATTAAATACAGAGAATATTTGCTCACGTATTAAATACAGACAATATTTGCTCACGTATTAAATACAGAGAATATTTGCTCACGTATTAAATACAGAGAATATTTGCTCACGTATTAAATACAGAGAATATTTGCTCACGTATTAAATACAGAGAATATTTGCCCACGTATTAAATACAGAAAATATTTGCTCACGTATTAAATACAGAGAATATTTGCTCACGTATTAAATACAGAAAATATTTGCTCACGTATTAAATACAGACAATATCTGCTCACGTATTAAAACAGACAATATCTGCTCACGTATTAAATACAGACAATATCTGCTCACGTATTTTACTATTGAATACAGAAAATGAAAGACTTTTTGTTTATTGCATAGAGACCATTTACGTTTGTGCATTCATTTCAACCGAATAAATGTTTGATACGTGCATTAAAAATATGGTTTACACACACACACACACACACACACACACACACACACACACATATATATATACAGTGGATTCCGCTTAATTGGGGCACCGCATAGTTGGGACAGCCGCTTATTTGAAAAATTTAAAAAACAAACAAAAAAAATATTTTTTAGCTAATTGGGACAAAAGCATTATAAGAAGTATATATATATACCATATATATCCATTGAGTAGATTATTTTGTTTCATTAAATTTTTGCACATTTTTAGCTGCCGCTCATATTTCAATTTTTTTTTTTTAATGTTTCTCTAAGAATTAGGAAAAAAGATCTATCGCTTCGTTCCTTCGATACTCATTTTTAACAACGTTTTCGAACAATAATATCTGATCGATTATAACAGATGATCATTATTTCGAACTTCAAGTGACTCAAGTCTTTTAGTAATATTAATAATAAGTGTATAAAGGTTCAAAGGCCAACGATGACATCTTTTAAAAAAAAAGTTTTTGATTGTGTAGCTGATGCAGTGGTGGAGTTTGTCACTACAGACTGAATGAACAAACTTCAGTTTTTATAATTTATTTCATAGGATTATATAATCAAATATAAAGTAATTTTTTTAAAGAAATAATTTTATGATAAAATTCAAAGCCATTTTCGACCCCTAAACGACACGCTGGTAAAAATGAACAGAATAACTCACATAATTCTAATAATGAACAAAAATAACTCCCATAATTCTAGTAATGAACAAAGTAACTCCCATAATTCTAATAATGAACAAAATAACTCCCATAATTCTATTAATGAACAAAAATCGGTTGCCTGAATCAATGTTTTTCAAACTTTTTGCGTTGCATGAACAACTATCACAACAGTTTTAGACCCGCGACGTACTCCCCCCTCCCACCCGTCCTCCCCACCCAAAAAAAACAACAACAACAATCTTTATTTCCTGTACAAAATTTAGATTTCCCTCTTTTACGTGATTTTTTTTTTAAATAACAATTTTGACATTTGTTTTCAAATATTTTTTATACCCCAAATGTCACCCCCACCCACCCCTCTCTTCCGGCCAGCAGCTTTTTGTTGACCATTTTAAAATAATAATTTGTTGGGCTGGTCAGTTTTTTTTCAATCTATTTATTAACCCCCCCCCCTCCGTTTAATTTTTTTTTTTTTTTAATATTGCCTTTTGTTTTTTTTTTAGTTGGAGAGTTTGACATTCTTGTTTGCCAGATTTTCATCCATTTTATTTTTAAAAGTTTCTTTAGTAAACCAATCCCTTTGTCAGGTCTTTTGAACTCTTTTTTTTTTTTGGCGTAAAATTATTCAGACTGAGGCTCACAACTTTGTATTTACATATAAAAAAAAACCCATAAATCTAAGGGGAATTTTTATAACATGGACGGGGCCTACATTTTGACATTTGACCTCCTATTAGGGCTGCCGCTAGGGGGGGGGGAGTTAGCAGATCGAGCACTAGTCAGGGGGGACCCTAATTCTGGGACCGGGGGGAGGGGCGGGCACAGCTTTCAAAATTTAGTTTTATTTGTTTATTTTGCTGTGATATTTGGGGGGTAGGGAGGGGTTAGGTGGGGGGAGGTGTGTCTTCAGGTTTCTTGTTGTCATATTTTGTTATTTTGTCAAAGGCCTCAAAATTTTCTACTTGCGAAGAAGATATTAGTGTTCCGCGAAGTCAACTTTTGAGATCCACTGCACTAGACCGTGACTTTTCACAGTAGCTATTGTTACAGAAGGAGCGCCGCTTACTTCAGCGCGCGTAACGTTGGTCGGGAGAGTAGCGCACCAATTATTGCACACATTTTTTTTTAATACACCCGGCGGCGAGTAAAGTGATATAGGGGGTTTGAGGGGGATGGGCAACTTTTTGTCATGATGATGACACCTATAGAAGACATATGTCACATGATATGATGACATAGTATTTCAGATGTAAAAGATTGACACCCGTTTAGTTCCTTGACTGAAAACTCTGCAACTTACAGCAGACGCAAACCAAAAGTTAAAAAAAAAATAATAATAATTAAAAGTGCACCAATTGGTTTCAGGCTTTTTGATGTATGTTATATTATCCCATGATTTATATTACTTCCACCTGACAATTACAACTTAGGGCGATGTGCCACGTAATTCTTGGAAGTGATAATTGATTGAGCTTCGGGGCGAATGATTTATTGACTAAACTGTCACATCTGTTAAACTTTTATCAACAAGAGTCAGCGGTTTAAGATAAAAGAACGTTTCGTTAATTACACACCTTGAATCCTCAACGAATTAAATGAATAATATGGACGCTATACAGACGCCTGGTATTTACTGTCAACAATACTGCAGTTAACAGTCAATGTACCTTCACAATATTGCAACTGAATCGATAGACATACCAGAAGCTTTGCAGTACATAAAAAAAACTGTTATCAATATTTTGTTCAAGACTATTTTCCCCATTAGCCTGTACTGACGCACCAATAGTACTTAAGCACCAATATTACTTTAGCACCAAGTTTACTTTATCACAAGTAGTACCTTAGCACCAATTTTACTTTAGCACCAATATTACTTTAGCACCAACAGTACTTTAGCACCAACAGTACTTTAGCACCAACAGTACTTTAGCGCCAACAGTACTTTAGCACCAACAGTACTTTAGCACCAACAGTACTTTAGCACAAGCAGTACTTTAGATCTAGTAGCACTTAAGCTACAAATGTATAATGGTGGTCTAATGTCTCAAGTGACTGACTCTTTGATTAAATTTACAGATACATTGTAAAGAGCGGACTATTTTTGTTGTTGTTGTTGTGATGCTCTTCTTTCATTTCCACCATAGCCGATAGTGCAATGGCCATGGTGGCACCACGGGAGATTAGGCGGGACCTTTGACCTGAAATATATATCGATTGGTCGTCACCGGAGACCAAACCAGAGACCATCAGATCGAGGGCTCTACCTCACGACCACCCGTTCTTTCCCAAAAAAAAAAACTGGGTTTAAATCGCTACTTTTCAAGTATTTCAGACATTACGCACCGCATTTTTACAGTTAAAAAACACCAGCTGTAAGAATAAGAAAGGGCAAGCTAGCAAAATGACAGAGAGCATCTATTGGTTGGGGGTGGGGGGGGGAAGGGGAGTGGTGGCTCATTGCGCAACAGAAGTTAAACCAGGGGGGCCTAGATATTGAAAAATAAGACACCTAATAAACATACCAAATTTGATTTATTGCTTTGGTATGTGACCGACATTTGCCATCAATGGGATTGTTTACAATTATCATATCTTTGATCAGGATATAGTATCACGTCATCAGACGTTCAGTGTTAAAGCAGTAGGTAACCCCCCACCACCAAATTACTTGCACATTTTAGTGATGCTGTATTCAGGGCCAGTGCCGCCGAGAGGGGGTGGCAGGGGGGGGCACATGCCCATGGGCCCGGCGAGTTTTAGGGCGAGTTTTAGGGGCCCGGACTGAGCTAGCCAATCAACTTTTGAAAATATTATTATCAGCACGGTGGGGGCCCGTGACTGCCCTGCCCAGGGGCCCGAATATTTCTGTCGATGGGCCTGTTCAGAGCCGCACAAGAGGCTGCCAACCCATACAATTGTCGGGGGGGGGGGGTAAAGCCTTAGGGACGGGCAGAGAGGGCGTCACTTTCGGAATTCGTTAATTTTTTTTTTTAAATTTTGATGGAAGATTGGAGAAATGCGGGCGTTCAAATAGGCCCCAGTTTTCACAATTTGTTAGGGCGTAGATATTATATGGGCGCGTCTGGGTGGTGTGCTCCATATGCGGGATGTAGGTAAGTGTGAAATATTTTACCTCGACGCTCCTTGTAAATATCATCATATATAATAATACTCATTTCCAGTGTGCGTTAAATCGAAAGTAAAGAATTAATACAACAGTATTCCAGTTTAAAATACAACCATGAAAAAAATCGGATCTGCCCGAAACCAAAAATAACCTAGCCTACCGATCAAGCCTAAGGGGATATAACTCTATGCAAAGGTTTTGCAGGGTACAGCTAGTATCAAGTATATATGCCTTTGATCATATTACTTAACCGTCATCATCGGGAGCAAAAGTTCAATACTTATAATAAGATTGTGCCAAGGTCTATGCAGGTCTATCTATGCATTTAGGTGTGTTTTGAAAAACTGAACAACTTGTGTTATGTTTCCGCTTTCATTGTTATCGACCTTAACACTAACTTAGCGATGATTATAAATGTTGTAAATTTAAACACAACGTTTAGCGCAACATTCTGTGAGTAATTGTTTGAATTCAGTGTGTGTGTGTGTGTGTGTGTGTGTGTGTGAGCGTGCGTGCGTGTTTGCTTCTTTAATCTCAACCAAAATAAAACAATACATACGGATGAATGGTCAGGTTTCGTGTGTGTGTGTGTGTGTGCATGCGCAGCTGTTCCTATGTATATTGTGACCCCTTTAACAGAAACTTTGAAACTGGTTAAAGTAATGCTAGAGGGACCGTTAACGTTATATTTCCTAGAAGATGGCGCCATTAGTGTCGGAGGGACGGGGACACATCGTGTATGTGTTTATGTGTTCATATATTTCTTTGCCAATGTTGTCATGTTTATCAATGTGATTTTTTCGTTCAAGCGTGTTAAATAGTGAGTTTTTGCGTTCAAGCGTGTTAAATAGTGAGTTTTTGCGTTCAAGCGTGTTAAATAGTGAGTTTTTGCGTTCAAGCGTGTTAAATAGTGAGTCTTTGCGTTCAAGCGTGTTAAATAGTGAGTCTTTGCTTTCAAGAGTGTTAAATAATTAGCCTATGTGTTAATGCGTGTTATATATTAATCTTTGTTTACATGCGTGTTAAAAAGCAAGTGTTCGTGCTGACACGTGTCAAGTGTTAGTCTTTGTGCTCATGCTTTGACTGTTCACATGTGCTCAGTTGTGAGTACTTATGTTCACACGATGTATGTGTGTATGTGTGTCTGTGTTCAATTTGAGCTCAATGCAACTCTTATTGTTCACGTGTTGTTGTGAGTTCACGCGTGTGTTCGATGTACGTCTTTGTGCTCACACAGTTCTGCGTTCACGTGTGTTGCTCAATGTCACTCTTTGATGTGGTCGACGGAGAGGGGGGTGGGCGGAGAGGGAGTGGACGGGGAGTAGGTTAGGTCGCCCTCCCTGATTGCTCATCAATGAAGTATGACAGTGAACAGATGTGTTCGATCTGCTTCGTCTGAGTTCATTCAATGGGTGCGGGGGTTTCGGAAGAGAGAATACATTGAGTAGATATTTTTTTTTGTTCATTTTTCTTTTCATGTTTCCTACTTATGTATTTTGTATGATATGTTGTGACGGGGCTTTATGTATTTTGTATGATATGTTGTGACGGGGCTTTATGTATTTTGTATGATATGTTGTGACGGGGCTTTATGTATTTTGTATGATATGTTGTGACAGGGGCTTTAGGTGAGGTTAAACGATCCGAGAGTTAAGTCGGTGGAAAGAAAGAAAAAAAAATTAAAAAGATTTACAGTTACGCCTCGGTGGGAAGTTTTAGCTACGGTCGATTGAACATTTCTGTTTTATTGTGGTGACATGTTTCGATTTATTTTTTTTTTCGCCGTGACACGAACATATATTTGTCATTATTTGTTTTTATTTATTACACGTAGTTAATATACGAATCATTCAACATTATTTTATTACTGCTTTATACTCACATTCTTGCTATTATGTGCTCCAGAACTGGAAAAGTTAATTTCTTACAAGAATCAATGTATTGAGTTGAATCAAAATATAGTGTTTTTTTTTTGTTTTTTTTTTACATTTAATTGTGATTTCTAGGGCCGGGATTGTCGTCATATTGTGTCCTATTATGTCGTTATATTGTGTCCTATTATGTCGTCATATAGTGTCCTATTATGTCGTCATATAGTGTCGTATAATGTCGTCATATAGTGTCCTATTATGTCGTCATATAGTGTCCTATTATGTCGTCATATAGTGTCCTATTATGTCGTCATATAGTGTCCTATTATGTCGTCATATTGTGTCCTATTATTTAACTTATCTCGTGTATTATAAACTTTTCTTAACGCACTAATTTGTAATATTCTCATTTCAATCTCATTGATTGTATACAACGTTTTTATAGACATTATTTGGGGTATTGTTATTTCCATTTCAATCAAATATTCTTATAACAACGTATACTTCTGTTATTCGTACGTATCACAACGTATACTTCTGTCAATTGTACGTATCACAACGTATACTTCTGTCATTTGTTTATATTACAACGTATACTTCTGTCATATGTTTATATCACAACGTATACTTCTGTCATATGTTTATATCACAACGTATACTTCTGTCATATGTTTATATCACAACGTATACTTCTGTCATTTGTACGTATCACAACGTATACTTCTGTCATTTGTTTGTATCACAACGTATACTTCTCTCATATGTTTATAGCACAACGTATACCTTCGTCATACGTACGAACCTTCTGTTCCTTGAAATAAACAATGTGGTCTTGTTCCCTCTCAGTTACAGGCCGCCTCTAGCCACCATGCTGAACATGACGTCAGGCATGGACAGCCTGGACCAGGACATGATGAAGCAGCAGTCGGCCTTCATGGAGCTCCAGCAGCAGTCGGGCGGCATCAGCCACGGCATGGGACACCACCACCCTGCCTACCAGACGATACGGTCCCAGTACCCGGGCGGCCATCCGCAGCACCCGCAGGCGCACGAGTCCGTCTTCTCGGGCCCGCAGCACGGCCGGGGCCTAGGATACCCTTTCGGGATGAACGGGATGTCAGGATCGTACAACAGCCCGCCCACGCACCCGTTCTCCGTCAGCCCTTACCAGACGCCGTCGCCGCCAAGAGATGGTGAGTACATCTTTTTGTGTCTCATTTGTTGCTCACCTTTTTGTACATTTCTCTTTTCAGCGTTATAACCAGGCTTGCGGAGCCGCCATATTTTTTTCTGGCTCCGGCCCGGCTCCCACAAATTTGACGGCTCCGGCTCCCTATTAAGATAGTATAACACTAGACAAAAATGTTTGTAATTGCGCCACGCAAACATGCCGCTGATAAAAAGTTATGTAAATTTTGCCGCGTGTTCACCCCCATAGTCAGGAACTTGAAAAATATATGCATGTCGGTTTTACTAAAAAACAAACAATTTCAGAGCATCCAGAATCATATTATTATTTTCGACCGATGTTTCACTAGTCGCCATTTTCATAAGTAATAAAAAGTTATTTCAATGATCAAATTAGCAAATAGTAAAATGATACATTATTTAAAATATTATAAAGACTTCAGTATTTATATTTATTATTTATCAATTCGAAGTGACTATTCGGACCCGGGAACCAATAAACTCCGATTTTTATTCGGACCCCGTCCCAATAAAGTCTGATTGTTATTCGGACCCTCAGCCTTATACATTTATCTACTCTATTTCAGCTATTCTGTTTATAATAAAATTGTTCAATACAGAAAGCGACCATTTTGTTTTTAGTCTATTACAAATTCGCGGTCAAATAATATACATAATGACGCGTTCTATTTGTCGTCGTAGTAAAAATTTATTTTTAAATGATTGATACAATTATTCTATGAAATAAAACTGTTTTAACTTTATATATAACAAAATAACATGCCATTAAAAAAATTTCGGAGGGTAAACAAGATTTAATACGAACACAAAAATTAAAGATTTCTCTGTTGTGGCGTTCGTAAAACATGACAACATTTCAAATTGTAGGAGGCAAACAATCAGGCAAATTTGGAATTTTAAAGCTAAAAAAAAAATAATTCTTCTTTAAAAATAAAACATTTGAGAGCCGTGGAGCCGCCAGATTTTTTCGGCTCCGGCTCCAGCAAAAAGTGCGGCTCCACGGCTCCGGCTCCGCAAGCCTGGTTATAACTACCGTATTTCCTCGTAATTAAGATATTTTTTTTGTTTAGATTGATAAATAGATAGATATACACCAAAAATAAGAGGAGAAGGATGCCGTGGTCTTATTAGTGACAATACGGTAATTATTTGATAGCTGGTACCTTTGAAAAAAGAATAATTTGTGTTATTTTATAGTTGAAACATTATTCTTTGGATTCGTGTGCAATTTTGGCGGTTGTTCGAGTAGACCCTGTTGTCATCCCTGGTCATGTGACACAATATTTCATGTAAAGTAGAAAAAACATAAAACGTACGCGGACGCCAGTATACACACGTTTTATATAATCAATAACAAAGAACACATCAATAAACGTTTTACATCTCTTGCTTACATTTGTGGACAAAATAAAAACATATAAAAACGACCTTCACGGAATAAGAAATACTTCAATCTGAAGGGATTAACTTAATCCGTTTAGTCGTTAATCTCAACACCCACACCAGATTAAAGAAAAAAATTTTTATTTTATTATTTTTTTTACTGTCGGTTCAGTTTAAAGTATATACACACATAAACATAAAGAATGTTCTGTTTAAATGAAATGTTCATTTTGTGAGACTGCGGCATTATTTTGCTGATAACATTTATTGACTGGCATGGGCGCCACCATAGAGTGGGGGCATATTTTAAAACATCAAACAAAAAAAAATTAGCGGGGATACATCGGGCGCGAATCTGAAGGTCTCGGTTTGTAAGGGCGTCCCCTGCCCCCCCGCCCCCCCCTTCAAGAAATCTCCATTTTTTATATGAAATGCACGCCCTTTGTTGATGCCAGTCTTATTTTTTTTAGGTGGCCCATCGCATATATTCTCTTCTGCGCCCGAAGCCTCACCCAGTGTATACAGGGGTACGGCGGTTAACCGTTTTATCATTAACGTTGTCAACCAAAAAGCGTCGCTGGCCAAAAGCGCAAATTTTCCCACAAATATGATGAGCCGTTGTATGGTATATCAAAGCAGGGCCAGTTATGACGCATGTGTTTTTTTTTTTTACTTCCAGCAACTGGGTAACAAAATCTGTCGTTAAGTAAAGACGTCGTTAACAAAGTCTGTCGTTAGCAAAGTCTGTTGTTAGAAAAGTCTGTCGTTAGCAAAGTCTGTCGTTAGCAAAGTCTGTCGTTAGCAAAGTCTGTCGTTAGAAAAGTCTGTCATTAGAAAAGTCTGTCGTTAGCAAAGTCTGTCGTTAGCAAAGTCTGTCATTAGCAAAGTCTGTCGTTAGCAAAGTCTGTCGTTAGCAAAGTCTGTCGTTAGCAAAGTCTGTCGTTAGAAAAGTCTGTCGTTAGAAAAGTCTGTCGTTACCATAGTGTTTGGTTAAGTAAAGCCATCGTTAACACAGTTATCGCCTTCATAATATGCAAATCGGTGTTTAACTTATAGACATGCGTACTTAGAAAGACAAAAAGACATACTTGTCTACTACATAGGAATAGGCAAGTCTGTCTTTCCCAAAGCAGGATATTCATGCCGCAGCTCAATCTGCATGCTGTGGGTGACGGGTTCGACCCCCCCCCTTTCCCGTTTGTCCAGTCACTTACCTATATCTCCCATGGTGCTTCCATGGCCACTGCTCTATCGTCTTTGGTTGGGGGTGTAAGAAGGGAATCACATAGCGGTTTATAGGATCTCATCCTTACAAGGACATCTCTCTTGCTCTTACACACACACACAAACACAAGCACACAAACACACACACAAACACACACACACACACACAGGGATACATGGTAAAATTTCTAAGTTGATAGATATATTTATTCCTTGGGTTGTAGAAATACATTTTTGATGTTATTCACTACATCTTTAAACAATAAACATAATTTAGATACAAATTTAAGGCAAGTTTTAGTAAAATCAAAAAAATAAGCCAACTATAATGTAGTCAATCAATAGCATGCTCACAATGATCTACTAAAACAGCAGTTTAAAAATTATTCTGTTAACGTTCTGCTTCAATGACATATCGTGTGGGCATTTGGGACACTTTGCGAGAATATATATATATATATATATAGATATATATTATACACAATGCGCATCATAAATTTAAACAAATATTTCCGAAAGCCGCCATGTTTGTGTGTATAAATCTGCCATGTTTGTGTGTATAAATCCGCCATGTTTGTGTGTACAAATCCGCCATGTTTGTGTGTATAAATCCGCCATGTTTGTGTGTATAAATCCGCCATGTTTGTGTGTATTTATGCTATTGCGTATCAATATTTAAGGGCTACACAGAAATAGCGGCATTCTTTTTTTTAAGTCCATATTGGAAGACATTTTTTTAAATTAGAGATGTGCTTCCTGTTTAATGTACACATTCTGTGCGACACTTCTGTTCTATATTCTGTACACATTCTGTGCGACACTTCTGTTCTATATTCTGTACATAAAGCTAATCAAAGTGTCATTACATACCTGTGAATGGGATCCTGTACAGAGAGGCGTGGATGTTTAGGGGCCTATTTACAGTTACCTCATCGGGGACCCCCATTAACGTGAAGAATGACCACTTAACGGCCCCCCCCCCTTTTGCATCCGGGGGGGGGGGGGGTAATGGGCATTCGCCCAGTTTGGCGGTTCGTGTAAACCGCTCTCCTTCCCATGAAGATGTAGTTGTATGGCCTGTACTGTAGTTGTATGCCTGTACTGTAGTTGTATGGCCTGTACTGTAGTTGTATGCCTGTACTGTAGTTGTATGGCCCGTACTGTAGTTGTATGCCTGTACTGTAGTTGTATGCCTGTACTGTAGTTGTATGCCTGTACACAGTAAATGGTCTGTTGATAATTAAATTTCTTTTCAAAGTGTTGAATAGAAGAATAGATTTACTTCCTTGGTCGATGTAGGGACATCTGTACAGTAGTAAATATTCGTTAGAGTGGATTTATGTAGGTATAAAATAGATGTTGGACATAGATATGGCGGATTATGTTCTTTATAATACCACTCGTTCTATCTATCTATCTATCTATCTATCTATCTATCTATCTATCTATCTATCTATCTATCTATCTATCTATCTATCTATCTATCTATCTATCTATCTATCTATCTATCTATCTATCTATCTGTCTGTCTGTCTGTCTGTCTGTCTGTCTGTCTGTCTGTCTGTCTATCTATCTATCTATCTATCGATCTATCTATCTGTCTGTCTGTCTGTCTGTCTGTCTGTCTGTCTATCTATCTATCTATCTATCTATATAAATAGATGTTAGACATAGATGTAGCGGATTAGTTCTTTATAATACCACTCTATCTATCTATCTATCTATCCATCTATCTAACTATATGACTTATTTTTTGTCTGTGTGTCTGTCTGTCTATCTATCTATCTTTATTTTATCACTGGAACAATGTTGTGAAATCATCCGTACTATTCACCCTAGCCCATGACGGCCACAACCTATGCAAATGTTCACGTGCGATGACGTTATTATGGCTGTAAATACGAACATTTCAAATAGAAACAACAACAACAACAACCTTCTATGTATGAATGACCACATTTGAGCCATGAGCCATTCTCAGTTTCATAGTGCTCACTCTACCCACCTCCGCCATTTTCCCCTGCCCCATAACAAGAGATGCAACGGCCATCAGGATTATATTTTCAACGAGGAGATTAAAATGATAAAAATAAAAGGGGAAGAAATCAAGAAAAATAGTTTCAGGACAAAGCCAGTTTGGCTGTTTCTGTGGTTTCTGTAGCCGGGACCAGGCAGCAACACACAGACAGACACACAGACGGACACACATACGGACACAGAGACAGACACACAGATAGACACACAGACAAACTGTGATTCAATATTCGACCCGTGCAAAGCGATCGGGGGGCTAGTGTTTCACTTGACGCTGTCTATGGTTCTCACAACATGGCCCTCGTCAGCTAAATTTCGGGCCCCCCTGGTAATCTTTGACAAATATGATCCGCTCCCCCCCCCGGCCTTCTTCAACCTCTCATCTACCAAGAGATTTTTAAAGTGCATCATGACAGCTTCATCCTCCTCACCCCATCCTACCCCATAATGTTTGGGCCCCCACCCACCCACCCCCGCGTACTGCCCCGTCTCGGTTTACACACAGTGTCTGTCTACCCTAAAAAAAGGGTTCTATTTGCACACAGTGTATAAACTAGTTTAAAACAGTAACGGAAATTTAAACGAAAACATAAACGAACCAAATCAAATAATTACATACAAAAACAAACAGAATAAAAAAAAAAAACAGTATGAATTCGAAACTGCTAAAAAAATTTTTTTCTAAAATAAAAACAAAACAAAAACAAAACCAAACAAATCCCAGCAATGGGTGTTTAATTGTATTAAATGGGCGCCTTGTCTTTCTGACAGAGGGAGTCACTCAAGCGCATCACTGGCGCCGTGGGAAGGGCGTCACAGATGAAATGGATTTCCATCAAAAATTGATTACATTCTGGCCCCCAGACAATGGGGGGGGGGCGCGGGGGGGAGGAAGTAGTAAGGTGGGGAATGTGAGGGGGGGGGCGGCGGTGGATGGGGGACAAAACAAACACACACACACACACACACACACACACACACACACACACACGGAATCAGGAAACAATTAAATAAATGAGCAAAAAATAAAACACAAAATTCGATACAATGCAAAAATATATTTTTTTTTATTGATTCAACCGTGTTGGACACAACAAATCATGGAAGGGGTGAGGGATGTGTGTGTGGGGGGGGGAGAGATCTGAATGAACAATGAGATAAAAAAAATAATATGTAATACTTGTTTAAACAAGTAGTTGCGCGCGCGCGTGTGTGTGTTTCATATTACATAATGTTAACATCCCCCCCCCACCCCCGTGTATAAATGATGCCATGATCAAACGTGTCCAAAGAATGTTGTTGTTGTTGTTGGTGGTGGTGGAGGTGGTAGAGGGGAAGGGATTGGGTGTGTGTGTGCGCGTGTGAGTGAGTTTGTGTTTGTGCGTAGAATGGTATTAGCTTAACTGTGACACAAAAATACCGATTCAAGTTGTGGATCGGAAGTTTAAGGTAGGAATCAAGATATGACATTCCATACATTGGACCAAGGGTTGGGGGGGGGGGTGCAATCATTTATTTGAGATGTGGGCCACATCGGGCTCGTAAATTTATTCGGTCGGCCGACCCGGGGCCATGAGCAGATGGGCGGAGTGTTGACATGAAATAATAATATAAATAATAGCGATTTGGGTTCTGAGTTAAATCGAAAGTAAAGAATTAATACAACAGTATCCCAGTTTTTAAAATACAATTATGAAAAAATCGGATCTGCCCGAAACAAACAAAAATTCTTAGCAAAGGTTTTGCAGGGTACAGCGAATTATAAATTAAAAATCAAACTCGCATGGCACTTCGTTTATCGAAATACTTTAAAAACAAGTTCTCTTAACCCTAACGGGCTATCGGGGCAGTTGAAGTGTAGAATTCATCTGTTTCTATAACCTCTGCATATGAAGGAAATGTGCCCAGCCGCCTTTACCAACAGGTACCCATTTAAAGCTGGGTGGACTTGGGTGGATCGAACCCAGGACTCTCAGGTCGACAGTCGAGTATCTACACCACTCGGCCATCCGTCCCACCGAAATGCTTCAAGTCACTTGCTTAACTTTTCACTCACAAGCGTAGTGGTGACACTTGGGCCGAAAGTTCCACAGTGGGATTTATTTTTAGAGGGGAAAAAAAGTGGGGGGGGGGGGGAGGGGGTCAAGGGTTAGGCTCATTTCGAAAAACAAAATCTTGTTTGTCGGGTGTCACACTGTCTCTTCCTTAATACATAATGATACGTACATCCCTATATATATGCTGTTTGGTCATTTTGTATCTGCAATAATGCGTAATGAAGTATGGAGGTATAGCTCATCATGGTTTTATATCATTCAATATGTACGGGCTGGGGGCGGCATGGGGGGAAGGGGTGGGCTGTGGGGTGGGCTCTTATTATCCCAGCGGAACATGGAGATGGGGGAGCTAGGCGATGACATTGTTCAACTATACGATGGCATGGTTTCACGATACGTATCATTGGATATGATCGCAGAAATATCTGATGTCAGTGTGAGTGCATTCGGAGTGTTGTTGGTGTGTTGCTGGTGTGCTGCTGGTGTGTTATTGGTGTGTTATTGGTGTGCTGCTGGTGTGTTGTTGATGTGCTGCTGGTGTGTTGTTGGTGTGTTGTTGATGTGTTGTCGGTGTGTTGTTGATGTGTTTTTGGTGTTTGTCGGTGTGTTGTTGATGTGTTGTTGATGTGTTTTTGGTGTGTTGTCTGTGTGTTGTTGATGTGTTGTTGATGTGTTTTTGGTGTGTTGTTGATGTGTTGTTGATAGGTTTTTGGTGTGTTGTTGGTGTGTTGTTGATGTGTTTTTGGTGTGTTGTCAATGTGTTGTTGATGTGTTTTTGGTGTGTTGTCGGTGTGTTTTTGGTGTGTTGGTGGTGTTTCTGTTGGTGTGTTGCTGATGAGTTGCTGATGAGCTGTTGAAGTGTTTTTTTTTTGCTTTCTTACTATGCCCATGTTTGTGTCACCCTGCAGGTAATGCAATTACCGATATTGAATGAATTCTAAAATTCATCTGGTCTACCCATTGGGACGTGTTTTTCTCTTGATCTAGTTGTATCTTGCCTTTCCGATCACCTGATTAATTAATAATTCGATAGAGTCGGTTTAACCTGTGAACCGTGGAAGATCTTCCCGTGCATGAGTTAAATGACGTGGGGTTGGTGGAGGAGGGCTTTTATATATATTCAACCATAGTTTAGGACCGTACTCAAGGTCTCATGTAGTAGGGCCGGTCGCCAGTTGGGCTTATTTTACTTCACAACTACGCTAGGCCGCGGATCAAAACTACTTAGTAAAACTACTAGGCTGGCCGTGATACAACTTGGTGCACTGGGGCGGGGGAGGGATGTTAGGGCAGCCCACGGGGGTGGCATCTGAGTAGTGGGGGGGGGGGGGGGGGGACTTCTTGTAGTGGTATAGGCAGGGGGTATCGGTGGGGGGGGGGGTCCCGGGGGGGGGGTTGGGGGCCCTGGCACCTGCTCCTCCTCACTCCCTACCATGGCCCTACCTGGGCCCTCACCTTCCCTCAGATGGCCTAGTGTACATATAGTGGGGACCCTATGTAGACACAAACGGGGTTGGCTGGTTACATTCACTTTGCTAGTTAGTTGAGGGGGAGTGAACGGACACACATACAACCTGGTACGGACACACATACAACCTGGTACGGACACACATACAACCTGGTACGGACACACATGCAACCTAGTGCGGACACACTTGCAACCTGGTCCGGACACACATACAACCTGGTACGGACACACATACAACCTAGTACGGACACACATACAACCTGGTACGGACACACATGCAACCTAGTACGGACACACATACAACCTAGTACGGACACACATACAACCTGGTACGGACACACATACAACCTAGTACGGACACACTTACAACCTGGTACGGACACACATATAAGTGGTACGAACACACAACCTAGTACTGACACACATACAACATGGTACGGACACACAAACCTAGTACTGACACACTTACAACCTGGTACGGACACACATACAACCTAGTGCGGACACACATACAACCTAGTACGGACACACATATAAGTGGTACGGACACACTTACAACCTAGTACGGACACACACAAACGGGGTCCCGCCCTGGTTACAGTTTCACTTTGCTAGTTAGTTGAGGGGGGAGGGGGGAGTGAACGAGGGTGATGGAAGGAAATAAAAAATGTGGAACAAATGAGGATGGAAATGAGTTTGGACGGGGGTGTAACTGAAGATGAGAAAGTTAACAAGAAAAAAAGGTTGACGGGGGGGGGGGTAGCGATATTTTCCAACCACATGTCCTGCGCCCCCCGACAACCTGAAACCCAGCACCCTCCCGGAGAAAACACCTTGGACGGCTGGGTACTAAATCTGTCTGGCAGTGAATGAGATACCAAATGTGTACGTGTTGGTTACTGTCAAACTGTCTCTCTTCTTCTTTTTTCTCTCTCTCTTTTTCCCATTCTCTTTTTTTTTTTTTGCCAACTATGAACTCTGAGGGAAGGTCTACACATTAGGATAATTCAATGGATGTTACAGAAAACAGAGAGAGGATGTTGTTGACTGCTCTCTCTTTCTCTCTCTCTCTCTGTCTCTCTCTCTCTCTCTCTCTCTCTCTCAAATTAGGCCCAGTGAAATTAAATCAACAGCATCCCCAGACCGCAATTAAAGTTTTTTTCCCGTTGTTCCTATATCGGCTTGATACTGGGAGCTTGCTATTTGGGTACCTGACTTTAAGTTTGGGGAGGGGTGGAGTAAAGGCGACAGGGCAATGTGCTAGCCACCACACAATTTCTCTATATGTCGTAGTTATTGAAACAAATGAATTCTACACTCCATCAGCCCCGATGAGCTCTTTAGGACTCAGGGAACTTTACTTTTATGTGTACTTCATAAAGCAAAGCCTGTGTACAAGATTTGTGGGTTTTTTTAAAGGCACTTGCTGACGGGTGTCACAGAGCACCGTGCGATGATCATACATTAAATATGTCCTGTGTGCAGTTCAGTTTCACTGATAAATGCCCTCCTAAAGTAAGGTCTACGATGAAGCCTGCAAACGTTTTTGATATTGAACCACCCTTGGTCTAAGAGTGTAGACACTGTAGAGTAATAGCGTACTTCTGCCATTCAAACATGATTCAGATGGTTGGTAGTCGAACACGGTGCAGTAATAGCGTACTTCTGCCATTCAGATGGTTGGTGGTCAAACACGGTGCAGTAATAGCGTACTTCTGCCATTCAGATGGTTGGTAGTCAAACACGGTACAGTAATAGCGTACTTCTGCCATTCAGATGGTTGGTGGTCAAACCAAACAAAGATTGGAAAGTGGTCTATGAGACTATTAAAACAGTACGTTGTGACTGCGTGTGATTCTTGATGCATATTTTGATGCATTCATGTGTTAAGTTTAAAAGGCTGCACAACGGTATTTCTTGATTCTCTCATGAAGGCCGCAAATACTTTTAAAAGGCCGCAAATATTTTGAAAAGGCCGGTGTGTTCTTCAACACACACTACACACCTGAGTAAAAGGCGGGGGACAAACAGATTAGAGACCATAGAACCCCCCCCCCCCATTCATACCACAACTACGGCCACGTGTACACGTCAAGAAACCCTAAACCCAAGGGTGCCTTATGTCAGTGCGCCCCCCCCCCCAATCCCCCTCCACTCTAAAACTTGCAACTTGTCTCCCCTGGTCGTGTAGCAAAAAGGGGGCGTAACCAATTCGATTATTTTTCGACGGAGTTTTTTTTTCGTTCGCCAGTTCCAAGTTTTCACCTTAATTAACTCCCTTTTCCCGGGGCCACGCCCCCTTGTTTTGTTGAATCTGGTGAAGGGGGGGGGGAGGAGGGAAACCCAATTTAGTTCGGGCGTCTCCGCCACAAAACGAGATGAAACGAGCACTTGGCTTGTTTCGTTAGCGTTATAATGGAATCTTCGCCAAAAGCCCTGTGACGTTGTACATTGTTCCGCTTATAAGTTATATTAATAGATGGGGGTGGGGGGAGGGGGGTGGGTCCGGGGGGGGAATTGCGGGCCGCACCGGGTGACACCAACCAATAGTGACGCCACTGCGTAGCCCGATAACTAGCGTCGTTTAGAGTGACACCCGAAACGAACTCTTAAAAATGCCGCCCAGTTCCCCAGTGTCCTCAAAAAAAAAAAAAAAACAACTAAACTGGTGAGAAGGTCATCCTCTGTAGGTGGCAAAATAGGTGTAGCCCCATTTTCGAACCCTTCCACTCAACCCATCACCAGTTAGTACATCACTGTTTAGACCACCTTTTTGTTTAAGCCAGGTTTTGAACTATACATGTCGTTTCGTTTTTATTAACGTAAGTGTTTTTAATGAATTTCTCGAACGTCAGATTGGGGGACTGTACACATGATATCGATTTATTTCTTCTGTCATAAACTTATCCATGATTTATTTCTTCTGTCATGTAGTTATCCTTCATTTATTTCTTCTGTCCATTCCTCCTCCCCACCCCCAGATAAAAGTCAGGTGGAGGAACAGCTGCGGATCAACGGTAAAGGCAAGAAGATGAGAAAACCCAGAACAATTTACTCCAGCCTGCAGCTGCAGCAGCTCAACAGACGGTTCCAGAGGACCCAGTACCTGGCGTTACCTGAGAGGGCGGAGCTGGCCGCCTCCCTGGGACTCACGCAGACACAGGTGAGGGATTTTCAGACGGCCCATACCCCATCCCTTCCTTTATATGTTGTTTGCTTGGGACTATGTCATTATGTGTGAGGAAGTAGGTTCGATTTTTTGTTTTAGGAGAGTGTGGTGCGTTGAACTCCTGGGTACCATTGTCATCCTCAAAGTGTCACGGTCATCACTTTAGTGATATTCGTTGTCATCCTTTAAAATGTCATTTGTCATCCTTTAAAGTGACATTGTCATCCTTTAAAGTGTCATCGTCATCCTCAAAGTGTCATTGTCATCCTTTAAAGTGACGTTGTCTTCCTCAAATTGTCATTGTCATCCTTTAAAGTGTCATGGTCATCACTTAAGTGACATTCGTTGTCATCCTTTGAAGTGTCATTGTCATCCTTTAAGTGATATTCTTTGCCATGTTTTTGTAAATGCCATCATCAGTGTCAATGTCATGCATGCCATGGATAGGCGCGACATTGCTCCATGTTTACGTTTAACAAGATCTTTTAGTTCGTGTCTGAAGACCTGTCTGGTGTCTAAATTCACACCAGAGATGATGTTAGAGGGAGAGGGAAAGGGGGGTTTCTGTGAATGACCTAAAGGTCAACTGGTCCGTAAATATAGGGATCATGGTCATGTAGATGTTATTTTAGTGGGGTGAGGGATGGGGGTGTGGGGGGTTGGAGGGTGGAGCATGAGTTTGATCAAGCTCAATAACCAGACAGATACATCAAGTGGCTAGTGGGGGGGGGGAGGGGGGGGGGAAGCAGGGGGCATCATGCCCCGGGCGCTACTCACAAATAGGCGCCAAATGGTATATTTTACACATAATATTAAATGGTTTTCGAATGGGAGGAGGCGGGCGGGGGCGCTATAAAGGTATTGTACCCCGGGTGCGAGTTAAGCTCACTACGCCACTGGATACATCCGATGCCAGAAACACGAACACACGTTATGTAACAGACAACTACACACACAAAAGTTTAGCGTACAACATACATACAAATGTGTAATTTAACATAAAATTGAAACGAAAAAAAACATAAAGTGAATTTGAAAAACCATCACTGGAAACTTACAAACGAAATAATAATAATTATAATAAAAAACACCCAAAAGTAATAATCATTATAATGATACCTTTAGATGGTTGAAGGAAAAATTGGGGTGGTGGCATGGGGCGTATATTTTTTCAATAGTACATCCTCCTCCCCATCTTTCATACCCCCAGACACCCACTAAGATATGGCGCCCCGTGCGAAGTGAAACTATATTACCGTGACCTCATAACCGGAACCCCGCCCGTCACGAGGTCATAGAGAGGTTGTTGAAATCTTCGCTAAAAATGTTCTATTTGTATCTAGAACATTCTATTTTTGTTCTTTCACCGTTCTCCATACATAGCTGTCAATTACTGTTTTTCATTTTCTTCTTTTTCAAAAAAAAATAAAATCAAAACTTTCTTTCTATGGCAACATCATCACCCCCTTCCCCCCGTACTTTCCCCTTTTGACCCAGACCTTCAGCTTCATATTATTAGGGGGAGAAAAAAAATCAGAACAAAAACAAACAACAACAATTCAATACCCCCTCCCCCCACCCTCAAACTGATTTCCAGAACATTCTCGCGTCGTCGCGATGTACCAACATGGATGGAAACAACGGATGCAGCCAGCCATCAATTTACCCCTGGCCTATATCCGTACACCACAAGTCTTGTTAGCAGGTCTTCCATTATGAGATAAACATTGTCATTGTAAGGGACGTGACAGACAGACAGACTGATGAACTACCGAAGGACCAAAAAAAAAAACACACAGTTGCGGCAACGTAACAATTATACCCCGGTGGGTAGTATATGGGGTGGGAGAGGGAGGGAGGGGGGTTGGGCGCCCGACCGTGATCGATGCCGTGGGAAACTACCCACTTCTTCTTCCTCTTCTCTATCCCCCATTTCTCCCTTCCCACAATATACTCCACCTTTCCCTACCTATATATATATATATATATATATATATATATATATATACATATTCATATACCGTATATGTATTCTTTCAGGACGTAATTGGTACTAACTGCAGCTATCTGTATGCGACTGGATTAGTTTTGAACACGTGGTGTGGGATCTCCCCCCCCCCCCTTTCCTCTCTCCCTCGTTTTGTATTGTTGACCTAAAAAAGAAGAACAAATGAACAAGTGCCTTTGGGGGGGGGGGGAGGGTGGTGGAGGGGGGGGTGTTGCTTTGAACATTACAGCGGAATGATTTTTTTAAACCATATTCCAGTAGTATATAATAGTAGGTTTTTTAATTTATTATATTTGTTGAATTCTAAATACGTAAGCAGTTATGGAGATGGTACCTATGTTCCTTGAATCTATTAGAGATTTATCCATTACCTTCACAAACATAACAAGGTGTATTTATATCTCAGTGGTACTCTGATTTGATATATATATATATATTATTTCATGTCAACACGGGAGGGGGGGATTTATGAACCCAACGTGGCCCGCGACTCGAAACACATCTACATACTATGTTACCAAATATTTAAGTAGAGCAATCTTAGGTCTTTAAACGGACTGGGCCGGGGTGGAAGGGGGGGCGGGGCTGGAGTGGACTTAACAGATTATCACCACCAACCCGTCTGTCTATTTATCTCCCATTCATTCTGTGTACTTCTCTGTCCATCTGTTTGTCTATCTGTCGTTCAGAGCCATGTTTATTTATTTATTTTTGCAGTTATTTTCAACTTTAAACAATAGTCCCTTCTTGGGGGGGGGGGGTCTCCATTTTGGGCTGATGCTGCCCTTTACTTCTTGAGTGCCACTTACTTGTTCGCTGACCCACGGGGTATTCACGTCTATGCGATGTAGAAAAAACAGATTTTAAGTTCTCTGTTTTTTTTTTCACTTTTTTTTAATTTGTTATTGAAAGATATAAAGATACATTTTTTTTTTTTAAATCTTGCCTTAGGGTTAAGTTTGATTCTGTAGCACAGCTGACATTCATAGCTGACGAAGACTGTTGTTGTATAGAACTATAGATGATGAAACTTGAAACGGATTGTGCAGGAGCGTTTTGGTTGCTCCGACTCCTTGAACTCCGCCCACATTATTGGTGAATGGATTCACACAAATTGAGAATGGAAGGGGGGGAATAGAATTTAGATATGTGCAGGAGGGGAAACCGAAACTAACCGTATCTATCTATCTATCTATCTATCTATCTATCTATCTATCTATCTATCTATCTATCTATCTATCTATCTATCTATCTATCTATCTATCTATCTATCTATCTATCTATCTATCTATCTATCTATCTATCTATCTATCTATCTATCTATATATCTATCTATCTATCTATCTATCTATCTATCTATCTATCTATCTATCTATCTATCTATCTATCTATCTATCTATCTATCTATCTATCTATCCATCTATCTATCTATCTATCTATTCATCTATCTGTTTAATCTATCTATGTACCTACCTATCTACTTATCTATCTGTTTGTGTGTCTTTCTGTCAGACTATCATCAATCTATCTTTATAATCTGTCTGTTTATCTGATACGAGAGGTGTTTATATTGACTGAACTTTTAAAAAAAAGTCGTTCATTCCATATTTGTGCAAATCTTACAAATAGCTACAGGAAAAAATAAGTTCACCCACATCCTGTAACACATCCATACGGCCAATTAATACGCTGAACCACCATACACACACTCACACAAACACCACACACAAACACAAACACACACTTAAGAAACAAGAAAAAAGTTCAACACTGGATTATTCACCCTTTTTTCTCTCATCTTGTTCCGTTTCTCAGCAATTTGCTTCTTTTGATTGGCTCCTTTTTTTTAAATATTCTCTTTCATAATGGCCGGCTGATTAACAGACCGATGCTTCAGCCTCTTAATTCACTTGACATGGACTCGACCTTGAGATTCCCCCCCCCCGCCCCCACCCTTTAGACCCCCCCGCGCGCCCCAGTTTCTAAATGAGCCACGGCCCTTTCATCAACAATCTCGATGATGGTGGTGGTTGACGTATCGATCCGGTTTTGTTTTTTTAAAAAAAGGGAGCATCGAAGCCTTTGATTAATAATAGTAATGAATGTCTCCAAAAGGTATCGATACATCTCCAAGAGTTATCACGAATAATAAATAAATAAATATATATATATATATATATATATATATATATATATATAAATAAATATATATATATATATATGTATAATCGACTTTTACATTGTTGGACGATGGTCAGTGTAGATTAATCAAAACATTGTCGATAATTTAGCCACGTATGGCCATGTTTGGCCCTGTTTACGCCATATTTAGTCATGTTTCGGCCATGTTGAGCCATGTTTGGCCGAATTTGGCTATGCTCAGCCATGTTTGGCCACATTTGGCTTCTTTTGGCCATATTTACCCATGTTTGGTCACATTTAGCCATGCTTGGTTACGTTTGACCATGTTTAGCCATGTTAGGCCATACATGAGGGTCCAGTTGTTTTATTTTGTCGTTGTTGTTTTTAAAAATAATTTTAACGACACAGCCGCACAATACTAATCTATTTATACGGATTTATGAGCGACTTCAATTAAGTAACAGAGAATACGACCCACTGCGGGCCGCTCAGAACTCAAGGGAGATCCGCCCGTGGCCCACTTTGCCAAATAGCAAAGCGCACTTCATGTCGGTAACCTCGACAGTCAAACGTCACGTCAACGGATCTTGGAACGGTGGGGTGGAGGGTGGGGGGGGGGACCAAGGCTTGTATTTTTTTTGGTCACTTAGGTCACTGTTTCCTTATCCAGGTCTACGACTACACCCTTCCCTTCCCTCCCCATTACGTCTAACTCACACAGTTTGTTTTCTATGTCACAAAGCAGCCTAGACTAAAACCACCAAACTGACCAAACTGCCACCAATTAAGTCGTCAAGAGAGAGAGAGAGAGAGAGAGAGAGAGAGAGAGAGAGAGAGAGAGGGAGGGAGGACTGTAATCTCTAAAGCTATGCTTTTTGACAAACCGACCATCTTTGATTTGTGTCTTCGTTTTGTGTGTGTGTGTGTGTGTGTGTGTGTGTTTGTTTCCCTTGAGGAATATTGTCTCAACATTGGTGTGTTGGCTTAACTGATAGCGTTGGCATCCCGCTAGATATCTAACGTTAAAATTCTATATGAAAAAAAAAAATAAATAAAATAAAAAGGTGAAACAAGAATTAATATATTTTGAAATATCACTTTTCTTTCAAATTGTATTTTAAAATGGTTTATCTTCGCTTGTCGTCCATGTAAGCAGTGGCGTCACTATGATTGGTGTCACCCGGCGCGGAAAATTCAGGGTGTCACCCTCCCTTCCCCCTTAGTGACGCCACTGCATGTAAGAGTTGCCTATAGAATCGGATTGTTTCCCTTTGGTAGCGATCTCTAAACATCTTCAACTGGAAACTACTGTTACCATAGATGTACCACGTAGAAAGAAAGTAACACGACATATATGGTTAACAAGAATGACATAACGGTAACTTACTAATGATGCCAACATTTTCACTTTTTTAGAGCATTTTCGAAAAAAAAAATGCTCTATTGTCCCCGTTTTGTCTGTCTGTCTGTCTGTCCGTCATCACCCTAGATCTCAGCAACCATAAGTCCTAGACCCATGATATATATATATCATTTTGTAGGTCTTGGCCTGCCAAGAAATGACTTTTTTCCATTTCGCGATCTGACCTCTGAGGGCCGTAAAAGGGGCCTTATAAAGTACCGTTTTTACTATATAAGCTATATTAATAATGGAGCGCGATAGGACCTCTGAGGGCTGGGCTTCAGGGCTCCTATATATATTATATATATTGCCCCATTTTACACCTTGTACGTTCAATAACCCATTCATTTGGTGCGAAATACTGCAGCACGTAGTTTCACCAAGATTTATTAAGAAACTCATCAAATGAAATAGTAAGCTTGTGTTCTGAGTTTAATTGAAAGTATCAGAGCTATGCAACAATTGACGGAGTTTTCGGACGATTAAATGACTACAATTTCGAATGTTTTCAATTATGAGTCCTATTTCAGTAACCACAAACCACTTGTAGTTAGATTTAAGAGAAAATAATTTTTTTTCAAATATAAAGAAACGTCTTTATCATATTTTTTTTTACAGATATATGCATTACACAATTGAATTTATAAACATTTCCAAAATTTACAAATATTTACTGAAAGCTAACAAACGTACTGATACATAACAAGAAAATGCGCTAACACGTCCTGTGTCCAGAATGGAACAGGCTTAATTGCTTGTTTCCCTATCTACCAAATGCATGGATTTAAAATAAGTACATTTCCTTTAATCCTGAGTAGATGACGTATAAAATTCATCTGCTTTTTGTAACCACGGCATATGTGGTGTGCGATTACCATAACGCCCAGCCAACCTTTACTTTCTCAGCTAAGGTCAGGTACCCATTTAAATCTGGGTGGACTTGTGGGACTTGAGGAGAGTTTTAACCGTCTTTCCCGATGATCGAACTCGTGGCTAGGCCATCAGTCACAACGTCCTTTTAAAAACTTTAATATATATAGCAGGGTACAGCTAGTATATATATATATATATATATATATATATATATATATACTAGCTGTACCCTGCTAAACCTTTGCATAGAGTTATATCCCCTTAGGGTTCATAGGTAGGCTAGGTTATTTTTTGGTTTCGGGCAGATCCGATTTTTTTCATGATTGTATTTTAAACTGGAATACTGCTGTATTAATTCTTTACTTTCGATTTAATGCAGAGCCCGTTTGCCGATAACACGCATTTTATCACAAATTAAGTTTTCACACAATAGCGCTCATTTAAATAAACCCTTCCCACGGCGCGGTCATTTGAGTTCGATTATTTCTACCAGTCAAGCACTTTTTTTTTTTTGCTAGGGCCGCTAAAGACCTAAAACCGGCACTGTTTGAAATCATCCACTGCAAGTAGAAAACAAATATCGCATGAGCTAAATTTGCCTTCATTTAAAAGCCATGCATTCACAGGGCACTTCATCAAACACACGTTTGTCACATTTTCGCTTCGACTAAACCAACGTTTTTCATCCAAAATCATCCACAAAGTCATCCAACAAAACAACGTTCATCCAAAATCATCTATAAAGTCACCCAACAACACGCACAAATCTCCACAAAAAAAGTCATCTCTTCCTTTACAACAGACTAGTGAAAGCGAAAGTGGCAGTGCGTCGACCTCTACAGTGAACTTTGACCTCTCTCAATGTTGACTCGTTAGATTTTCATTCATAGTCACATGGAGGCCCGGGGTAGGGGAGATGGGGGGAGGGGGTCGTGCCGAAGATGAAGTGTTGTGTGTGCCCTGCCCCCCTCAACCCTCCTCCCATCATACTCTTTAAACTTTCTTTCATTCGTCCTCTCCTATATTGAGTTGGTTTTTTTTAACTGTATGAACATCAATAATAAAATCTGTTGGTTCTCTATCTGGATCTAATCAGTGATATTCTCTCTTAGCCATTTCTTTTTTTTTTCAATATCTATCTCTTGTATGCAGGGTCTCCCCCTCGGCCTACGGCTCGATCGCCGATGTACTTCTTCTTTCATGTGTCTGCCACTCACACACACACACACTCACACTGTGAATGTACTCACACTGTGAATGTAGTCCCCTCCATAACACACGTTAATTGCACAGTGTCTAGAGCCTCGTGCCCCCCCCCACTCCACCCCACCATAGAGTTCAATAACTGAGCAAATATTTTTTTTTTTGCTGATCTGTAGCAGTCAGTGAGTGTGTGTGTGTGTGTATATGTGTGTGGATGCTTGATAGATTTTTGTGTGGCATAAAAGGGGTTAGGGTGTGGGGGTTGGGAGGGGGGTGGGTTAGAAGGGTCGAAGCGAGTGTATCCTCTTACTGAATTCCTTCTGATTGATAAAATTAAGTAAAATATAAAAAAAAAATGTGTACAGGTGATGTTACCACAGCGTATTGTGTAAACATTTCGCGACCTGGGTGTGTGTGTGGGGGGGGGGGGTCTTGAATGTCTGAGACGAAGAAATCTGAGCATTTGGGGCGAGAGGGTGAGGAAAGAGGAAGGGGAAGGGTGTGGTCTCTAAATTTTACAGACATAAAAAGTACAGACTAAGACATATATTCTTATTTCTCTGCGAGAGGCAAACACGCCGCGAGATGTTAGAGGAAGGTCTTAGTCAAAGGCACTTGCTGAAGTCCACTCTTTTTACATTCAACCTCTAAGAAACCTGCTTTCGCTACCCTGAAACCTGCTTTCGCTACCCTCTAAGAAACCTGCTTTCGCTACCCTCTAAGAAACCTGCTTTCGCTTTACCCTCCTAAGAGACATAACTTTCGCTACCCTCTAAGAAACCTGCTTTCGCTTTACCCTGGAAAAACTTTCCTACTTTCGCTACCCTCCTAAGAAACCTGCTTTCGCTACCCTCTAAGAAACCTGCTTGCTCGCTGCACCACTGAAACCTGCTTTCCGCTACCCTCTGAGAAACCTGCTTTCGCTACCCTGAAACCTGCTTTCGCTACCCTGAAACCTGCTTTCGCTACCCTCTGAGAAACCTGCTTTCGCTACCCTGAAACCTGCTTTCGCTACCCTCTGAGAAACCTGCTTTCGCTACCCTGAAACCTGCTTTCGCTACCCTCTAAGAAACATGCTTTCGCTACCCTCTAAGAAACATGCTTTCGCTATCCAACTAAAAGAAACAGAAAGGTTGAAAGTAAAGATCTAAAATTATATAAATCTTTAAATCAAGCTGTTATTTTGAATTTCTGCGACCCATTTGAAATCAGCTCGTGGGTTAGGGACCCCCCCCCCCCACTTTGAGAACCAATGTCGTAAAAACATACATTCTTTAGGCGTGCATAATGAAGCTAATTACTTAAAAAAAAATAATTTGCATAAAACGAGTTTCATTACTGAGTGTATGTACTAAGGCAACTAAATATCTGAAGAACGGAAGAAATTAAAAAAGTAAGAAATGGAAACAAGGAAAAAATCCAAGTTGAATGTACCTGGGCTGTAGAAAAGTTTGAACAAATAGATCGGTTCATATATTAGGTGTAGTAACATCATGTTCATTCACACTCCAGCGAGCGCGCATCGGTTGCCGTGAATCGGCTCCAGAGCTGTGCGCCCCCCATGTTCCACTCCAAAACAAAACGGAGTGGACTTGATCGGATTTCTATAACAAGAAGGGAAAGGGGGTTGGGGGATAGGGGGGGGGAGTTTATTGACAGACTCAATAGTGAAACATGACGCTGACAGAGGGGGGAGGACGACAAGTAGCAGGACAGCGAAGGGGAGCTAATCAAAGTGCTGATTTACCGCCCTTGATCACTGGGAGTATATTCAAATCTATATAGAATGTTTGATGGGGGATGGAAGGGGAACTTAATGGGGGGGGGGTAAGGAGGTGGGGAAGGTGGGTGGGGGAGGGGGGAGTCCTGGTCGAACAATGTACAGATACATCTATGTACACAGACGTCTGTACACCATACACATATCTGAGCTAGACAACAAGGAAGGGGGTAGGTTAAGCGGTGTAACAGTGCTAACCATTATCAATGGACACATAATTTATACATATAAATAAATAAATATATATATAGATATATATATATATATATATATATATATATATATACGATTTAGTAGTTTTAGTAATTTAGGAGGCATACTTATCCTTAAATACATAATCGTCAAACCCGTGTGTTTCCCTCAGGTAGTTTTCATATCGTGCGGTGTAAGCGTTGTATTTCATACATTTCTTTGTTATTTCTGTTCATATCGTATTCTGTTCATGGCAAATAAAGGCCACATGTTCTATTCGCAGTATTTCGTATATTTCTTTGTTATCCCTTCTGTCGGATTTCGTTCAGACAGCTTCAGCAGGCTTTTCCCACTAGTATAATATAAACTGTTTGTAACAAACACACGACAGGAAGGCGAGCCCGAATGGTATGGGTTCGAATCCTACACACGCCCTGTTCTATACATCGTTTGTTTGACTTCTTATTGCCCATCTGGCCATAGCTGCGGTAAGAATGTAAACAATAAAATGACCAACTGAGATAGAAGACCAAGAGATAACATTGTATTGATACCAAAAGAGATCCGTTGTAGCGAAGGTTTTACAATAATAAACACCCACGCAAAGTTATCTGGGCCGTAAATATGTTATATGGGGTCCGAAGCAGTTACTTCCATAGATATTGGAAAAAAAAAGGGGGGGGGGCTTGACAAAAGTATTTTCAGGGCCCTTTTAGTATCATATCGCAAAAGAAGTTAATTAGTAGGCCGTGAAAGACAATAGTAAAGTCTAGTTAGCGGCTTCATAAGATTGACTGTGTCGCTCTGCATAAACAAAGAAAAGTTTGTCCTTTGTAGTTGTTTTTATTTCAATAGCGTAGCTTGACAAAATCTAACTAACAATTGGAGGGTGAGTGGGGGGGGGGGAAGCTGGGTTGTGGTGGTGATGTTAGTGGTGGGTGAAGGGAGCCAGAGCGCCAGAAGTGGGGTTTTTTTTTCCGTATGGAAAACATATTTTCCCCCCGTGTACAAGAGGCAGACCCTTTTTTTTTTTGGATGAGTTGTCAAGTGCTCATTTCAATACGTTGCGAACGTTCAATGAAAGCTTTTCAATTCCTAAGTTCCTTTACCAAACCCCGTCCGCCCCCACCCACCTACCACCCCACCCCACCCCACGACCTCACCCCCCGCATCCTCTTCACACGATGTGCATCCCCCACCCTCCCTCCCACTCCATATTTTGTTTACGTCAAGCCAAAGACATGAAGACAAAAAATACAATGCTCAAAAAAAAAAAAAGCACCTGAATAGATTCATCTGCAGTCGTCATCCAGACGAGTCTGTTTGGTATAGAGTCATGTGCAGACGACAAAGTCGAGGCTTTTGAGGTCCAGTCCAGTGAGACAAGAAGTCTAGTGTGTGTGTGTGTGTGTGTTTGTGTGTGTGTGAAGTTATAGGATCTCTTAGATCCTATAAACCACTAATGGGACAGTTTTTATGGTGCCCTTCTTTCATCCCCAACACCATAGCCCGATAGTGCAATGGCCATGGAGGCACCACGGGAGATATATCGGGCACTTTAGCCAAGACCTGAAAAATTTCCTTGGTCCTCATCGGAGATCAAACCCGGAAACTTTAGGTTGACAGTCGAGCGTTTTACTAGTGGAATTGGTTGTTTTTTTTTTTACTTTTTTTAATAAGTTAGACGGAAACTGTTGCCGTATTTTGACCTCTAACGAATATTCTAGTTGACTGGGGGTTAGGGTAGGATCGAGGCTCTCAACCTGGGTTGCGGTCAGTGGCACCGAGACTTAACGCGGGCCCCAGGGCAGGACATCATTGCGGGCTCCTTAATAAACAATGAGTCGTGAAAAAATTGACATGGTCGGGGCTGCTGGGCCCCCTTTATGCCCCCTTACAGATGCGGGCCCCCTGGCAATGACCCCCCCCTCTCGGCGGCCCTGGTTATGGTTACCCCAAAGGGTCCTGAAAAAGTTGTGCAGGGGCGCGCATTGATCTATAATTTTTTTTTATTTTAAAACAACCAAGGGTTGGACAGAAGGTTTGCCAACTTCGCCGCGCGACTCATCATCAAACCACGTGACCACAGTCAGCACATCCCATTATGAAAATAAGTAAATTTATTCGCGAACTTACGGGCGAGCAGGGCTTGATTTACAGCCGGGGATATCCCCGGCACTGAGCATTGTCATCCCCGCCCGGCTCTGCTTTAGCTAATATATCCCTGGCGGGGATGAAACCATAGACATTTATTCCCGGATGTGCAGAAATATGTTTTCATTCCCGGCACTGGTTTTTTTTTTTTTTAAATTTGAGCACTGCGTGCGAGGGGTACCCGTGAACATACTTCTAGCAACCTTCGGGGTACAGTCGAGAAAGAGGTCGAGAGCCGCTGTGGTAGGACCTTGGACCATGAACATAATTTAGTGTAAACCGTTGAGTCACAACACTTCTCCACAAAACTTACATACATGTATTGTGTACTTTGTTTTTTTGTTTTGTTTTCCCGCCTTCTTTCTATCTTCTCTTAATCATACATGTTGTATGTGTGTACTAAATTTGAAATTAAAAAAAATGTAGCTGTAATGAACAAAAGATACTTAACAAAAAATGAAAAGAGCAGTCACATAGTAGGCTATTTGTAAAAGAAAAAAAATGTATATATATATATATATATATGTAATGGGCCTAGCCGAAAACCATTTAACTTCACCTTAAACGAACTTTTATAATTCACTTAAATGTAAACTTCAATTATTCCAACTTTTATATATCACTTGAACTAAAATAAATTCTGACGATAACATACGCGTGTGTGTATCTACTCATGAGAATGTTTGTTTACAATATAAATATTGTGTCCTGTGATAAGATTCTCATATTTTCCCCTAGCTGTAACAAAATTCACGCCCCCTCCCCCCCCCCCGCCGCATAGGTCACGCCCAGAAAAAAAAAGCCCACACAGAATGAAAGGATATTTTCCATGAAACAGTCATATATATATATATATATATATATATATATATATATATATATATATATATATATATAATAGCGATTTGGGCTCTGCGTTAAATCGAAAGTAAAGAATTAATACAATAGTAATCCAGTTTAAAATACAATCATGAAAAAATCGGATCTGCCCGAAACCAAAAAAACAACAACCTATATAACTCTATGCAAAGGTTTTGTAGGGTACAGCTAGTAATATATAAAAACAACAACAAGAGAAATGTTTAATGAAGCCACAATGAAGAAATAGAATTACAACAATACGCATTTAATTACAAACACAGTCTTCACACTACAACCTACACTTGAAAAAAAAAAGGGAAAAATATATAAACAAATGTTAAATGAAACAAAGCAGACGTAACAAACTAACGAACACACACGAGTAACCAAACAGAAACCCCTACTGAGTGGCCGTTACTTCTGTAAGCGCCCAAGTGTCGTCTGCATTTCAACAAATTATCGATAAATGTCAAGCGGTGGAAATGAGATTCTGAGTTTTTTTTATATTTCGTTTTATGTTATGAGAGCAGTGACATTTGGTGACATTTAATCTGTGACATCTTATGTGACCAATGAATTACCACACAAAGGCAAGACTTTTTTTTTTATTTTAGTTTATTTTTAGTTTTGGAGTGAAATAGGAGAGTTAAAGAGAGTTACCGTTCGTGCTGGATGGGGAAAAAACATCTGAAATAAGCTGCAACTAGGGAGATGCTGGTTTAATTGAAAGCGACTCACCTTGTGTATTATGGTGTTAATGAAATGTATAACATAATGAAAGCAACATATTTACTTTATACTGTAGGTGACTTGCACGTCCGATACAGTTGAGACTAATATTAGGCTAATATGTAGCAGGTTCATTAGAGTGTGTGTGTGAAGTCCCTGTAAGGATGAAGTGAAATCTCTTAGATCTTACAAACCACTAATGGGACGGTTTTTATGGTGTCCCTTCTTTCATCTACACCTTATCCTGATAGTGCAATGGTCATGGAGGCACCACGTGGGATATAGCGGGGGACTTAAGCCATGACCTGAAATATACATTGGACCTCATCGGAGATCGAACCAGGGACACCCCCAAGTCGGCGGTTAAGCGCTTTACCACATGACCACCCTCCTTAGAGTACAGAGAGAGGGATTCAGAGTTTTTTTATGTTTAAATATATCCCATAGTTTTAGGAGGAAATCATTAGTGAGGCTTTAATACTATCCTGCAATTTCAAAATAAAACATCTACACCAATAATTGCACAGTGGCGTAACTCTGCCAATGGCAGTGGAAGGGTGGTGCACCCAGTGTGTTGTGCGCATGGCAGTGGAAGGGGGTGCACCTAGTGTGTTGTGCCAATGGCAGTGGAAGGGTGGTGCATCTAGTGTGTTGTGCCAATGGCAGTGGAAGAAGAAAGGTGCACCTAGTGTGTTGTGCACATGGCAGTGGAAGGGTGGTGCATCTAGTGTGTTGTGCCAATGGCAGTGGAAGAAGAGTGGTGCATCTAGTGTGTTGTGCCAATGGCAGTGGAAGGGTGGTGCACCTAGTGTGTTGTGCCAATGGCAGTGGAAGGGTGTGCACCTAGTGTGTTGTGGGCATGGCAGTGGAAGGGTGTGCACCTAGTGTGTTGTGCTAATGGCAGTGGAAGGGTGGTGCACCTAGTGTGTTGTGCGCATGGCAGTGGAAGGGTGTGCACCTAGTGTGTTGTGCACATGGCGGTGGAAGAAGGTTGGTGCACCTTGTGTGTTATGCCAATGGCAGTGGAAGGGTGGTGCACCTAGTGTGTTGTGCGCATGGCGGTGGAAGAAGTGTGGTGCCCCTAGTGTGTTGTGCACATGGGCGGTGGAAAAAGGGTGGTGCACCTAGTGTGTTGTGCCAATGGCAGTGGAAGGGTGGTGCACCTAGTGTGTTGTGCCAATGGCAGTGGAAGGGTGGTGCACCTAGTGTGTTGTGCCAATGGCAGTGGAAGGGTGGTGCACCTAGTGTGTTGTGCGCATGGCAGTGGAAGGGTGTGTACCTAGTGTGTTGTGCACATGGCGGTGGAAGGGTGGTGCACCTAGTGTGTTGTGCCAATGGCAGTGTAAGAGTGGTGCACCTAGTATGTTGTGCACATGGAAGTGGAAGAAGGGTGGTGCACCTAGTGTGTTGTGCACATGGCGGTGGAAGAAGGGTGGTGCACCTAGTGTGTTGTGCACATGGCAGTGTAAGAGTGGTGCACCTAGTGTGCCACTTAAATTTGTCGTCAGCCAGAAGTGGCGTTTCGCCCACTTATGTACGTGGTGGCAAGGGAATTGGGCGGCATGTTCAGAGTGCCAGGGAATGGGGTGGGGGGCACTTACGCGCAAGTTACGCCGCCGAGTAATTTTTACGCAAGTATGCGGATATCGAAATGTGGCATTCATATGGTTATATATATAAATATATTGATTAAGTAACTCACGCGGATAGAGCAGTATCTTGACGGTTACTTTCGCCAGACCTAAATACATAATATCGTATTCTATTTAAATGGTAACCTTGTAACGTTCTGCAGTTAACGTCAGAAACAAGAAGCCGTTCGCACTAAGACCTTGTACATCGAATTTATTTTTCTCTAGGATGACGAATTCATAAATGTGGATACATAAAAACAATAAAACCTTCACCAACCACTTCCCCCCCCCCGGAACACCTGCTTATGAAGCCCCCTCTCCCCTTCGCTTCTCTTGTCCTCCCCCGCACAGTCCATGAACAGTCACCTGTGACTAGCAGAGATTGTCGGCGGCTGAACACCGGAACGGTTCACCAGGTGTATGAAACCGTACATCTCATAATTCCGTAATAAATAATGTTCTAGCATCAAATAACAGCGCAATTTTTTTTTAAAAAAAAAGCAACAATTAAATAATAATACTAGTACTACACAGTGGAAAGAATATATATTTTAATATTACGTAGTTAGTCACTCTCTCTCTCTCCCCCCTCTCTCTCTTTCTCTCTCTCTCTCTTTCTCTCTTTCTCTCTCTCTCTCTTTCTCTCTTTCTCTCTCTCTCTCTTTCTCTCTCTCTCTCTGAACTCTCAGTGATAACTGCGGGCTGTGACACAGTAAGCGAGTGACTAACTTAGTTGTAATACCCTAACTTGCTTAACCATAACCATGACGGCTTCTTTTCTTGCACTATCTATAAATCCAACCATTAAAAAAAAATGCAAATCCCCGTGTTAATAGCTGTGTTATCTCGATAATATGTGTCATTGTCAGATGTACTGAGATAGAGTCTAACGACAATGTCAAAGGTTCGAATCTTTTTGCTACCACACCATCTTCCCCCTGTCATCGCGGAAAGGGGAGGGGACATAGGCGTACCTACGGTGAGTGGGGGGGGACGGGGGAAGGTCCAAATTCGAAATTCCCCTCGCCGGGCCCCAGCTTGAGTGGGGCCCCCAACAATTTTTTTCACACTAAATATTAAATAACTATCTCATGTCATGATGTCGAATGTCAAAATGCAGGGGCCCCCGAATAGGCCAAAACCCGCCTATACACATTATAAAAATCCTGGAAGCTGGGCACTGGAAGGGGAGAGGTGAAGGGCACTGGAAGAGGTTCGAACCACTTTGAAGTACACTCATCCTTAATCTCTTGATGCGTATGTAACATTTACACCAAACCTTTCCCAATTTTTTTTTTTTTACCATCTCAATTTTTTTTTGTTGTACTAATAATAAATATAAATGTATTCCTTCAAACTGCTATGATTCATGGCGTTATCCCCCTTACCCCTTACCCACCCACCCCTTTTCTAACCAGTGCAGCCTAAATTCTGCTTGCAGCAAGCCCCCTTTGGTTTAGCCACCATACACGGGAGAATCTCACTATGCGGTGGGCGTGGCTAGTTGGGGGGTGGGGTGGAGGGAGAAGGGAGGGAGGCCAACGTGTCATCATGTTATTGGATTAGGTCCAAACGGGGCCATGGGGATTTATTGAGACTTTAAAAAAATTGATTTTTTTTTGCTTCTCTGGAACATTGTTCTCTCTCTCCCTCTCTCTCTCCCTCTCTCTCTCTCTCTCTCAGTTCTCTCTCTCTCTCTCAGTTTTCTCTCTCTCTGTCTCTCTCTCTCTCCCTCTCTCTCTCCCTCTCTCTCTCTCTCTCATTTCTCTGTCTCTCTCTCTCTCAGTTTTCTCTCGCTCTCTCTCTCTCTCCCTCTCTCTCTCCCTCTCTCTCTCTCAGTTTTCTCTCTCTCTCTCTCTCTCAATTCTCTCTCTCTCTCTCTCAGTTCTCTCTCTCAGTTCTCTCTCAGTTTTCTCTGTCTCTCTCTCTCAGTTCTCTCTCTCTCTCAGTTCTCTCTCTCTCTCAGTTCTCTCTCTCTCAGTTCTCTCTCAGTTTTCTCTGTCTGTCTCTCTCTCAGTTCTCTCTCTCTCTCAGTTCTCTCTCTCTCTCAGTTTTATCTCTCTCTCTCAGTTTTCTCTTTCTCTCTCTCTCTCTCTCAGTTTTCTCTCTCAGTTTTCTCTCTCTCTCTTTCAGTTTTCTCTCTCTCTCAGTTTTCTCTCTCTCTCTCGTTTTCTCTGTCTCAGTTTTCTCTCTCTCTCTCAGTTTTATCTCTTTCTCTCAGTTTTCTCTTTCTCTCTCTCTCTCAGTTTTCTCTCTCAGTTTTCTCTCTCTCTCTCAGTTTTCTCTCTCTCTCTCTCAGTTTTCTCTCTCTCTCTCAGTTTTCTCTCTCTCTCTCTCAGTTTTCTCTCTCTCTCTCAGTTTTCTCTCTCTCTCTCTCTCAGTTTTCTCTCTCTCTCTCTCAGTTTACTCTCTCTCTCGTTTTCTCTCTCTCTCTCAGTTTTCTCTCTCTCTCTCTCAGTTTTCTCTCTCTCTCTCATTTTTATCTCTCTCTCTCTCAGTTTTCTCTCTCTCTCTCTCTCTCTCAGTTTTCTCTCTCTCTCAGTTTTCTCTCTCTCTCAGTTTTCTCTCTCTCTCTCAGTTCTCTCTCTCTCTCTCTCAGTTTTCTCTCTCTCTCTCTCTCTCAGTTTTCTCTCTCTCTCAGTTCTCTCTCTCTCTCTCAGTTTTCTCTCTCTCTCTCCCTCTCTCTCTCTCCCTCTCTCTCTCAGTTTTTTCTCTCTCTCTCTCTCAGTTCTCTCTCTCTCTCTCTCTCAGTTTTCTCTCTCTCTTAATACTCTCTCTCAGTTCTCTCTCTCTCAGTTCTCTCTCTCAGTTTTCTCTGTCTCTCTCTCTCTCAGTTCTCTCTCTCTCTCTCAGTTCTCTCTCTCAGTTTTCTCTCTCTCTCTCTCTCAGTTTTCTCTTTCTCTCTCTCTCAGTTCTCTCTCTCTCTCTGTTTTCTCTCTCTCGCTCTCTCTCAGTTATCTCTCTCTCTCTCTCTCAGTTCTCTCTCTCAGTTTTCTATCTCTCTCTCTCTCTATCTCAGTTTTCTCTCTCTCTCTCTCAGTTTTCTCTCTCTCTCTCTCAGTTTTCTCTCTCTCTCTCAGTTTTCTCTCTCTCAGTTTTCTCTCTCTCTCTCAGTTTTCTCTCTCTCACTCTCAGTTTTCTCTCTCTCTCTCAGTTTTCTCTCTCTCTCTCTCTCAGTTTTCTCTCTCTCTCTCAGTTTTCTCTCTCTCTCAGTTTTCTCTCTCTCTCTCACTTTTCTCTCTCTCTCTCAGTTTTCTCTCTCTCTCTCTCTCAGTTTTCTCTCTCTCGTTCAGTATTCTCTCTCTCTCTATATTAAATCACGTGGTCTGTGTTTATTTGTGTGTGTGTGTGTGTGTATGTTTCTAATGTTTTGTTATTGTTATTGTTTATATAGTTTGTATTTCTCTTACTATATACATTTGTTATCCTTGGATACTAGATACATTTTACTTACAGTTACACTGAATCGGTTAAATAATGAAGAAGACTTTAAAAGTTAGACGAAGTTAAAGTCATTGTTTATTCATAAGTACTTTGTATCTATCTATCTATCTATCTATCTATCTATCTATCTATCTATCTATCTATCTATCTATCTATCTATCTATCTATCTATCTATCTATCTATCTATCTATCTATCTATATATCAATCTACCTATCTATCTATCTATCTGTCTGTCTGTCTGTCTGTCTATCTATCTGTCTGTCTGTCTGTCTGTCTGTCTGTCTGTCTGTCTGTCTGTCTGTCTGTCTATCTATCTATCTATCTATCTGTCTGTCTGTCTGTCTGTCTGTCTGTCTGTCTATCTATCTATCTATCTATCTATCTATCTATCTATCTATCTATCTATCTGTCTGTCTGTCTATCTATCTATCTATCTATCTATCTATCTATCTATCTATCTATCTATCTATCTATCTATCTGTCTGTCTGTCTGCCTGTCTGTCTGTCTGTCTGTCTGTCTATCTGTCTGTCTGTCTGTCTGTCTGTCTGTCTGTCTATCTGTCTATCTATCTATCTAACTATCTATATTATGTATGTGTGTATGTATGTTTGTTGTAAGTGTGTTTATGCCAACTGCGTGCCTGGGGAAAATCCTGTCGTCCCACCTCCTCTCTCCCCACCTTGTCATTTCCACCCCCCCCCACACCACCTACAAACATACTCCTCTGCCAATGGTAACCCCAGGTGTCTTTAAAAACCATCGCCTTCTCTCTCTCTCTCTCTCTCCCCCATCCCCAACCCCTTCTTCCTTCACACAAAAAAAGAAAGAAACAAAAACTACAATACTTACAATTGTTGTCGTTTGAAAAGAAGCGAACCGACGCAGGGACCACCACAGTATCGCGGAAGGTGTGGGGGGGGGGGTGTGTGGAGAGGGGAGCAGTCCCGCCAGAGTTAGATAGTAGTTAGCGGTGGTGGGGCAAGGAGGGTGTGAGAGAGAGAGAGAGAGAGACTGGGATGGTGGAAGGGGTGGACTGAAATGGGGTAGGTGGGGTGGTAAAGGTCTGCACCCGATCGATTGCGCGCAGCTCTCCGACTCTTTCATTTGGTCGTCTCTCCACGGGCGTAACGAGAAGGTTGAGATTGATTTGTATAGAAAAAAAAAGGGGAAACAACCAGGGGATCGATATTATCCCCCCCTCCCCCAACCTCTTGTTGTGTCTTACTTAGAACAGATGCTGTCCTACAGGTATCGCCAAGCAAGTGCTCTTTTGTTGTTGGTATTCGATTTTCGTTATCAGTTTGTATCTGTGCTTTATTTTTTTTTTTCTGTTGTTGTAATGTACCGACTGGGTTCCTGCGTATTGTTCTAATGGCTTCCTCTGTTGAACAAAGGGAGAGAGAGAGAAGCAGAGGGTGAGAGAGAGAGAGAGAGAAATGAGAGACAGGGAGAGAGAAAGAGAGAGAGAAAGAGAGAGAGAGAGAGGCGAGAGACAAGAGGTTAAGGAACTAACATTGTTAAGGATAGATTGATAATAGATATATAGATAGATAGATAATAATATGTCAGATTGTAATTTTTTTTCTTCTCCGACTGTTTCTTCATTTAGGTCAAGATCTGGTTCCAGAATCGCAGATCAAAATACAAGAAGATCATGAAACAAGGAGGGACACCGCAATCCCAGCAACCCTGCTCGCAGCCGCCCTCACACCAGGGCTCAGCGTCCTCCCCGCAGCTGCAGCAGTCGATGGGCGGGGTCAAGCAACAGCAGTCGTCCTTCCTGGACGACGGGCCCCCGGGCTCGGACATGCACCCGGGATCGCAAGGGTCCCCCGCGCCACAGCACGGTCTTCAGCACCCGCACCCGCAGGGGACGCCCACGCCGCTGCTGCCGTCCTCGTCTCCGATGAGTCAGCAAGGCAACATCCTGTCCTGGTCCGACCTCGGCTCCGGGGGTCCGGCCTCAGTGCACGGCCACTCGCACGGCCAGCACCACGCCCACCAGCAGATCGGAAACGCCTACATGTCACACTACTCATCGTGGTACAGCCAAAACGGTATCCCCCATCAGCAATCTTTACTCACATAGACAAACGGAAATTTCGTAAAAGGAAAAGGGGGGGGGGAAAAATCCCCCCAGCTAGTAGCTGCGTGTACTATCTACCCAAAACAATTCCATGTACTTATATAATAATAATAAAGTCTGGACACTTTTTTTTTTAATCTTTCCCGATTTCAAGATATTGTATAAAGGGAAAGCAAAGCCAAAACGTGGAAAGGTTACTTTCCTAAGTGTTATTTGGTAAACAAAAGAAAATGAAAATTAAATTATGTGTTAGGTAGTGATGTTTAATGAGTGACTTTACGTCATTGAATCAAAACTCTCTACGCCAAAACAAAATTTAAAATAAAAAGTATTCTTAGGAGATGATGTCATTAAAATATAGCTTGACGTGTGTGTGTCCGTCATATAAACAAGCTCTCTGAGCACCGTGCGACACAGAAGCAAGCTCTTTTAGCACCGTGAGTCATTGATACAAGCTCTGAAACCCACACAAAAAAAAAAAAGAAAATCCAAGTGTATATCTTCAGCTATTTCAATGAACATTGTTTTATAAAAAAAAAATGCATTTTTTGTCTGAACGAAACAAAAATTAAATAAATAATAATATTACTAAATATTTACCATGATCAATTCTTGACAAAGTAGATCATATTATTTACAACTGTCGCAATACTCACTCCTTGAAATACAACTATATCCATATATGAGTTTTATTATTTCTACTTTTATCAAAGGCTATCGATCTTCGACCAGAAATAGATCCCAGGTGATGTATTTCAGCAAATACTATGGAAATACTTTGTATTGGATTTATTTTAACAATATTTCTAACTTGAAAATCGAATTCGGAAAAAAGACAAAAAAAAAAAAATTGGACTGAAAACTGTGAGTCCTAAGTTTCAGAGTGAGACAGACAAATAGACAGACAACGTTCATCAAATGTCTGTCTTGCGGTCAATCGAACTCCAGTAGGTCATCATCTACAGCAATCTTGAAGCATGGCGTCTGAAATGATTGACATTTATTATTACAAAGATTTTTTTTTTTAAATCTCCAAATAAAATTAACCCAAAGTGTACAGATATTTGTAAACTGTTGGTGTGCACATGTGTGAGTGTGCGCATGTGTACAGCCATTGGATTGGTTGTTTGTGCAATTTTCGGAATGTTCTTTTGGCTGAATGGTCGAATGTTCTATTGGTTGAATGGTCGAATGTTCTATTGGTTGAATGGTCGAATGTTCTATTGGTTGAATGGTAGAAAGTTCTATGTTTTCAGGATCATATAAATATATATCATTTCTGTGTGTGTTAAACTTTGTGTTGTTACACTGTATTATGATCATTGCCGGTCTAGGCCAAATTTATTGAGCGAATATATATATATATATATATATATATATATATATATATATATATATATATATATATATATATTAGAGCTATATTGTCATATGTCACGACATGTTATAAATATTTATGCTCCAGGTTAAATGACATCGTCTAGAAATATTTATTTATTTTTGTGTAATGACATTTTATTGTGAGAGTGTTAAACGTGTGTTTGTGTGTGTGTGTGTGTGTGTCAGTGTGTGAAAAACAGAAGCTATAAAGACATAGTGTACCCATCGCCTCCACCAATCAAGTAATGCCAAATTTCAATCAGCTTTACATTCATTCGCGTTCAGCTCCGTGTAATGGCGCCACTTCGTGAGGGCGCCACCACCCAAGTACGCAATGGACCAGCGCCACATCCACGTGGATTATTGCGCAGCCACATGAAGATAAATCTAAAAATGCAACATCGGGGCTATATATTGCTGTAAGTCGCTACAAGTAAAACTTACAAATACTTACTATAGTCTACAAACTCTAGAACAAAGTGTTTTGCTTTTCTTTTTTTTTTTAAGGTTGGGTTCTAAGTCGTTTTTAATGGGCCCCTATGCAGTGACTCCCATGGATAAATCGGGGCCCTGGACGAAAAATGACCCTCATATCACTTATAATTAGGCCCGGCCTTATGCCGATTTAACTGATTGCTCCAAATTGGGCCCTGCGCCTGGCAGGGGCCCCCCGCAATTTACATTTAGCGAATTGATAGCAATAGTTGTTATTGTAAACAAAAACTTAGAATGGGTGCATAGCAAACATCCATTAAATTGGGCCCCGCAGTTCTTAAGACCGGCACTGTCGATAGCCATATTTAATAGTAATAAATATTTGTAGTGGGGGGGGGGCTTCAGCAGGATAGTGGCCCTAATTGAGGCCTACCTATAACATCGACTCCAGCCGCATTAGCTAGAGAGAGAGCAGTCATACAATTCTTTTCACTCTGTATTTATCGCAATAGCGAAAGGGAGAATAAAAAGTAAAAAAAAAAAGGTTTCACGAGCTTATTTATACAATGACAGAAACGTCTACTCTTAAAGTACATAGTATACAAGCTACCTTTTAGAGTAACAAGAGGTTAGTTTTTTTTAAAGAATGTTTGGACGAAGATGTTCTGAGTTATCGGCTGTCACATTCATTTACAAGATGTTCTCTTTTTCTCCCCACCTATTATAATTTCTAGTACTTTGTTGAAATTTGACACAAGTGATAAATAGGTTTTCGTCATTATTGTCAATTCTTTTTTATGTCATTGGTGACATCGGTTGCCCGTGGAAAGTCGTCATCATCTAATTATAACGTCACGTCTCGTGAAAAAAAAAAAAAAAAAATTGGGGTTTTTTTTTTACTGTAATTTTAAAAAAAAATAATTTCATGATAAAATTCAAAGCTTGTTTCGACCCCTAAACGACACGCTGATAATAATGAACAGAATAACTCACATAATTCTAGTAATGAACAGAATAACTCCCATAATTCTAATAATGAACAGAATAACTCACATAATTCTAATAATGAACAGAATAACTCCCATAATTCTAATAATGAACAGAATAACTCCCATAATTCTAATAATGAACAAAATAACTCCCATAATTCTAATAATGAACAAAATAACTCCCATAATTCTAGTAATGAACAGAATAACTCCGTTCCCATAATTCTAATAATGAACAAAAAAACTCACATAATTATAATAATGAACAGATGAGAATAACATAATTCTAAACTGACTGGTAAAATGTTAATAACAAATAATAGTAAAAATAAATGAACTAAAGTTTAGATCTTTCAACATATAATTTACTAAACTTTGTGGACAAAAGTCTAAAGTCCTAAATTATATAATAAAATAGACATAAACTTTATTTCATAATTTATTTTTAATTAGAACGAAAAATGGGAAATAAACATAATTTTTCTTTATATCGCAATGAAAACAACAGGGGGAAAACATTTTTTTTTAGACACAATTTGAAAGGAATTTTCTTTAATGTTGAGAATTGAATTTTAATTAAGGTACACGATTTTTCTTCTATGCGGATTTAATTATTTACTTTAAAATTCCGATGAATAGTTTGATTTCATCATTCAGTTCATTATTCAGACACATTATTATTTCACAGCTTCGATTTTATAATGGTTCACATTTCTTTTTTCGATTAAGTGGCATAAAAAAAAAATTATAGTCAAATCTGATTTTAAATAAGTGTTCATGAATGATTCGATTCTATTTGATTCAAAGTTGTGATTCATGTGAATTTTAACAAAAAAGGGCGATTCAGATTCAGATTCAGCATCTTGATAGATTATGTATACGTCATTTAATTCGTTAGTTCGGATATTGACAAGAATCGCCTTGTTTCTTTTATCCGATACCTGTATTCGCGACTAACGTTGAATTCGACTCTACGTGTTCACATTTCATTGGTAAAGCGATTTCCACTTACGACTTATGTTAATGACAGTGTTAAGTGTTAATGACAGAGTTAAGTGTGATTGACAAACGTATGAATGATGACAGCGCGTGTGAATGTCAGTCTGTTAATTTCTGGAATAAATGCGTCTAGTTTAGACATTTGTTTTTGATGAACTTTTGATTTTTTTTTTTAAATTTCATAAATGAACTGTAGATAAATTTTCAAAAAATTTCCTTTCATAATCGAATACTGGATATATTTTAATTTGCTTTTATTCTATGTTAAATTACGTGTATTGAAAACTAGTATGCATGAAATCGATACCGTTATTGAAATTTTTTATATAATGTATTCGATACCATGATATTTTTCCGACGATGTCGTTGCATAGTTGATGAAATAATAGCGAGGATGTAAATTGTACGTTTGTCTTGTGTTTGTGTTTTATCTGTTTCTACATTTAAACGCCTGTGTTTATCTGTTTTCTACATTTAAACGCCTGTGTTTATCTGTTTTCTACATTTAAACGCCTGTGTTTTATCTGTTTCTACCTTTAAACGCCTGTGTTTATCTGTTTCTACATTTTGAACGCCTACAAAAAAAATCGACATCCTTGAAATCATAAATAAGAGCCACCTTTAAAAGCATTTATGGCCCGGGAGCAAAATCAAAGTGAGCCCTGACACTAATAAAACTTTAATCGTCTAACAGTGTTGCCCCCCACCCCCCAATAATTATGCACCCCCTCCCTCTCTCCCTTTTCTCGACGTCTCGGGCTAATCACAAAACGGGGAACATGATTTAAGACGGGCATTTTTTTTTTTAAAAAAGGACTTATAATAACGTCACAGATATTAAAACTTACCAAGCAATTCTATTCTCTGAGGCCATAGAAAGAAACTTACGCAGACTTTTTTGGGGGGCCCATCAGCAAACATTTCTGTTGGGTCCCCTTAGCATCCTAAGAAGGGGGTGGGGTCCTCTTCCTCTTTAAAGGAAATAATACTTGAAAAGGAGGGGGGGGTGAAGCACTTTTTCCATTGTGAGACATTATCCATAAAAAATGACGCTGATAACAGTAAATGGAATCCATTCATATTTTTTTATATTCAAAATATGACGAGATCTTTACATTTTACCAAAATAAAACCTGATATAAAAAAAAGGTCCAAAATTTTCCCAAAAAACGTCCAAAATTTTTTTTCCTAAGTTAAAAAGGGACAATGCAGTTATATGACACATTAAGTCAAGTGAAATGTAGGTCACATGTCAACTCAAACAAATGTCTAGACAATTTATTTACCGTCTGCTAAAATAATAACCTTTCAATCTTGTGGCTCTTTCGAAACCAAATACGACAACAGGGCTTTTTGTCTAGGCTCAAGTCTCGTGAAGATGCAAAAGTTTTTATAGGCGAGTGAACACCAAAATTGAATGATGGGTAAATGCTGTTTACAGATGAATTCACTATCGTAATGTTGGTCGTTGTTTACGTTTGTCTGTTTCAGCACGCGACTTGTCGTTGTTTAAATTTTTTTTTTAATTATTATTTATTTTTTTTTGTGGTGAAAGCAAACAACAAAAACAAAGTTGCAATAAATAAAAAAAATTAAAGTACATTTTATCTTTATCAAATTTCTTCACTTTTTTTTTTAAATTTTATTCTTGGGCTTGATTTTCTGTGTCTGTTATTTTGAAAAGTCTGTTTTTTTGTCTGATCCGATACTTTCTTTGGACATAATTATAATGGATCATGTGTAGAAACTGTATTGAACATTTATGCAATATTAGCGACAGTTCAACAAATAATTGTGTAACTGACCGAGGAGGTGGGGATATATATAATATATATATAGCCTGATGACTGGGCATGGTGAGCCCTAGTCGGTGTCATGAAGGACACGGGTTCAAGCCCTAAAAGAAGTCCGATACGCCAGTCCACCGTTGTGCCTCTAAGACTAAGACGATATCACTCTATATCGGTGGTGGTGGGGGGGGGGAGTAGATGAGAATACTGGAGACGGGCTACTGTCTCGTGCTTCCCCCCCCCCCTCCCTCCGTCCCCTCACGTAGTTGTCGCCTGTCCGGTAAACAGAGCAATCTCACCCTCAATACTGACACCATGCGGTGACTGTCCCTTAGAGAAGTGGTTTGTGATACGTGAGGGTCAGGATAATTATGACTCAAGCAGTGACCGGGATATTTTGAGTGCCCTAGCCCACCCAGCTTTAAATGGGTAAGTAAAGACGTCTTGGCGTTGTGCTAACCACACAATCCGTTCATATCCCGAGGTTTCTTAAACAGATGAATTCTACACTTCATCTGCCTCGATGAACCTTTACTGACTTAATGAAACATTACTTACTTACTAGTGACCTGAATATAAGGCGCAGGAAATGACATAGGCAGCGATTATAAGGTTCGAATCTCGGCAATATTAATCAATGTTTTCATTATGCATTTAAAAAACAAAATTAAATGAGTGACGTGTGATTCCCCTTAAGTGTCACAATGAACAGAGCATCACCGGACATTTATGATATAAATATCATTTATTTAATAGCAACAAAATTGATAATGTTGTATATCATCATAACGTATAACCTCGATTACTAGAGATCAACAATCATACTGTTGTATTTAAAATCTTTATCGCCCCTTTTAATAAAATCAAGAGGAGATTACTCAGGTTGAAATCCTAATCCTATCACGCCGGCCATGGGCACGGGGATATCCATGTAGATGAAAATTAAAAGATATATTCCTATTGCGCTGGGTCTTTATTTAGAAAAGATAAAAAAAAAGGCTGAAGTTTCCTTGACCTTTAAGTCTGGGAAGTTGAAGCGCGAAAATCATCTGTTTCTATATCAACGGAATATTGATGGGATGTGCGGTTAGCGCAATGCCAAGCCCCATTAACTTAAAGTCAGGTACACATTTAAAGTTGGGTGGGCATTGGGGGGACTTTTAACCAACTTTCACCAGGACCGGAAAAAAAATTCTCTTTGGTTCTCATCGAGGATCGAACTTGGGGGGGCCCTTAAGTTTTGACAGTTCAGCGCCTTCCACCGCTCAACCATCCGAGGTGGCCAATAATCCAGTGGCAACCACACAAGTCAAATACTAGCAGCCAACTGTTTAGGATCTTGTATTCCGCTAAGAATACATTTGTATTCTAATCTAAACGCGTCCAAGCATATAACTTATATAGATCTTGTATTCCGCTAAGAATACGCTGATATCATAAGCACGTCCGAGCGTGTAGCTTACAAAACATTTGATCAATGTATAAGAGATAAAGATTCAGTAAACGTTAAAGCGACAAATTACTTTCAGCGCTACGTCCTTTCCTTCGAACAGTGTTGTCAGACAGTTTTGGACCACCAGTGTTGCCACACAAGACAGTTTTGGACCACCAGTGTTGCCACACAAGACAGTTTTAGACCACCAGTGCTGCCACACAAGACAGTTTTGGACTTAAGTAGGTCAAAAAAAATATAAAAAAAATTGCGCAAAGTAGCTCACACATTTGTGGAATTTAAAACTTAGTGAATTAACTATATGATTGTGCTACTTTTTTTTATTATAGCACAAGGCCTTAAAAATAAAAAGGTAACCCACGAAAAGTAGCACAATCTTGCAACAAATGCCCCGAAACCCCAATCCTCGGGGAAAGGGGTGTGGAAGGGGGGAGGGGGTGGCAGGGTGAGTGGTAGTAAGTTAGTAACCCAACATGATAAAGTCTTTAAAACTTTTCAACTGTTGTCTGATGTTTCAATCCCTAAAGACGTTTCATTCCCTCCCCCCCCACCCCCAAGCAGAGACTGTGACCTCCGACACACCATCTTCATGTAGTAGCTGACAGGATCAAGTTTCACCCTCCAAAACAAAACAAAAAAAAAACCAACAAAAAATCCATTCAGTAGAGTCACTGGAGTTACACGGACTTTACTGAAAAATTTTATTGACCGTAATACGGCTCTTAAGTCCCCTTTCCCCCCTTCCCTCCTCCACCTAACCCACCCACCTTTACCAATAATCTCAGTCCAGTCGAGGATCCGAGACGACACCCCCCCCCCAAACCCCGCACCTTTCCTCCCTCTCCCTCCAACCACTGTAAGGATATATGACACTCGTAACAAATGTTGATCCATTAACACGCAACACCAACAAAACAAAAATGTTGGACGTTGCATGTTGTATGGGCATTTAAAATGTTGGACGTTGCATGTTGTATGGGCATATAAAATGTTGGACGTTGTATGTTGTATGGGCATTTAAAATGTTGGACGTTGCATGTTGTATGGGCATTTAAAATGTTCGACGTTGCATGTTGTATGGGCATTTAAAATGTTGGACGTTGCATGTTGTATGGGCATTTAAAATGTTGGACGTTGTATGTTGTATGGGCATTCAAAATGTTGGACGTTGTATGTTGTATGGGCATTTAAAATGTTGTACATTGTATGTTGTATGGTCATTTAAAATGTTGGACATTGTATGCTGCATGGACATTTAAAATGTTGGACATTGTATGTTGTATGGGAATTTATTATTATTAAACCTTATTTTTTTTTAAACCTGTTACAAAAATTGGTTTTATGAAAAGGGGTTGGATGGGGGAGAGGGTATGGGTGGGTGGGTGTTGGGGGGGGGGGAGAGAAGAAATATAAGTTATTAATGTCGTTGTTATTAAACTGACAATATTGATAAAAAAAATGTTGGATGCTTCAATCATCGTTCAACCACAATTGCGCCAATTACGGGTTATTATATTTTCTTCTAATGTTGTATTTTTATTGTTTTTTTTTATTTAAAGATTTTTCATTTTTTAGAAATAAGATTAATATTGAAATCATGAGAATTTATAATCAAGATGATTTTTTTTCAGTTTAAACGATTGTTAGATCAAGATGTTTTTTTTTTTAAAATCAAGTTCTTGTTCTTTAGATCAATATGATTATTTGAGACTTTGTATCCAATGGGATTATGAGATACACAAGAGTATCAGGTGATGACTTTTGTTAACTCAATATGATTGTAAAAAACAGGACTGCTTTTTTTCAATTCATCATTATTGTTCATTTAAGATGATAGTGGTTATGAAAAAAAAATCAAGGATTGAATCCAAATGATTGTGTAATAAAAACAATGGATTGGTTCATGATTATTTCCAATAGAAACAGTGGATTATGCATGATTATTTCCAATAGAAACAGTGGATTATGCATGATTATTTCCAATAGAAACAGTGGATTAATGTATGATTAACACCAATAGAAACAGTGGATTAATGTATGATTAACACCAATAGAAACTGGATTAATGTATGATAAACACCAATAGAAATGGATTAATGTATGATTAACACCAATAGAAACTGGATTAATGTATGATTAACACCAATAGAAACAATGGATTAATGTATGATTAACACCAATAGAAACTGGATTAATGTATGATTAACACCAATAGAAACGGTGGATCAATGTATGATTAACAGCAATGGAAATAATAACAGACGATGATGTTGCACTAGACACAACAGCGAGACAGAACTATTGCACTGCAATAACCATAATACTTTCATTCCATTGTCTTTATGACTCTAGACCATGGGTGGGCAAACTGTTTTTGACTCGCGGGCCACATTCGGTTCTAAAATTTTTACCGGCGGCCCGGACCAAAAGCAGACGGCTGGAGTGTAAACATGACCTAATTTAACATAAATTTAAATGTCGTAACTTAAAAAAAAAGGGGGGGGGTTGCGCCCCTGAAACGATTGACGGGCCGAATAAAACAACCCAGAGTCCCGGCTTTGGCCCGCGGGACGTAGTTTGCCCAAAGGGCTAAGTCAGTGTACTATTAGGCAAAGAGAGCTCCCCCCCCCCGCCTGTTCCAATCGGACATAAGAGTCCTCTGTGTACTTCTTCACATTGACATGATAGGAAACAGCAGACGACGACTGTGGTACAGAATAAACAGACTATTGTCTACGACTACTACTACTACAGTGTATGTATGTATGTATCAAGGTAGTGGCGCAAAACTTTATCCTTAATCTGATACCGCCCTCTTTATAATTTTTTTTTTTTTGTGTCCACTGGGGAAACCCCCAACGAGTCTATTGTTTTGTGAAAAGATTGAAGGTTTGTGTTTTTCATGAGGTGATTAACCGACATTGGGAATTTCCATAGTTTTGAATGCGTCATGAGGGGGGAGAAGGGAGTGGTGGGGGTTGGGGGGGGGAATCTTTCATATGCGCGTAAGTTATTTTTGTGTTGTGACTTTTTAAAAAAAAAAAAGAATATTGTGTCGACTTCTGTCACGTGACGATTGTCGATTCCAGACACAGTGGATGATTCTGAAATGATTACCAGTCGAAGTTTTTTTTTAAATTTTTTAAAGAAGAGGACAGCGGACTCAGCGCAGCCACCACACCTGGAATTCGGCTGGCTATCTTCATACGCATCTTCAGCTGCAGAGAGAAGAAAAAAAAAACGCCGGACTGCGACAATGGACAATGGGAAGAGACGTCGTACCGCCTCCGATACCATCTCCCATGTCCAGTTTCTATCAGGTCATCTGATTGAGACTGTCCCAGATGGTCATCATGTAGTGACCAACGCACTCCCCCTCCCACAGAGGGCTTAGAACCGGCCCATTAAACAGGAACGATAGAGAAGTCCGGTCAGATTTTTTTTTCTTTTGAAAAGGTACTGGACGCCGAGATTAGAGAGAGGAAATTGTCTTAAATTGAGTCTGACCGCTCGGACAGTTCTATCTTTTCTCTTCACGTTGTTGTGGTCACTGTCGTCCTATTGAAACAACTTGAGACACACGTCGAGTGCAATCTGACCATCAGATTAACCGTCTATCTATCTATCTATCTATCTATCTATCTATCTATCTATCTATCTATCTATCTATCTATCTATCTATCTATCTATCTATCTATCTATCTATCTATCTATCTATCTATCTGTCTATCTATCTATCTGTCTATCTATCTATCTGTCTGTCTATCTATCTATCTATCTATCTATCCATCTATCTATCTATCTATCTATCTATCTATCTATCTATCTATCTATCTATCTATCTATCTATCTATCTATATATCTATCTATCTATCTATCTATCTATCTATCTATCTATCTATCTGTCCGTCCGCCCGTCTATCTGCCTGTCTACATATCTTTCTAATCTACCTATCTTACTATGTTTGTAATCTATCTATCTAATGTTTCTTTCTATCTACGTACCTGTCTTTCTACCTGCTTTGTAAACTACTTTGTAACTATATATTTACTACATGTTTATTCAGTTCATAAAACTTCATTCATTCCAACACCCACTCCGTGAACCAAGTCATATGTAAATCGAATCAATTAAAATGTTTAGTATATGCGTGCTGCTAAGCTAGTGATCAAGATGTTTTGCCTCACGGTGTTGGTTCGCAATCCAAAATATTGAACAATGAAGTTTAAAAAAAAAATATCAAGTTCGTTGTTCAAGGTGTTCGTAAATAAAGGTTTTATTTTGTATTGATTTTATTTTAGGTATATTTCAAACTTTCAACTCGTACCTGAAGCTATTACGTTTCATCCTCTTTCTTGCATTTTACGATTCAACATTGTATTTTTGCTGAATAAAGTCACTGACCCATGTCAGTGTATGCCGCATAATTTTTTTTTTATTTGGACATATGACACAGTGACTCATACAGAATACCGTGATTCTCATAGGAAACAAATATTTACATTTTTATACTGCGGCTCTTCGGGAAAAAATCGTAGGTGCATTATCTCTTGTTCTGGTTTCTCCTTCAGGGTTTCACTGTGACAGATAGCTGTAATCCTCGTGGCTCTTGTCTGTGAGCCTTTACTTTGCTACTGGTGGACTTTCCCAAGATTCTAACTATGTGACGCCGAGGTGGTCATCGAAGAGAAATTGAGTCATACAATTATTATTATTATTATTATTATATGTTCATGCCACTGAAGCCAAGATTTGAAGCCGTGACTGAAGCTATCAGATAAAAAAATAATAATATGACGTTCTATTTTAGATTAATTGTTTTGTAAAATGATGTTCCATTTGATATATTTAGTGTTCATGTGATAAAATAATATCTAATATTAATATAATTCCGGCATTATTTAATTGTATTGTTGTATTTAAAATTTGACTCAGCCCTTGGTGGGTATGTTTGGTTAAAGGTACCTCATTGGGTGGAGATTGTCAGAAGCCTATGCTTTTCCTAAAGGGGGCGGGGGGGCGGGGTATATATAGCAGGTATTTCTGTTCAACCTTTTGATTTATCGATTGTTGCTGTTTTGTTAATCCTGTATTTTTTAATAGGAATCTGATTGCTTAATCATTCGGCCACGAGATAACTTATATTCATGCAAATAAGATAACTTGATATCTGAGATTATTAATAAAAAAAAACCGTCATAAAATACGAGCTTGAGTTGAACTTGTGAGATAGAAAGATACTTAGGTAGAGTAACGAGATAAAACAATGGCACGGTAAACAGAACTTAACAGTGAATCAAGTGAACTACGGTGTCTGCATCGGTTTACCTGGTCGTGCATGAATGATAACACTGACATCTGGGTACTACAAAATGGCATGATAACTGCAAGATAACATGATAACTCACCCTTAAAGGAAAAAAAATCAATAATTTCAAAATGTGATCTTAGGAATGTTTTAGTAAAATAACTCACTGATTACCTCATATCTTAAAAAAATATAATAACTTTATTACTAGTGAAGGTTTTATCGATATATAGGTCTAACTAGTCTTTTACGTATTATGGAGAAAATGGTGTGAGCTTAAGATTAACAAAGGAAGGATTTAGAGATAATTTTAGTTGTTACATAAACATTTTACATTCTCCCGTGCGATTTATATATATGTTACGTTATTATGCTCAAATATGTAACGTTATTAGATTTCTTATACTTTACAAGGCGTAGGATCGCCAAATATGTTACGAACACAATTCTCTAATAAATATATCAACACCAACACTGGTATATACACTCAGAGATCCAACTTTAATGGCTTCTAAACTAATCTAAACATAGGTGAATATATATGTATATACAATATAAGTCCTTGGTCTTATGATGTCTACTTAAACAAATGTTACTACAAGTTTACAACTAACTCTTAGAATCTTAGAACTATCTACACTACTCTAACTACGTCTAACTCGTATGTCTGTCAGCACCTTACTAACTCAACTACTGCTATTCACGTATTTATAAGGTCGGGGAGAATACGTTGGTGCAACGTTTGGGGGGGGGGGGGGAGAACGTCAGTGAAACGATTGGGGGGAAGGCGACGTCGATGAAACGAATCTACACAAACATAGCGGCTGGAACCTCGACCCTGTGGTGAACTGGGGTTGGTAGGGAAGAAGGGCAATTCTACACGTCATCATATATCATATTATTCATTTCCAGTGTGCGTTAAATCGAAAGCGGAAAGCGTCATCCCCTGTCTCTCGGTTCAACTTTTCTTTTTTAAATATCTACAGTTTTCAATAGTTTCTGTGCTTTTAATTATGAAATGTAAAAGTCCCCGATATTAAAAATTAATAATTAGCATATAATATCATTCAAATCATTCTAGTATATATATATTAGTTAAAAACGATTTCATTCAGTTTTATAATAATTTGTTTCCGATACCAAAAATGGCGTCGAAAGGTGGGGAGGGGGAGGAGATATAGGGCCAACACATGTTTCTTCATTATTAGCACTAATTATTAATTATTATGATCAAAGTTACAATTGACTGATGCAGGAACGAATGAAGTTTAATCAAAGTTCAAAGCTGTTTGTTTTCCTTTCATAAGACATGGCGTACTGTAGACGTGTTTAAAAAAAGAAAGAAAATTAATTCTGAGTCCAATCTCTTGTTAATCTGAAAGTCGCCAGACATCTGACATAAGTGGTTTTATGTAGCTGGGTTTTGAACCCGTCGCCTGCATCATCTCGCCGAGTGGACTGGCCACATCACCGTCACTTTGTGTTAGAAATAATAGGACTTGGGGCTGCATTGGTCGTCTTTGGACCGTCTTTGAAAAAAGTTAGACAATAGTATTCATACAATGGAGGGGGGGTGGTATTGTCCTTACACACACACACCGATACGTGATACAGCCGGATATGAACTCGTTGATTGTCCATTGTACATGACCAATTGTTTGTGGGTAAACACATCTCTGGGGGGGGGGGGGGGGGGGGGGGGGGCTGGTTAGGACCCTTTAAACAGAGCCACGTCAACTACTACTACAAGTACAGCTTAAAACAGGAACCAATCGGCTTTTTAACAGATCAATGTTACATCGTCGGCACGACTTATATTATTGTTTTCGTGTAGGAGACGAGTGTTTGTGTTGTTGTGGTACTTTTGAAAGCGTTTGAAGCTGTTGTAGGTTTTTGTTTTTATTTTTATTACTATTGTCAAAATGGGTAAACGGTAGAGTAACTTACTAAGAGACTATGCAAACATTTAGGTGATTTTTACCGGCAACAGCCTTACATCATCTCCGACCCCCTCACCCCAGCCCCCTCCTCTCGCTCTATTCAACCATCTTCCCCTCCCCCCTTAAGGCGACGGTCGTACTACTGTCTCAAGATGTCCTCATGGTTGTGTCAAACCGATTTGAAATAAACCGGTTGAAGAACATACCGGAGTTTTTCATTCTATAATAATACACCAAAACCATCTTAACATAAAAACCATCCAGTGCTCGTTCAACTGTTACATTCGCCAGACCATCGCCACTGCCGTTTTGATGTTTTAGCAATACAACCTGTCGAATAACCTCCCCCACCCACCACCACCACCACCATTCACTGTCACTACAGTAAGGGGAGGGGGGGGAGGGTGGGGTGGGGGGACTACTTGTGTTCCTCCCAGACTTCGTTCAATACACTTTATTTTTTTTTTACTTTTTTTTGAAAGATAAATAAATAAACTATTTGCCGTGCGACGAGCAGGTTCCCTCTCTGCATTTGAAACATTTCCACGGGGTCTGGCTGGCTGGCTCTCTTCACGGGGCTGGCTTCATTCACGTCTTCGCATGGGCCCCGCAATGGCTTTTGACAACTAATTATGTTCTATTGAGGGGGGGGGGGGCTAGTCGTGGTGAATGGGGCGCTCCCCAATTGAACGGCACCCCCCCCCTGTTCCGCCTTTCATTGACGTAGCAAAGCTCGTCCAAGGGTTTTTTTTCTTTTCAAAACATTTTTTGTTCAATTTCCTAAGGGAGGGGGGGGGGGACGTTCTCTACAACTTGAAGTTTTTTTTTTTTTGAGCTGATCGTCCCAGAGGGGGATGGACATTGTCAATATGCCGCTGTTAAAAAAATTTTTTTTTGGGAAAGTTGAGCTACTTAAGAGAGTTAGACCCGGCGATTCTCAAACTGTTTTGTTCCCTGGCTGTACCCCAAAAAGGTTGCGAAAACGCATGTCCTCGCATCACTCGTGTAAGCTCGCGAGTAAATGTAATTTTTTTTTTATTTTACGGTATAATGTATTTTACAATGAAATGTGGATACCTTTCTTATACATGTACTAACTATACTTGGTCACAGTGGTTTGGTGATGAGTTACGCAGGTGACTGGCTGGCTGGCCTTCTTTACCCTCTTGGTTGTTTTAAACGAAAAAAAAGTATCTGTCGCTGCTTCTCTTACCACTGAATAAACCTTTCCGTACCCAGTGGAAGGGGAGGGGGGTAGGCGCACCACTAATTGGGAACCGCGGCCTTATACAGGACGGTCAAAGAATTATTTTTTTTAAAGCAATCATTTGAAATATGTGCGGTTAATGAAGTTACCGTTCAAGTTTGATAAACTAACAAGTAGAGAAGTTATTGCTACGACTTGAAGGAAAATTGAATGTTACTAAGCCAGTAACTATAATAGTTTAGACATGTATGTTACACAGCCGACTTTAGGGATGTAGAGCCCTAGGTAGAGACTTTCAGACATGTTCTCGTGATTATCTGTTCCCTGCATTACCTTCGCGACAAACTTTATTTGTAGGAAATAAACATCAACTAAAATGTTGTTATCGCTTCTTCGATTTGTCAACAGTCCGCTGGTGTTTTTTTTCAATGATTGGATTAGCGTCTCACCTAGTACCAGGTAAAATAAAAAAGGACATTTTGCAGTGCTACGACATAATTCTTAAAAAAAGACCGAGCATTATAGTAGTAAATAGACAACATACGGAGTTTGGTTTGGTTAGCTGGTTTGGTTTGGTTGGTTGGTTTGGTTTGGTTGGTTGGTTGGTTGGTTTGGTTAGCTGGTTTGGTTTGGTTGGTTGGTTGGTTGGTTAGCGTTGACTTGTAAAACGTAAATTGAGTAAATCTGCACATGAGGTAGGTGGCATAAATTAGCACCCATATCTTTACCAAATGGCGTGTTAGAAATTTTTCAAGTGTCACGTTTCAATTCCAGAATTACCGGGCAACGCCGGATACACTGTTAGTTATTCTATATTTACGGCTGTATAAATACAAAAATAAATATCTGCGTTCTATTGAAATGACTTCCTGTCAGCAACTTTGAAAAAAACCAAAACAAACTTCCAGTCTCCATCAAAAACGATCTTCACTAAATGCACATGTCTGCTTACTAACGAAACAATATTTTTTTTACTTTTAAAAAGTGAAGAACACACGACCCCCCCCCCCCCCGCGCCTCCTCCCCGTCATTGCCGCCATCTACAAGGGCATCTCCCGGGTCCTGAACCCAGAAAGAGAAGAAAAAAAAAATAAATGAAACCGGCAATAATTTACATATTCAGCGCGTGGCTATGACCGAGTACCACAGAAGAAGGAAATATCGGGGGGGAGGGGGTCGTAAAGTCCATAAATATGGAAGGAAAAATCTCGAAACAAACAGCCTTGAGATGGGCCCCCCACCACCCCCGCCTCGCCCATTCGTTGACGACTAAAAAGTCCAACATCAAAAGTCCCCACCCCCACCCCACCCAACCACTCCCCCCTCCCATGAAGCTATTTACATTTTCTCCGTTGTTTTGAAGTTACTATTTTTCCGTTCCTCCCCCCCCCCCCAGCCCCACCCCCGATCCTCACGATGGTGTAGCCATTAAACTGCTCCAGGGGGGAGAGGAGAGAATGCCACCACGCAACGTTGACGACCATTAAAATAAATACAAAAAAAAAAAACAGCACCACCACCACAACTGAAAGCAGCGGAACACAATGCAAGGTGCGTGCTAAGGGAGGACAAAACGGGGGACCTCAGTGGTTTGATCAGATTCGACACCAGACAAATAAAAATAAAAAAAAAAAACATTAAAAAATTGTTTTTTTCAGTCGCTGCACGAAAACTTACATTTGCTCGGTAGCAAATCGCTAGTCGCTACATTGTAGCTACCGTTGACGGAAGTCGACTCGTGTTGCTGTAGTCACCAAAGAGTCTCAGCGATTTTCAAACCTTTTATCGCGAGTGTACCCCGTGAAGGATGCGAAAGTGTGTTCGCGAATACATGTCCTAATTTTCATAACGTAACGTGCCTAACTTTTTTTTTAATGCGATACTTGGGTACATATATGTCGCTGCGTACCTACCCCTGCACAGCCCCGTAGCCAAGGGGGGCACTGGGGGGGCGTGCCCCCCCCCCGCTAAGTGTGGATTGCCCCCCCCCCCCGCTTAAAAAGAAGAAAAAGAGGAAAAAATAAAGAAAAAGTAACTAAAATGAGAAAGTACCTCCTTGCTGGGTATTGGTGCCCCCCCTGCTTACTTTGACCTGGCTACGGGCCTGCCCCTACATAACCTTTCCTGTTTCCCCACTTGGGGTACACGGATCACCTCTTGAGAACCGCGGCTATAGCTGATTGTAGTCGATCAGACGGAACTCATAGGTGACACATGCGTCACAAGTCTTCTCTGTGCTCTGTCTTGACCCCTTCCCCCCCCCACCTGTCTTTCTGACTTTCTGTCTGTCTGGTGGCTGTCTGTTTAACTATCTATGTGTCTATTTATTTTCTGTCTGCATTGGCTTGTCTTTTTGGTCTTAAAACGCTATTCGTTCAAGTCTGTGTTCAATTCGCTTATACCCAATATATTTCATTTTTTGTTGCATTCAACTCTTTCGCATATTCGTTAAATTAATTTCAACACACCTACACACATATACACATAATCACATGTATACTTACACACATTTACAGATACACACATACACACCTACACACATATACACATACACACATACACACTTAAACATCTACACACATACACTCATACACACATACACCTACACACATATACACATACACACATACACACATACACACTTACACATCTACACACATACACTCATACACACATACACCTACACACATATACACTTACACACATACACATCCTAACAAAGCGGTATGACGTTATTTACTCTGCGTGCCAACGATGTTATTTCTAGAACCTTCCAATCTATTATATTAACATTTTTTTTTGTTTTAATAATGCTCTGGATGCAGCTAATGGTTCGGGATTCTCATTCAAGCGTTAGAGGAGAGAATTCTGGGTAAATCTTTGATTGACCAGTGAACGATTAGAGACATTTCTAGGAGAGAGATGGAAATGTGTATGATTAATCAAGGGGGTTTGGTTGGATATAAAAAAAAGACAACAACTGAACTTTGAGCGTCAGATAGACCGAAGTATTGTTGACTAATAACTGAATCATGCTAGAGTGACTGTTTTGAAAAACTGGCCTGATGTTTGTCACAAGTTAGACAAAGAATTGAAACGATCAAAAAATTAATTCCGGTATCCAACACATGAGTCGCCAGATTACGAACATTTATAATTTAGCTCGACTGGATCAAAGCTGGCCAGCCTTCCTTGCGCAGGGCTGGATTAAGGTTACTAGAGGCCCTAAAGATTGTTCGCCAGAAAAAAAAATATGACCTAATTTTTTCGATGTTCGTCTGTCGACCTGAGAGTCCTGGGTTCAATCCTCGGTGAGAATTTAGGTAGTGTTTCCAGGTGCTGGTGAAAGTTGTTTTAAGTCCCACAAGTACAACCCAGCTTTAAATTGGTAACTCACTTTAGTTGGGGAGGTAAAGTCCATTGGGCTGAGTACTAACCACAGTAGCCGGGGTTATAGAGAATGTTGAATTCTACATTTAATCTGTGGGGACTGATGCTGGAAATCGGTCCGAAAAATAATAGACTCGTAACATAGTGACGTAATATAGTGACGTAATATAGTGACGGTAAATAGTGACGTAATCTATATGCCACTTCTATGCCTGATTTCAGATTTCTTGCCTTTTTTTTTTGCTGGCAGGCTGTTCATGATTGATTAAAGACCGACGATTGTTGGAGGGTTAAGATAATTAGCCTACTGATTAACCCGACTTACACATAACTCTACAGCAACTTCACAGGTACCAGATTCCAAAAAAAAAGTTCAACCGTATATGCAGTGCCGCCGAGAGAGGAGGGGGGGGCAAATGCCAAAGGGCCCGGCGAGTTTTAGGGCAAGTTTTAGAGGCCCGGACTGAGCTGGTCAATGAACTTTTGAAAATATTATTATCAGTACGGGGGGGGGGTGCCGTGACAGCCCTGCCCAGGGGCCCGAAATTTCTGTCGGTTGGCCTGCGTATATGCATATGTAAGTTATTCCGTTGAACTGTGACGCCGCTTAAGTTCTGCCCAGGACGTTAAACAGAATGTTCATTATGAATGTTTTTTTTAATACGGTGCATACATGTTCAAGGTATACGCCGACAATTGTTCCCACTGTAAGACTCATGTCATATGTAAATAAACAACTACAACCAGTTGTTGACATTTATTATTATTATTCACTGTCAAATTTGTCTATAGAAAGTCGACATATATATTTTGTCTATAACCCAAACAGGGTAGATCGTATGTTTCTAGACTTTAATATCCAGTGTGCTGTAACCTTTATTCACTTGCAGCACACTAGGTTTTTGCCACCACACTGGTGGGTTTTTCCCCGGCTAAATTGGGTGGGGATTACCTTGGGGCCACGGGACGGCGGGGATTTTAACAATTTGGCCAGTTGTTTTTGTCAATCTCTTTGGGGTTTTATTTTTTGTTTATGCGCAATCACATTGTGGCTTTTCTGCCACTATCATCTGGCAGCATTGCGACACACCTGCAATAGTTTAACCAATCGTCCCACGTAAAGAGACAACAAGGATGAAATCTAAATTTAAATCAGAACATTAACTGGAATACGAAATACATCAGTGACTCTATAATAAATGTCATATCTATATTAAATGTCATATCAAAATTAAATGTCATATCCAAATTAAATATCATATCTATACTAAATTTCATATCCATATTTAATGTCATATATGTACTAAATATGATATCCATATTAAATGTTATAGCTATATTAAATGCCATAGCTATATTAAATGCCATATCTATATTAAATGTCATATCTATATTAAATGCCATATCTATATTAAATGTCATATATATATATATTAAATGTCATATCTATATTAAATGTCATATCTGTATTAAATGTCATATCTATATTAAATGTCATATCTATATTAACTAGCATTTCGTGTTGGCTACACTCTATTGTTGGGTCACGTGTTCTGGCCCCGTTGAGAGCTTAGACTTTTTTCTGGTCCATTCGATGTTCCCTCGGTCCACCTAGATTTATAAAAAAAAAAACAGGTAACCCGACATTTGTTGGAGAAAGTAAATGCATTTTATTACTATTCCCTCCCCCCCCCCCAATAGAATCACCATGGCTACTGAGTGTCCTTGGTTCAATATCCGGTGAGGACCAGTGGGTATTTCAGGTCACGAGTAAAGTTACCTCTGTATCTCACCCGTGGTGACTCCAAGGCTATGGTAAGGATGAAAGAAGGGCACCAATAAAAACGGTCGCATTCGTGGTTAAAAGAATCTAAGAGATTCCATCTCATCCTAACAGGGACTTCACACACACACACATACACACATACACACACACACACAGGTGAACTCTACTTCATAAAGCGCTCGACTGTCGACCTGAAGGTACCTGGTTCGATCTCCGGTAGTGCCAAGGAAATTTTTTCAGGTCTTGGCTCAAGTTCCCGATCATATCTCCCGTGGTGCCTCCATGGCCATTAGCACTATCTGGCTTTGGTGGGGATGAAAGAAGGGCACTGTAAATAAAAAAAAAACCGTCCCATCAATGGTTATAGGATCTAAGATATTTCATCTCATCCGTACAGGGGACATCAGTCACATCACACAACAACTTCATTTGGGAATCCGATGGGCTGTATTGGTTTTATTTAGGAAACCATACTTCTTTTTTTTTATTGTTTTAACATAAGGAAAAAAGACAAGAGTGACATGTTTTTAAACGCCTAGTTTATTTCTCCCCTTCCATTACTTCCTCTTTCTTTTTTTTTTTCAGTGTTCTTTGTTTTCTCGCCGCAACGCACCCATCCCCGCCCTCTTTTACCAGGTGTCATTACAGCTCTAGAAAAGTTCAATTATTATTAGTGGGTAACCCTCAGAGGAACAGAATATTAAAAACCAGGGACTGCAATTACTTAACACCCGTGTGACAGACTTGGTACGCTAGGAATTTCTCCTTGCACGCCAAAAAAAAAAATTAAAAAATCCAATACATGTATGAAGAAAAATTAATGATATAACATTATTTATATAATTCTGTATTCAAAGGAAATTACTTTCAATTCGCTATTTTTTGGTGTAATTGAAAAAAATAATCTAATTAGCCATCCGTGTTACACAGCCGACACATTGGACATTATTGAAGTTTAAAAAAAAATTGTAACAAACAGTTATGTTTAATTTCAAATTAAATCTGTAAATAAAAAGTTTGGTTTAGTTGTAAATGAAATCTGTAGTAAACAAATTTAATTATGAACTAAATTAAAATTCGGGAAGCAATCATTGAACAACAAGACTAAAAAATTCACCCTTCAGTAATTCACCCTAGACTTGTTAATAAAACTACGACACAATATTTTATAGAGAGATAAAGAGAAGGGAGGGGTTATGGCTCTATATCTTACCATTCTCTCTCCAAGACCAAACACGATGGTGTCTCAACAATGACATTCTTGTTAGTCAGAACTTTAACTATCCAATTAATGAAATTAATTTACATTTGATAATTAAAGAAACAAAACGAACAAAAAGTAAACAAATTTTAACTATAGATGAGAAAAGCTATTAGGAAATAAAAAAAAAAGAATGTATATTGCAAGTGCTATAAAACAGTGGTGCTCACAGTGTGGGTTGTGAGTTGATCTGAAGAGGTTCATCGAAAAATCTAAAAGGCATGCTTCATGCTTTCATTGGTAAACGCTTATATGTGTATGTGTGTGTGTATGTGTATGTGTGTGTGTGTAAAAGTTTGCCAATGCACAGAATGTCTATTTGTGTACTTACTTCATTTTTCTCATGGCGACATAATTGACCAGTAATTGACCAGAAATTGACCAGTAAAAGTTTTAGCTGATTAAAATATTACAGGAATGATCGGGCAAGTATACAGTCTTCAAGAACTATCTTCGTCCACTTATACCTCAATCGCCTTTATACCAACTTTTTTAAATATTATTTTTCCGTTAGTGACTTGCGGTCTGATGTTTTTGGTCACATATCATCATTCAAATGTAAATACCCAACCAATCAAAGTAATAATTCGTACAAATTTCGGACCAATCAAATCGTTAGCAAAATGTGTATTTAGATCCGCTAAGTTCATGTTTAGCGGATGGTGTGTTGAGGAATGCTGGGTAGGGGAGTGGGTTGGGGGGGGGTCGATCTCTCACTTACGTACCAAGAGACTATAAAGTTGCCCTTATTAGTTTATGAATATTTAACGATTCGCCTTTACAATGGGGGGGGGGGTTATATATAGATAAAAAAAGGGGGGTTGGGGGTAGAATCATGTCTTATTCTATCGCTCTTTCTCTCATCTAACAACAAAAGCTCCTTTCTTAACTACAAATTGCCCTCACAATAGACGGACCCCCACCCGAAACTTAATTTTTTTTTTATTTCGCCTGCTGTTTGGGGTCCTGAGATTCCTCCACGCGATGATTCGACTAACACGGGATGAGCAATTAATAAGCCCGGGCACTTCTAGCGTTCGGGTATCAGGTTCCGAATTTCCCATAATAACTATGTCATAAAAAAAAAAACATCTATGTAGACATTGAAAACGGAGCAAGACCGAGTTGTCGGCCCCTGTTGTCATGGAAACTCCGACCGCGCTCCGCCGTACAAGCAGCTTTTTTTCCCCTTACACTTTATTTTCTTATATACGTGCTAGGATTAGGGGTGGGGAGGTAGGGTGGGGTGGGGAAGGGGGTGTATGTGTTTGGGGAAAGAGGCTTAAACTCGTTGAAAATGTCCCATTCAATTGAGTCACTGGATTTGGGGAGAAATTTAAAAATTTGTTCTGAACAATGGAGTAAATAAAAAAAATGAAATTTTTTTTTGGATGTTAAAATCATCAATCTTATGTCTCCTTGCAGCAAGAGGAGAATACAACAACATTGGGGGGGGTGGGGGGCGCATGAGCTGGGGAGCTAGTATTGGGGAAAACACATGAAATTTGGAAAAACATGAAGCGACAAAAGAATTTACGGTGGAGGGCTAATAATAATAATAAAAATAAAAAAAAATAAAAAACCAAAGGGGAAGGAATCAATCGACGTCAATATCACTGGCTTACTTCCCATCCAGCGCGCATGCGCGGCCGCGAAGACGTATAGGCCGCCATGAAAGTCAAAAAGTAAACAAACGGTTTAATGTTATTTCATGACAGCTGCAAAGTCAACACTCTCAAGGGGTAGAGGAGGGAATAAGCGTCTTGCTGTGAAGTGACCGATGAGTGGGGAGGTAGGGGGGGTTGGGGGAAGGTAAGTATAATAGAGAAGAAGAGATAGGGGCGGATGGGGTGGGTATTACTATTGAAAAACCCTTTTACTTTTAAAAAAAAAATATCGAAGAAAGGAATTATCTTTAATGTCTCTGCGTTGTTTGAATGGTTTTGGGGATTGCGTGTGTATATCAATGTAGATGTTGTGTCATGATGTCAATTGACATTTATTATATTGTGTCATCTGGTTCGCACACGTAATCAAAGAATAGTAAGGTGTCTATCTATCTATCTATCTATCTATCTATCTATCTATCTATCTATCTATCTATCTATCTATCTATCTATCTATCTATCTATCTATCTATCTATCTATCTATCTATCTATCTATCTATCTATCTATCTATCTGTCTGTCTGTCTGTCTGTCTGTCTGTCTGTCTATATATCTATATGTCTATCTATCTATCTATCTATCTATCTATCTATCTATCTATCTATCTATCTATCTATCTATCTATCTATCTATCTATCTATCTATCTATCTATCTATCTATCTATCTATCTATCTATCTATCTATCTATCTATCTATCTATCTATCTATCTATCTGTCTGTCTGTCTGTCTGTCTGTCTGTCTGTCTGTCTATCTATCTATCTATCTATCTATTCTATCTAATCTATTCTACCTAATCTATCTATTCTATCTATTCTATCTATTCTATCTATCTATCTATCTATCTATCTATCTATCTATCTATCTATCTATCTATCTATCTATCTATCTATCTATCTATCTATCTATCTATCTATCTATCTATCTATCTATCTATCTATCTGTCTGTCTGTCTGTCTATCTATCTATTTATCTATCTATCTATGTGTCTGTCTAATCTATCGATCTGTCTTGTCATGTCTATCTGTCTATTCTATCGATCTGTCTTGTCAAGTCTGTCTGTCTATTTGTCCACTATGTATAAATCAGTCAATAACAAGCAAAACATACAAAGAAATAATAAAAAAACCCATATACCCTGGACCATCTCAATCATTTGACCCACTGCCAGCTGGACTCTATTTCTCTCGGTACACTGGGCAGTGTTTCAGCAGACGTCTATTTTCACTTGGCTAGACCCGAACTGAAAAAAACAACAACAGCACAAGATTTGGACAGCCAACAGCTAAACTCAGCCATCTAACTAGAACCAACCCAGGCTCTCAATGTTTGATCAACCCACTTTTATTTTTTGCCCTTACCCACTCTAACCTCTCTCTGTCTCTCTCTCTCTCTCTCTCTCTCTCTCTCTCTCTCTCTGCTCATCATTCTGTTACTATAATTTTTTTTTCAACCCTTCCTTCCCTCCTTCATTCCCCCCCACCCCACCCTACGTCTCCTCCCCCCTCTTACAGTTGGCCTAGCCAAACGAATGATAGATTCCTCCCCCTTCTTTCGACGTCTGCCGCTCTTTCCCGCCAATTTGGAGCACACGAGGAGACACAAGGTAGCAATTTCCCATCGATCTCTGGGAGACTGGAATCTTCCCCCCTGAACTCTCCAGGGTAGTAATTTCTGATCGTCAACCGAACACTCGTACGGGGCGATGGATGGATAGAGAGAAAAGAGAAGCATTGAAAATATAAAAAAAGAGAGACAGAAGAAAAAAATAAAAAAACATGCAGAGAATAAATCAAAGAGATAGAAAAATAGAAGAAGCGTAAGAAAAAAAAATATAACTAAAAAGAATGTTGAAGAGAATAACGGTTTAAAAAAAAAACATACAAGAGAGAAAAAACATAACAAAACTGAAAGCGAAATAGAAAACTGCCATGGCAGGAGAGGATAGGATGGAAGCATCAGAGGCGAAGGTATTGGATGGGTTTAAAAAAAAATATGTGCTCTCGTCGATGCACTGGATAGAAGAAAAAAAAAGGGGGGGGGGCAGCGTTGATGGGTGGTGGGGGTAGTAGAAGTGTGTCGTGGGTTGGGGGAGGGAGGGGCGTATAAAATAAAGGGGCTGGTGGGAAGTTGAGCATATTGTAAGAAACCAATTAGAACATTCTCCGTGTGTGTGTGGGGTGGGGGTGTGGGGTCTTATGAGGGCGGAGTTGGTGGGGGGGGGGGGGGGAGGAAAGGACATGGAGCGTCTCTAATGATGTGTCCAAAGAGGGTCGAAGGTCATTTATAAATATTGGGGGGGGGTCCACCAGGCCACATAACAGAATGGCGGGGAACGTTTGGCCACATGTGGTGAAGTCTTGTGTTGTGAGTGTGTGTATGTGTCCTTAGAAAGAATTCCACACATACCGCACAAGACCATCGGGAAATCACAGTAAACTTTGTTAAGATATCTACTGTACCTAGCCAGTGGACAGTTTGGGTAGTCTTTGTACACACACACGCACAAGTTTTATTTTCCACTAACATTTTCCTACATAATTACAAAAACACAAACCGGAATGTCTCGGTAATGTAGTTGGGTGACAGTGTATTAATGTGGTAATGTGTTAGTGTGTGATAGCGTAGTAATGTGGCAGACTGGCAGTGTGGAGGTGTGTTAACGTGGTAATTTGCAAGTGTGATAGTGTAGTAATGTGGCAGACTGGCAGTGTGGTAGTGTTCCAGTGTGTAAGTGTGGTATTGTGGCAGTTTGGTAGAGACCGCTAAAGTAACGTGCCCTAGGTTCTCGCTTAGCGGAGTATTAGAACTTTTTCACGTGCCCGATAGATGCCCCGAAGTTAAACCAGCGTAACAAAAAATGGGCACCTGACATTTGTTGTGGGGGGGGGGCAAGTAAAGGAGGCTGGACATTGCACTAACCGCACAGTGGCCCCCGTGCGGTAGAAGGCTCGACTGTCAACCTGACGGCTCTGGGTTTGAGCACCAAATGGAAAATTTCAGCTCATGATGAGAGTTCCCGCTAAATATCTCGTGGTGCCTCCATGGCCATTGCACCATCGGCTATAGTTGGGGATGAAAGAAGGTCACAATAGAAAAAGAAAAAAAACAGTCCCCATTACTGGTTTACAGGATCTTGGAGATTTTTTTTTGTTCACTTCATCCTTACAGGGAATTCACACACACACACACACACACAACTGATCGCATCCCTCATCTGTCCCAGAGGTATTGACTTAATAAGAAAACTTGACTTGTATAACGAACACATTCAAAACAGCCGGCAACTATGCACAACACACAAACACACACACACACACTTACACAAACATTGCGAAATAGATGGACGAGAATCGCCCCGCAGGCATAGCCTCAGTTGTGCAACGAGATCAATACACTTTCAACATAACAAAAAAAAAAAAAACAGTCTAAAAAATCTGGCCAGTTTATCTTTTCAGACTCATCTCCACTCTGCCTGCCCCCCTCTCTCCCTTCCCCCTCCCTTCGTCCAATGTCTCTATCAGTCTGTAAAGCTATAATCTATCGGTGAGGCGGACTTAGAGCAAGGTGCCTTACAGTCTGTCACAACACTCATAAATCTGTGCGACCCTCAATCAAGTCTCGTTGTTTTTTTTATTAAACCAATCTCTTCTTCTTGTCCCTCCTCGCTTAGAACCCATAAGCCCCTCCCCCCCCCCCCCCCCCCCTAAAATATGGGTTTGGTTGATCTTGGTGGCCTACCGTAGCGGATTAAAAAACACACTATTAGAGTGAAAGGTAATCATTTGTGGAGGGGACGGTGGATGAGGGGGGGGGGAGGGAGTAGACTCTCCTTTCCCTCCCCTTTTTTTTAGCCTGGACGGACGTATTGGTCGCTGACCCTATGCGGAGTGAGAGAGAGAGAGAGAGTTAGAGAGCGAGAGAGAGAGAGAGAGAGAGAGAGAGAAATCCCCACTTCCTTACGTTATTTTTTTCCCTGTGCGTGGCGGTCACGCCCCTGGCTTTCAGACGTTAGGCAACTGTTTAAATTCCTCAAATTTCCACCGGTAGGTGACACCGATGCTGCCGGGGTCTCTTCCCCAAAGACTATCCTAAGCCCGAATGTTTTTGGTGGGTCTGTAACTCCCCCCCCCCACACACACACACCTCCCCACTCTCCCCACCCTCCCCTCATTCACCAGGAAGGTGCCAATCGTCTGTTACTTCCAGACAAGTCGTGTAGTCTGTCAGTCCCCATCTATTGTTGTCGGGAGGAGGGGGGGGGGGGGAAAGGGAGACGCACACACACACGCACACACACACACACACACACAATCCATTGGACGGCGGTCCGGCCTTCGGAGACAGGGGCACAACAAGGAGGGGGGGGGAGAGGGGGGAGGAGGAGGAGGAGGATGAGAGCCCCCCCCCTCCCTCCCATCCCAACCTTCCCCTCCGTCCTCCATTGTCAATATTGACCTTTCAAGGGTCATTGTCACCGGCCGGCGGAGAAATAGATACTCAGCGGGTCTGTATAAGAGATAACACTTACGCCGGTCCTGGGCCATCCTTGTCTGTCAACATCTGACTTAACGAGCCCCCCCCATTGTTAACCCCCCCCACCTCCCCCCTCCTTTCCCCTGTGACAATGACGAGGTCGACTGGCCCCCCCCCCCGGAGTTTATTATTTGCCATTCCCCCCCCCCTCCCTCTCACCACCCCCTGTAATTTTATCCTTGAGTCCAAACATGATTGGAGTTAACTTTCTTATCTCGATTCCTTTTTCTCTTTCAGTTTTTGGTTATTGAACCCTATTCCACACCCATCTCCCCCCCCCCCACCCCAAACTAGCCACTAACCATTGCCTTTGAAAACATTATTACGATGGCAGTGCACTAACCCCTGCGACGCCCTAAGTCTCCCCCCCCCCACACACACACACTCTCCCACCGACGTAACACCCCCCCTCCCTCCCTCCTCCTCCCTTCCCTGTAGCGGTGTCTAGTTTCACCTAATTCCACAAAGATCTCACTGGTTCAGTGTTGATAACGGTACTTATAAGTATGGTAGTCATTTTCAAGCTGTCTATTGTTGTTATCTACTCGTTAGGCAATGTCCCCGCACCCCCCCCCCCCCCCCCCCCCATCCCCCAGTCTGCAGAGACAGTTTGATTACAATATACATAATGATAGTTTAGGAATTATCATTCGTTTTAAATTTTTTTTTTTTTTTAGGGTCAGTGGAGCTCAATAAAACCAACTAGGTCGCTCCTGACGGTATAGATAAGTTGACCCCAATAGGGACATCCTTTATTCCCGACGGCATATCAGGGATTTGTGGGCCCGGAGGGGGGCTTGGCCTCTTTGGGGGCCCCTGCATTTTGACATTCGACACCATGGCATGAGATAATGTACTTAATATGTAAATGTAAAAACATTTTTGGGGGCCCCCTAAAGCTGGAGCCCGGGAGGACTTTCGCATTGGGACCCAACCCCTCCTCTCCCCAACCTAGGTACGCCTCTGCGGTTTATTCAAGGTTTGCGAGAAATTGGGTTGAACCCGCCCCACCCAATGTAACGACTTTTAATCGGAAAGATAAAAAAAAACATCGGATGTGCAGGATTTAAACCCGATATATCTGGATTTAGTTTAAATAAACAACATTATCTTTATACAGAAGGGACGGATGAACAAGTAGTGTAGATACTCGACTGTCGACCTGAGAGTCGTGGGTTCGATACTCGGTGAGAACCATAGACATTTTTTCCAGCTGAAATTAGGTAGTCCCACAAGTCCAACTAGCTTAAAATAAAATGGGTACCTGACTTATGTTGGGAAACGCCTGACCACGAAACCCTTCATATGCCGAAGTTACAGAATGGCTTGTTATGGTTAGGGTTACTATAGACGCAACGTCTTATAAAAACACAAACACATCGACCAACATACTTGAAATATAAATAATCAATGTATATACAGTGGATTCCGCTTAATTGGGACACCGCTTAGTTGGGACAGCCACTTATTTGGGACAAATCTCAAAGAAACCAAACCAAGAAGCCAATAGTAAATGTGTATGTTTAATTGGGACAGCCGCTTAATTGGGACAAAAAGTCTCGGTCCCGATGTGTCCCAATTAAGCGGAATCGACTGTATATATATATATATATACAATCAGGGTTCCCCTGGCCTACATTGACACAGTGGACCCCATTGCTGTACTTATTCAATTAAAACTGTTCATATAAGGAAATGTTGGACGGATGGCCGAGTGGTGTAGATACTAGACTATCAACCTGAAATTCCTGGGCTCGATCCTCGCTGAGAACCCTGGTGAAACCTGGTTCAAAGTCGTCCCACAAGTCGACCCAGCTTTAAATGACTTCAGTTTGGGGCAGCTGGGCGTTGTGCTAACCACTAGGGAGCGACCGATATGCCTTTTTACCGATAGTCCGATACCGATATTTTCCCCCAGCATTATTACCGATACCGATACCGATACCCGTATTTTCTTTTTAGAGGCTATCCATTATTTATGTCAACAAATTTTTGGCGATTTTTACCCCCCCCCCTTTGTCAACAACTTGTCAAACTTCCAGAGACCCCCCCCCTATAAAATTACGTCAACATTTGATTACCCCCCCCCCCTAAAAAGGTGGCTTCCAAAATAATTATGTGGCAAAATTAGTAGGAATATAGTTAGTTTAATTAAAATACTGAATGTTAAGCGAGTGTGTAACACAGAACTACAAACGCTGCTTAATTTTCCTATTTATTAAGTAATTATATTAAATTTAAAAAAGTAACATTGTTGACGTCAACTTTTCTTGACCTCCCTCCCCTCCCCCTTGTCAACAATTGTCAAAAATTTTCTGATCCCCCCTCCCCCCTATTTTGTTGACGTAATTAATAGACAGCCCCTTAAGCAACAACAATGCCAATTGCCAAACACGTGTTTCTCTCGTGCTAATACAGCCAATGACGCATGTCAACCCATGCTTACCCCTTCCCTGTCATATTTCGTGACACTTCGCCCACACGTAAGTCTTGTTGGGGCCCCCCCCCCCCCCCAACTTCCCATCCCAACAAAAAATACGCACAGATGTTCACTAATTGTATCATTCAAGGTCATACAATAGAATTAAGAAATGCCAATCCTATTGTTTCAAGGTCGTATCTCTGATGTATACGTTACAATATCTGGGTACGGGTTTTTTTTTTCCTTTTTTTTTAAATCTTGTCTGATCTGGTTATAGAATTGGGTTATTTACTGATTTTCTTTTCTGCAACTCTGTTGTGAAAAAAAAAAAACAATGTATCGGCAGCCAAAAAACGGCCGGTCCGACAGTTAACCCATAGTGCCAATATCGGTTCGACTATCGGTCGCTCCCTACAACAATCGGCCGATCCGATATTAACCGATAGTGCCAATATCGGTCCGATACCGATAGCGATCCGATTATCGGTCGCTCCCTACTAACCACACACAATCCCTTCATGTGCCGAAGTTGAAGAAACAGATGAATTCTACACTTCATCTGACCCGATGGCTCCTTAGTTCTAAAAGAACTTTACTTACTTTTAGGTATGGAAATTGTCGCTTTTTTTTTTTTGCCAAGCATCCCCCGAATGATTATAACAATTCACTTTCTGACCCATAAAATGAACCTAAGTGTCAGTGTGTACGTGTGTCAGTCAGTGTTTATGTGTGTCGGTCAGTGTGTATGTGTGTCAGTCAGTGTGTATGTGTGTCGGTCAGTGTGTATGTGTGTCAGTCAGTGTGTATGTGTGTCGGTCAGTGTGTATGTGTGTCAGTCAGTGTGTACGTGTGTCGGTCAGTGTGTACGTGTGTCGGTCAGTGTGTGTCAGTCAGTGTGTATGTGTGTCAGTCAGTGTGTATGTGTGTCAGTCAGTGTGTATGTGTGTCAGTCAGTGTGTATGTATGTCAGTCAGTGTGTATGTGTGTCAGTCAGTGTGTATGTGTGTCAGTCAGTGTTTATGTGTGTCAGTCAGTGTGTATGTGTGTCAGTCAGTGTTTATGTGTGTCAGTCAGTGTGTATGTGTGTCAGTCAGTGTTTATGTGTGTCAGTCAGTGTGTATGTGTGTCAGTCAGTGTGTACGTGTGTCAGTCAGTGTGTACGTGTGTCAGTCAGTGTGTATGTGTGTCAGTCAGTGTTTATGTGTGTCAGTCAGTGTGTATGTGTGTCAGTCAGTGTGTATGTGTGTCAGTCAGTGTGTATGTGTGTCAGTCAGTGTGTATGTGTGTCGGTCAGTGTGTATGTGTGTCGGTCAGTGTGTATGTGTGTCGGTCAGTGTGTATGTGTGTCGGTCAGTGTGTATGTGTGTCGGTCAGTGTGTATGTGTGTCGGTCAGTGTGTATGTGTGTCGGTCAGTGTGTATGTGTGTCGGTCAGTGTGTATGTGTTTCGGTCAGTGTGTATGTGTGTCAGTCAGTGTGTATGTGTGTCAGTCAGTGTGTATGTGTGTCAGTCAGTGTGTATGTGTGTCAGTCAGTGTGTATGTGTGTCAGTCAGTGTTTATGTGTGTCAGTCAGTGTGTATGTGTGTCAGTCAGTGTGTATGTGTGTCAGTCAGTGTGTATGTGTGTCAGTCAGTGTTTATGTGTGTCAGTCAGTGTGTATGTGTGTCAGTCAGTGTTTATGTGTGTCAGTCAGTGTGTATGTGTGTCAGTCAGTGTTTATGTGTGTCAGTCAGTGTGTACGTGTGTCAGTCAGTGTGTACGTGTGTCAGTCAGAGTGTACGTGTGTCAGTCAGTGTGTATGTGTGTCAGTCAGTGTTTATGTGTGTCAGTCAGTGTGTATGTATGTCGGTCAGTGTGTATGTGTGTCGGTCAGTGTGTATGTGTGTCGGTCAGTGTGTATGTGTGTCGGTCAGTGTGTATGTGTGTCAGTCAGTGTGTATGTGTGTCAGTCAGTGTGTATGTGTGTCAGTCAGTGTGTATGTGTGTCAGTCAGTGTGTATGTGTGTCAGTCAGTGTGTATGTGTGTCAGTCAGTGTGTATGTGTGTCAGTCAGTGTGTATGTGTGTCAGTCAGTGTTTATGTGTGTCAGTCAGTGTGTATGTGTGTCAGTCAGTGTTTATGTGTGTCAGTCAGTGTGTATGTGTGTCAGTCAGTGTGTACGTGTGTCAGTCAGTGTGTACGTGTGTCAGTCAGTGTGTATGTGTGTCAGTCAGTGTTTATGTGTGTCAGTCAGTGTGTATGTGTGTCAGTCAGTGTGTATGTGTGTCAGTCAGTGTGTATGTGTGTCGGTCAGTGTGTATGTGTGTCGGTCAGTGTGTATGTGTGTCGGTCAGTGTGTATGTGTGTCAGTCAGTGTGTATGTGTGTCAGTCAGTGTGTATGTGTGTGTCAGTCAGTGTGTATGTGTGTCAGTCAGTGTGTATGTATGTCAGTCAGTGTGTATGTGTGTCAGTCAGTGTGTATGTGTGTCAGTTAGTGTGTATGTGTGTCAGTCAGTGTGTATGTGTGTCAGTCAGTGTGTATGTGTGTCAGTCAGTGTGTATGTGTGTCAGTCAGTGTGTATGTGTGTCAGTCAGTGTTTATGTGTGTCAGTCAGTGTGTACGTGTGTCAGTCAGTGTGTATGTGTGTCAGTCAGTGTGTATGTGTGTCAGTCAGTGTGTATGTGTGTCAGTCAGTGTTTATGTGTGTCAGTCAGTGTGTATATGTGTCAGTCAGTGTGTATGTGTGTCAGTCAGTGTGTATGTGTGTCAGTCAGTGTGTATGTGTGTCGGTCAGTGTGTATGACCTATACTTGCGACGGAAGTTGTTGAATCAAGACTTTAATTCCCATGAGGTTGCGAACTTTGGTGAGCACGTTGCACTATAGTAATTTGAAAATTGTCCACTCCAGGGACAAGGCGTGAGTGTTGCCCGGTCATAGTCATATTTATAGAAAATTTTATATAATAGTAATGTGTTTATTGAATATAGTTAGCGTAAACATTCATAATAAAATAACAACAAGTTTAAATAAATATATATATATATATATATATATATATATATATAACATTTATTATGTATATGTATACCATGTGTGTTGTTAGTTTAATAATTTATACAAATATATAAATAAATTTATGTTCGTTTGTGCTTTGTGTATAGCATAAAAGCATCGATACAATTTTCTCTAAGAGTTATGACCGGCAGCACTCACGCCTCGTCTTTGATCCACTCATTGTTTCCCTATGACCATCCACGATGACGTGTACAGGTATCAGACAAAAATAAAACCCTAGTGAACAAAATACGCCCATCGGTGAACAGCCCCCCCTCCCCGTCATCCCTTTCCCCCTGACAAAGCCCACCCCAGAATGAAACCCAGCAGACTGAACCCTAGCTGACAAACCACCCTCCCCCCCAGCAAACGAAAAAAAAAAACCCTATTTTAATGTAAACTGTAATATTTATTTTAGTTAAATACGATTATTTTTCTTTATAAATTCACAAACTCGTCTTCAACTCCTCATCTGTTAATGTGTGAATGAAAGAGTAAATGTATATAAAGGTATGAAGGACAGAAAGATTAATGCGCCACGTAAGGGGGGGGGGAGACACGCATGTACACTGTCCAGTCACACGGAGGATAAAGTTTGATAAATTGGCAGTGATTCCAGAACAGTTTAAGAGTCAGAGGTGTACCTAGGGTGGGGAGAGGGGGTCCAAATTCGAAAGTCTCCCGGGCCCCATCTTGAGGGGGGCCCCAAATTTTTTTATTTACATTAAATATAAAGTACATTATCTCATATCGTGGTGTTGAATGTAAAAATGTAGGGGCCCCTAAAGAGGTCAAGCCCCCCGGGCCCCCAAATCCCTAGGTTCGGCACTGTTTAGAGTGGAACTCTACATTAGGAGACTGACCCCGCGTGAACAAACTTCAAACCAATACAGCTAGAATAAACTGTAGTTAATCATTTGATCTATCTATCTATCTATCGATCGATCGATCAATCGATCGTCAATCTTTTCTAACGCTAAACCACAGACAATATATCATACAGTTAAGCACATAGATATTTAAAAAGTTAATGCAGCCATTTGTGTTATTTCCCCTTTTTTTTATAGTGCAGCAACTAAATATTGATGCACCACAGAATATTTTACAAACATGGCGGGTTTCGGGAAAACCCATTAAAATTGACGATGCGCATTCTTGTATACCGGTAATTTATACTGTGTGGCGCTGAGGGTTAAGTTGTGTTAAAAAGGGAAGTAACTTTATCCTATCTGATTCTGTGATTAATACAAATTAGATATACCGGAATAAAAAGTTATTTTATTTATTATTTTCAACGGTGAAGAGGAAGAAAAAGAAATCATATGTGTGTGTGTGTGTTTTTATGTGTTTTAAATGAAGTCATAAATGACGTTAGAAAATTTATGTTTAGATCAACAACTCCACAGCTGCTATGACTTTGGAAAAGGGGGGGGGGGTATGGAAACCAGCGAGGCTTTCACCAACAAAACTCTTCGTGTACCGTGACACAGGTCGGAGGTCGCAGTTTCGTGACGCGAACCTTTCTTCTTCTTCTTCTCCTCTTAGCTCCTCCCCCCCCCCCCCCCCCCCCCCCCCCCCCCCCTCAGATGGTTGATAAAAGATGACTTGTAAACAAACATGTCCTACTATACCAGTGGTCGGTAAACTTATCAGCCAAAGAGCCAAATATGAACATTACAACAATTTAAAAAAAAAATTGGGAGCCAAATCTGCTTTTATTACATTAAATAAGTAGTACACTAAATAAGTTGTACACTAAATAAGTTGTACACTAAATAAGTTGTACACTAAATAAGCTGTACACTAAATAAGTTGTACACTAAATAAGTTGTACACTAAATAAGTTGTACACTAAATAAGCTGTACACTAAATAAGTAGTGCACTACATAGGTTGTGCACTAAATAAGTAGTATACTAAATAACACTAAATGCCAGAGCCGCACTTAAGGAGCCAAAGAGCCACATGCGGCTCCGGAGCTACACTTTGCCGACCACTGTACTATATAAACACAAAGATGTATGTGAAAGTCAAACAATTAATCACAATATATATAGACTGCACAGACCGGTGGTTAGCCATGGCGGGCGCACATCCCAAGGGGTGGTGGTGAAATGGGGAGGCGGGATTGGTGGGATTGTTTCAGTGGGGGGGGGCTTTTAGAAAATATCTATCCATCTATCTATCATGTATCTATCATGTATCTATCTATCTATCATGTATCTATCTATCTATCTATCTATCTATCTATCTATCTATTATCTGTCTGTTTGTCTGTATGTCAGTCAGTGTGTCTGTCTTTCTGTCTCATTCTTTTCGTATTTTAGCTATCAATATTTCAATCCACACATTCTTACGTCTACAGATCTGTCCATCTCTACCCAGTCATCTATTCGTCTCAGTGTGTGTGGGGAGGGGGTGTTTGGAGAAGTTGGGGTGAGGGATAAGGTCTGTTCAGGTCTCCGGGTGCAGTAGAGAGTATTAGACCCCTAAAAAATACTCATATAAAAAAAAAGAAAAACAGTTTTCGGGACAACTCACCAGTTTGGGAAACTGGCGCCCGTCTCAATGGGCCCCCACCGGTCTATACTGGCTCTGATTTTGTCTGACTTCCCAACCCAATGTCTGTCAACTCAAACACACCGCTCCGTCTGTAAATGAATTGTGCTGCGTACTGTATTGTGTGTGTGTGTATGTGACATGACCGAAAAATAAGCTCAAAACGTTCTGTCTAATCCTACGTCTTTCATACTTTTCCTATCCTACACCAAAACTACGTCCATTATGATGGTTCAACTGGCCCATTCATGCTTTTCATAACATCTGTCTTTATTAGAGCTGCCCACGCCAAAAAAAAAAATAATAATAATAAAAAAATAAAGTTTGGGAAGTGTGGGGGGGGGGGGTCATAGAGCATAGGAGTTTCTTGATTGGTGGAGACATTTCGAAGTAAATATGTAGTGACACGATATGTGACTGGAAGATGTCACGAATCCCCCCCTGCTCCTGTCACTGTGACTATGTTATTGCCGGAGCTCAATAGAAAACCTCAGAAACTGAACAAAACTTGTGACATCTTCTTGTCTTTCTCGGCTCCTCTCGCTGCCTTTGTCATCCGAGCGAGGCTCGTCGCGAGGTCTGGCTGCAGGGACAAGTGGAGCTGTCAGAACAAGTTAACATCAAGAAAAACAAAAACCTCTCTCTCGTATGACGCCGCCTCGTTCCGGAGAGCAGTGGAGCATTGTCGTGGGTAGATAACTCTCGCTTGGTTATCAAGTGAACTAAAAATAGCTCACCGATACATAGTGATAGAGTACTGGGTGTACAAGAGATCGAATATGATTGCATTGATTGATCAATCCTTAAACTTTTTGATATTGTGCGACTTTCATACGTAGTAAAATTAGGACACATGTGGAAAGCAGAATAAACCAGACTGAAACTATGACTGGTTAATAGACATGAGTGTTTTGTACGCTGGGTTTTAATTTTGGCATGATACCGATGCACTGAGCTGATGTCTATGCTAACTTTACGTCATGGTGATACGGAAAAAAAGGAGGTGTAACGCCGATCCAGCACTGTAAATGGCCGTGCTACATCTATACTGGTTTAAATATATATATATATATATATATACATAGACGGCTATGCTACATCTAGACTGGTTTATATATATTTACATAGACGGCTATGCTACATCTAGACTGGTTTATATATATATTTACATAGACGACTATGCTACATCTAGACTGGTTTATATATATTTACATAGACAACTATGCTACATCTAGACTGGTTTATATATATATTTACATAGACGACTATGCTACATCTAGACTGGTTTATATATATATATATATATATATATATATATATATATATATATATATTTACATAGATGGCTAAGCTACATCTAGACTTGTTTATATATATTTACATAAACGGCTATGCTTCATCTAGACTGGTTTATATATATATATATATATATATATATATATATATATATATATATATATATATATATATATAGACGGCTATGCTACATCTAGACTGGTTTATATATATATTTACATAGACGGCTATGCTACATCTAGACTGGTTTATATATATTTACATAGACGGCTATGCTACATCTAGACTGGTTTATATATATTTACATAGACGGCTATGCTACATCTAGACTGGTTTATATATATATTTACATAGACGACTATGCTACATCTAGACTTGTTTATATATATTCACATAGACGGCTATGCTACATCTAGACTTGTTTATATATGTTTACATAGACGGCTCTGCTACATCTAGACTGGTTTATATATATTTACATAAATGGCCATGCTACAAATAGACTTTAAAAATTTGTTGTAAACATAAAAATATATAAAATCTGGCAATATTTAGCTGAAAACGATTTGTTTATATTATGTTTTCATCATTTCTTGCACTAGTCAAGAGCAATAATATTACAATAAATTGCGCATATTTCGAAGCCGCGTTCCTTGGCCCTCTGACCCTCACACACAAATGTTTACGACGCCATATTTCCCGCCGGGCAACACAACCTATATAAAATTGTAAACAATTCTTCATGTCGGGGAAAAAAAAACGTACACAAAGTAGATCTAAGATCGTGTTTAACCAGAAAACAAATAACACATTCTTATAGGGAAATGAAAAACTAGTATGAAATAAATTAAAATTATATTTAATAAAAAAAAAGGGTTTTACATATTATTTAAAATTTCAACATCCATCCGTTCTCAATATAAAGTGCACTCAAAGTAAATTTTTTTGAAAAAGTTTAGTGGACTGAGTTTTGATAGCTGAAAGTTTCCTGTAAGAAAAACGAATAATAACCGAATCTTTGAAAAAGAATAATAAAAGATACAGAAATGTTTTTCTTTGATGTGCCCGTCGAAAGTCAACAAGAAATTATTTTCAATGGGACGTCATTCAGGTCGATTGTTTTCCACCCCCCCTCCCCTGATCTCCCCCCACCCCCACCCCTCTTCTCTCCCCGGGTACTTAACAGCTTCAGAGGCCAGGGCAGCCTCTAGTGCTATTGTTTACCCAGTGGTCGACCCACTTTCACGAACCCGCCGTAGTGCTGTAATAAGCTTTTTTCTTCTTCTCCCTCTCAGGTGAGCCATCATTACAATCTATGAAGGCACTTGTTCACTACGCGGATACTATACTGAGATCAGCCAGTAAAATTCGGGTAACTGCGAAATAGATTGTGTTTGGTTTGTGGCAATTAGACGAAGAATAATTAAAATAATACTAATGAATGAAAACAAAGTATTATGTTGCTACGTAAACGTTTGGAATATAAAAAAAAAATCCAGATAAAATAAAAAATCAGTTCAGAGTCAGCGGCAAACTAATTTGTAAGTACCCCAGACGACTTCATTTCAAAATATTTCAACATTTTGGGGCCCCTATATTCATAATGCTCTTCCCCCACCCCATCCCCGTAAGTTCCCGGTCGAGAACCATACAATCTGTCCCATTAGCGGTTTATATGATCCAAGAATTTTCATCTCATCCTTACAGGGACATCCCACTTAATGTCCACTATACAATACGAAAATGTCCAAGTGTATGGACCCAGAAATTGAGATTGAAATACGGGATCTGGTAGCCACCAGCGTGGGTATAGCCGTGGGTCTGGCACAGAGAGGAGAGCCCTCTATATAAAACAAATCTATCCATTGGGGTTCACTCTCTCTCTGTACAAACCACATGTGGAGGAAGGTGAGCTCTATATAATGTATTCTGAGATGACATTCCTGGTCATCTAGCTTCTGTGGCATGGACCTTGTGAGTTGTGACTGGACATAGCTTCGAATTCGCACAATAAGTTTGCATAATGAAAAGATTTTTGGCGCTGTTTGTAAATAAATAAAATATACGTAAAGGAAGAAATGCTTTTAATATGATTTTTTGTGTTCATACATCATTGAGATTGTTGCACATTTTTATTGAAAAGAATTTAAACTTGAGGTTAGAAATTTTGGGATGTTTGACATTTTCAAAAAGATTTTACTAAGCACTCAGACATTTTTGTCTGCAGACCACTGAGTCTGTTTCGAAGTTTTATGTTTTGTTTTCAATAGCTTTATTGAAGCCTGTAAATTATGCAACATCATAGACTGTTCCCCGTTTAGTGAAACCTGTAATCTATGCAATATCAGAGACTGTTCCCCGTTTAGTGAAACCTGTAAACTATGCAATATCAGAGACTGTTCCCCGTTTAGTGAAACCTGTAAATTATGCTACATCAGAGACTGTTCCCCGTTTATTGAAACATGTAAATTATGCAACATCAGAGACTGTTCCCCGTTTATTGAAACATGTAAATTATGCAACATCAGAGACTGTTCCCCGTTTAGTGAATGCTGGCCGTTTCGTTACAAGGAGAAAAAACATATTGTCTTTGTTAAGTTGAATTTTTGTCGCTTTTTTTGCTGAAGGCATCTTCCACATAAATTGAGATATGACCGTATTGAACAATTACAATTTAGAAATTAGTTGACTCACTAAATCAGCGAGTACTTATCACGTTAGATAAATCTATTTACAGTAATTGGTATAGTACTTTACAGAGCTTATAACTAACACAATATATTAATGAAAGAATTAGAAGTCTTTTATTTGAGAGTGACCATCAATACGAAATTAACAAATTTGTGTCGAATTATTATATCTTTACATAGTGAAACTATTCTGATATTTAAATTTAGCATAAACTGTATGTTGAACTAGGTATTAAGAAATGAAAAAAAAAATTATGAAAGTGAACTGGTGTTATTTTTTAACTAGCCAAAATTAGAACTACATCTTAAAACTATTTCCGATGTTTTTATGAGTTTTTGTTTGTTTTGTTTAAAAAAAAACAATTTCTTTTTATTACCATGTCTTTTTTTTTTTTTGTAAACTTGGTTACTTCCCTTTTAAATCTAAACTCAACTTTACTTGAAAACTACCAGCTTACAAATGCTAGTAACATTTCGTTCATTAATTAATTATTTTTTCGCCTGAAATCATAAAAAAAATATATATATATAACGGCTGCTGTTACTGTAAGAGGAGGGGTTGGCTGAGAGACGATGTCGGAAGTGAGCCTGACCATCATGCTTGACCTGAGCCAAACCCCGACATGCGGCAATAGTCATTGACTATCGGCTGAAATAGAAATCTAAACGACAAATGAAATATATTAAAAAAGATTTTAAAAAGAAACAAAAAACTGTTTTTAATTACTAATTTAGAATTTATAAAAATAAAAAATAATAAAATGTGTCTTCACTGGGAGAATAAACAAATATCTACAAAATATAAAAATGTCTTACACGACAGCTGAGACACGCAAGTATGAGTCTTGTAAACAAACTAACCATTAGACCCACTGGTTTCACCGCGACATGCATGGCATATGGGGGTGGGGTGGAGCTACTTCTTGAGAAGAGGGGGACGGATGGTCGTGCAATAAAGCGCTCGACTGTCGACCTGAAGGTACATGGTTCGATCTCCGGTCTTCAGGTCTTGGTTCAAGTTCTCGATATATCTCCCGTGGTGACTCCATGGCCATTGCACTATCGAGCTATGGTGGGGGGGGATGAAAAAAGGGGAATCATATAAACCGTCCCATCTCATCCTTACAGGGACTTCACACACTTCTTGGGTAGAGGTATTCAAAGGCAACGGATGGTGAGATCAGCTATCTTCTAATTACCTAATACACTTCCCATTTAGAGGTTAGAGTTCTCAAAATTAAATGATTGATTGTTTTTTTTTTTCAACTAGATTGTGAACGAAAGTCGTGAAACTTTGAAGTGATGAATTCATTTTTTTAGTGTGTGTGTGTATAGGATGACTTGAAATCTCTTAGTGCAATGACCATGGAGGCACCACGGGAGAAAAAGAGGGAACTTTCATCATGACCTGAAATATCCCTTTGCCCTGATCGGAGATCGAACCAGAGACCCTCATGTCGACAGTCGAGCAGTTAAGTGCAAGGCCACACCCCCCCCCTCATTCCACCCCACCTCTGTTTCAAGATTGGGACTATGTGGTTAGCACAACGCCCTGTCGTATTTACCCCCTTAATGTACAGTCAGGTACCCTTTAAATCTAACTGGACTTTGGGACTTTCACCAGGACCTGAAAAAAATCCTTAGTACTGGACAATTAAAATTTAAAAAAAAAAAAGTAGAAATGAGTAATAGGTTGATTATTTGGAGGTTCCATTTTTCGAGTAAGACAACTACATTCCAGTGTTCCATTTATCGAGTAAGACAACTACATTCCAATGTTCCATTTTTCGAGTAAGACAACTACATTCCAATTATTGTCCTCATACTCTTACAGTTAAATCATTTCTGATTTTAAAAAAAAATTAATTCAAAATGGTATTAGACTTAGTCATTCAGTCAGTTGGTTTTGTTTGTTTAGTTGTTGTTGTTGTTGTTTGTCCTCACCACTTCTGTTGTGTTCTGTGCCCGCCATTTCAATTTTAAGGAAGTTTGGCGGACGGTTGGTCTGACGATGTCAATAAATGTCAACCCAAACTAGCATGTAGCAGTAAGACATTCCATGATCTCGCTTCGCGAACACAGCGCTGGCGATCAAGAAGTCCCTCAAATCTGATGTCCTATGTCATCATCATCACTCGATCAGAAATTATCGGAGAAATCCGTTGATTGTTGTTTTTTTTTTTTTTTTGTTTTCTAAGGAGGGGTGTGTGTGTGGGGTGGGGGGGTGTAGACGGGACCAGAGGTGGTGGAAAAGGGGGGAGGGCGGGTGGGGGGGGGTCAGTCGGTCGGCTGAAGTGTATAGCTCACTAACATTTATCATGTGGGATTTTGAAACCAACACTGTCATTGACTAATTACATTCGGGGAAACTCTCAGCGGCACTTGCACACGAGACAATAAACAAATCTTGATCCAGCCAACCCTTTGTGGTTTAATGCTCTCGACTTCTTAGGCTCAGTCGACGTAATACGGTAAATAGCCTCAAATCCACAGAGAATGAAAGAGATATTGTGTATGTGTGTGTGTGTGTGTGAGAGAGAGAGAGAGAGAGAGAAAGAGAGAGAGAGAGAGAGAGAGAGAGAAGCGAGAGAAAAATAGAAAGAAACGTGAGACAGAGAGTACGAGAGAGAAAAAGAGAGAGAGAGAAAGAAACGTGAGAGAGACGGATGGTCGTGTAGGGAAGCGTAAGACTGTCAATCTGTGGGTTCTAGGTTCGATGTCCGGTGAAAAAACAATGGAATTTTCCAGGTCCGCTGTTAAAGTTCCCTCCATGTCTCCCGTGGTGCCTCCTTGGCCATTGCACAATCGACAATGGTGGGGGGATGAAAGAAGGGCACTGCAAACGCCGTCACATTAGTGGTCTAAGAGATTCACATCTCATCCTTACAGTGACATCACAGAGACAGAGACGAGATAGACAGAGTGAAACGTGAGATAGAGACGTCGGAGAGAAACCGATAGAGAGATGGAGATAGAGACAAGATACAGATACACATAGAGAAACGAGATACAGAGAGACCGAGACAGAGAGAGAGACAGAGAAAGAGAAAAAAAAAGAAACGAGAGACAGAGAGAGAGAGAGACAGAGAGAGAGAGACAGAGAAAGAGAAAAAAAAGAAACGAGAGACAAAGAGAGCGTTTATCCATCTTCCTGATTCAAAATTTTTGCTTAAAATATACGAACGGTCTAATGAATAAAATGATTGGTTAAAAGTAGACGTTGGCAAACTACGACCTTTGACCCGTATTGTGGTATGATCCGACCCATGTGCAGCAGCCTCATCTCTCTCCCCCCCCCCCACTCCCCACTCTTCCACGTCAATGATTTACTTAAAATTAGCTCATAAAAAAAAAAAAACTTCGTCCATTAGCTTTTGGCGTGGCCCTTAAGTCAAATGTAAGGGCCCATTGTGACCCCCACAGAGTCAAACTAAGTTACCTCGTAGGACAAAAAAAAACGGGCCCCTTATCTGTAGTAATCTAAATTACATATGACCAATGTTCCCTCTAAGGTGTGATATGATGTGAGCAAAAAAATTTTTTCTCTGAGCGACATTTTATTTTCAGGCCAAAATTTGTGAGCGATTTAAGCGATGTCGTCCGTCGGAGTGAGCGATCGTAAGTGTAGTATGAGCGACGCTCTGAATTCGTGTGAGCGATCGCTCACGCGCTCAGCTTAGAGGGAACATTGCATATGACCCCCGTCACTTGTACCATAAATCTCTCTGAAGTCTCTACCGCGGTGTCTCTCGGTGTCTAGTTGATTGTACGACTTGCATGATACTTGCATGATACTTGCATGATACTTGCATGATACTTCTTTATTTTAAAACACATCTCTGGCCAAAGACACATTTTAAGCGGGGAAGATTTAGAGACGAGACGACCTCCCCCACTCTCCAACCCCCCCTCAACCCCCATCCCAGATCATCAGGGCTCAACCTCCCCCCCCCCCCACAGGACCTGGAGGTGTACAGCTCTGTGCCTTATCTAACGCCCAGTCCTAACCCCCCATGGGCCCACCCACCCCACCCACCCCCACCCTTCCCCCCCTCCCAATCAGTTCCTAATATAAACTAGATAAAACGTCAACACATTAAAAATCGTTTTTTTTTTTTAAAAAAAAAACGCTTAATTCATCCGATGACAATAACCTAAGTTTTTTTTAATCAAATGATGACGACACAGTCACACACACACACACACACACACACACACACACTAACACACGCATACATTCACCTTGGTTTACACGCCGACATGCTATCATCAGGCCTAGCTAATGACGCACTCGCAAGAAACACAGAATCAAAAAAAAAATGGCGTCAGTGTAATTGTAGCGATGCTGTCTGTATTCAGGTGTAATTAACGACCAGCCAAAAACATCTCCCTCGTTAAGACGCTGCTCTTTTTTTATTTCCCCATTTTTTTTTTAAATAAAATAACTAATGTATTCTTTTGTTTTGTTTTTGTTTTAGATCAGTGCTTAGTGCTTTAAAAAAAAACATAACAAATAAAATCACTACGACTCACCCACCGACCTACTTATGACCTAGTTATTATCTTTTTAAGTCGTCATTAATTTTGTGTGTGTGTTCAGAATGTACAAAAAAAAAGTAGTTTCCTCTCTTCATCCATCTCCATAGTAATATTATTATATTTTTTTTAAACAAAGGGGACTGCACAATGTTGTCATTCTCCGATAACGCGGACCAGTTAACCCCCCTTGTTGACTAATTCGATCTGACGCCCTGGCTGCGGGAGTCCCCCGGTTGGTGCTCAGGTGGTCGTTGTATTATTACTTTCTTTTTTGCAAGCCTGCGCACGGTGCGCAGTTTTTGAGAAGCCTTGTAATTAGATCTTTAGAAAGACAAAAGTGGTTCATGGCAAGACAATGAGGAACATCTTTTTTTTTTTAGAACCATGCGCAGAAATGTTGCTGAGCATCTTACATCTCTCGCCAACTTAAATTATTTAGTTTGATACTATATACCTACCTAAAGATAAAATTGACTTTTGTTTTATGGCATCATAGGGAATAGCAGTGAAAGTCAATTATTATATACTAGTTGAAAAGCCTACCGACGCTGTCTGCTTGCTACCTGCGATATAATAAGAAATCCTTATTGTGTTTAGATTTCCAGTTTTGGAATTCCCCAGACTATTTTTAGCCGAGCTTGCGAGTTAACTCCCCTTGAGTAAGACTAAAATTTTGGAATTCACACCTGCTTGTTAATTCCCCAGACTATTTTTAGCCGAGATCACACGTACGGTCGGTCTACCGCCTAGGTTAGACTATTATGTATTAGATATCAGTGATATTCTTTTTTTTTTTTAAAGGTACTGTAACGCCATCGTGTCCTAAAGAAATAACACTGAAAATAGTGAAGTCAACAAGAGTCTACGGATAAAAGGTTCCGGAACGCCGTTCCGGTGCGTTCCGCCAGAAGAAAGCACCGATATTAATGATCGATCAATCAGGAGGGAGAGTCAATTATTGATCGATCAATCAGTACTCTGCATGGTCAGGCAGAAAGAAGTGTCAAGGTGTAGAGATACAAGTCAACCAACTTTCACCCAACTATCTCCATGACATAAACTGTATGTGTACAGAGAATGAGCTATATATGTTAGTGTGGGTATTTTTTTATGTTTATGTTTATATATATATATATATATATATATATATATATATATATATATGTCTTAGTTAAACTTGAAATTTTTTTTTAAATCTTCAAATATTTTTAACCTTCGAAAAAAGAATTCGATTTGACAGTTAAAACGATTTCAATGGTTTGTTGCACTTTTGTGTTTTCAACAAGAATATATATATATATATATATATATATATATATATATATATATATATATAAAAGTGACGCAAGGACGCCATGTTGTTGGTTTACTTATATTGTGAGTCAAATCATCATTGTTATGGTTTTATTATCTGATGAAGATTTAAGACATTCTAACTCTAACTTTATAAATTAGCTTATCTGCTTGTAAGACAGTCATGCATACAATATATAGATAGACAGACAGATACTTTAGACAGACATGCAAAGAGACAGACAGACAGATAGGTAGACTGACAGACAGATAGATACTTTAGACAGACAGACAGACAGATATATAGATAGATACATACATGCATAGATAGATAGATAGATAGATAGATAGATAGATAGATAGATAGATAGATAGATAGATAGATAGATAGATAGATAGATAGATAGATCTAGTGTTGTAAACCATTCTCATATTGCCTTGTTTTGCTAATTACTTTTACAACGAAATGCAAAAAAAAAGGTACAAATACCCTTTTTGTCTGTGTATGTGTGAAAGTAACAGGTATTACGAGTGTCCCCTGTACCTGCAGCTGTGTATGTGTGAAAGTACACAGGTATTACGAGTGTCCGTCGTACCTGCAGCTGCCGGTCACGTGTGTACATAAACAACTTTCTCCCCTTATGCCCACAAAGCTATTTGTACACTCCACGCCACTGTACACACACACACACACACACTAATTGTGTGCCGCTTGTACAACACCCCCTCCCCCCCTATCTTCCCTTTTCCATTTTCGTAAAAAAAAAAAATATATACGGTATATAAAAATGGGGTTGGGGGGAGAGGGGGGGTGTTTTCCTAGTTCAGGTGCTAATTATATCCAGTGTTTAACCGTGTTTTGATCTGCTCACTCCAATCCTTATTTGTGCTCACCACCTCGGATTCATCACCCCCCCCAGCCCCTTTCCCTTTGTTGTTTGTTCTATGTGTATTTAATTTTAAGCATTCACTCTCTTTTCCCCCCTCATTGAATTTTAAGGGGTGGGGGGGGGGGGGTTTGAAGTGTTTAAAACACATGCACTCACTCGCAAATTCGACTCACCCCCCCCCGCCCACGCACAGTATCTCACCCCTAACCTAGTCACTCCCCCCCCTCCCCCCCCCACACACACACACACACCCTACGCCGCAGCCACTTCAGTTCAAAAAATAAAAAGTAAGACCAAACAGAAACAACTCACCGGTATCAGGTGTTTGTGTCACGTGATTATACAATTGTTCGACACTGGGTTAGGGGAGGAGAAGGTGCGCGGGTGGGGCGGGCTGAGGGTGGGTGTGGATGGACGGACGGTAAAATTTTTGACGGTTGGTCGGACGATGTCAATACATGTTTTCTCAAAGCTCTTTACGTCAAGGGCGTCACACATGATGGGCACTTCGGTACCTTTGTGCCCGCCTTGAGGACCAGAAACGAAAAAAAGATGTTTTGGATACGCCTTTTTTAAAAAAAAAAAAATACTTTTCTTAAGCCCTGATGTTTTCAGGGACACAAGTGCTCAAAGAAAAAAATAAAAGGAGCGGGGAAAGTGGCTGAAGTTGATTGGATGTTATTACAAATGTTTCTCACAGAGGCATAACTAGGTCGGCGTGAGCCTTGGGTGCTGAAGAAAGTTTTGGGGCCCCCTTTTTTTGAAATTAGATAAGTGTAAACAAAAGTCAAGCTGGAGTTGTGTGAGGTTGGGGTGGGAGAGGGGAGAGGAAGGAGGAGCGACAAAGGTACTTTACGTCATCAGTCGAACGAATTAATTAGAATTTAACGAAATGAAAATAACAATTAAATACAAGACTAATGAGTCGTTAATTTTGCGAATGTGTTTTTTAATTTTTTATGGTGTGTGATGATTCGCCCGGTTGGCGCAGGTGTCGTAGTCAAACATTCACATTTTCAATGAAACACCGCGCATCTATACATTTATATCTGTACTTGTAAACTCGCTACAGAGTTCCGAGAAGAAGAAAACTGCTTAAAATAGATTATGTCGTTTTAAATGAAGTCATACTTGCAGTGGCGTAGCGAGCTTAACTGGCGCCCGGGGTACAATACCTTTTTAAGCGCCCTCCCCCCGCCCCCCCCCATTCGTAAACTATATAATAATACTTGTAAATATATCATTTGGCGCCCGTTTGTGAGTAGCGCCCGGGGCAGGATGCCACCCCCCCCCAATGTTCACACCTTACTAAGCTACTGCAAACGTGTGGCTTTAGATATCCACATGATTGCACACTGTTTAACTGTGGTTGGTACCAGACACAACACACACAACTACACCAATTTAACACTACAGTTAATCTATGATTGCCTGGGCAGCGATTCGATTCGATATTTAATTCAATTTCACTATTGATGACGTAGAAGGTTAAGTAATGATAATAAATAAAAAAAAAGAGTTTAACAACCGGAAGTTAAAGTTGTTCTGCGATACATTTCGCTCAATGTAGACGAAATTATGATAGGTAAAACAAAACGTTCATAAAATGTTTGGTGGCTAAAATTACTGTGAGTCAGATAGATGTCATGAAATGTATGGGTTTGAACATTCAACCTATGCGAAGACTAAGACAAATCTCTGCAGGTCGCGTCAATTGCATTGTGCGTCCCGGGGACATCATAACGTGAGATGCACCGAAAAAAGAATGAAATCAGCGATCAATCAACTTGTGGGTGCAGCATACATCCAAGGGCCTGTACTCTGAATCATTCATTAATCAATTATATTTTTGCTTATTCTCTGAAAACAAACAACATTGATGTAGAGGGCAATCAGAGTAAGGTACCGTATCTTACACCCAGCCTTCAACATATAAACAAAGATCTGATGGGACTTATGGATGGGGGGGGGGGAGGAAGCATGTATTTACGCTCTCCCTCCAGACACAAAGCTCCACGAGGGAGTCAGGTGTGACCATGAGGGAGGAGGAGGGAAGGGAGGAGGGCACCACTTGGTTATTTTTGTACATACGGCCCTGACGACGCGGTGCGAGAGAAGTGGCTTCACAGAGCGTGAGTAAAATCGAGTGGCAAACAAGACGAACCTGTGTGAGTAGCTAGATAGTGGGGGTTGGGGTGGGGTGGGGGGTGAAGTCGTGTGCCGAGTGTTTTTTTTTTATTTCTTGTGTTTCAGTGGGCCGCTTCCACATCACCTTCATAACCCACATGTGGCCATAACCCATATAGATCACAACACAAAAAGTAGCTCAGTTGTGGATTAGTCAACTTTGTGATATACTCTCTCCCCTCCCCCCACACCCCCACCCCGGTACCAAGATACTAACGGTGGGTTATTTTGTTATTTTTTGCTGTGTTTACCACAGAAATATTTAGTCTTTATCTCTCTCTCTCTCTCTCTCTCTCTCTCTCTCTCTCGCTCTCTCTCTCTCTCTCTCTTATTATTGTTATTACTGTATGTGGTTTACTTCAACATTATTTAGGTTTCTATTTTACTTTGATTCCCCATTGTTCTAATGAAATAATAACTTCATACATACGCCCTATGACCTCATTTTGTACTATTTAATTATGTTTTTACCAACCGAATTTTGTTCATCAATTTTTTGGCTCATGACATTTTTACCTGATGATATTATTTACCTGATGACTTTTTACCTGATGATATTATTTACCTGATGATATTTTTACCTGATGATATTATTTACCTGATGACATTTTTACCTGATGATATTATTTACCTGATTGACGGTTTTTACCCAATTGACATTTTTTACCTGTTGACATTAATTACCTGATGGGCATTTTTACCTGATTGACATTTTTACTTGATTGACGGTTTTTTTAACCTTATTGACATTTTTACCTTATGTCATTATTTACCTGATTGACATTTTTTCCTGATTGACATTTTTACCCGATGCCTTTTTTTTAAATACAATATTTTACATTGTTGTGGGCTATGAAAAGACAATCAACAAAAAGAAAAGACACAAATAAATCAAAGATCACTGGAAATCTCTAGTGTAATCCTATAACAGCGTCAGGTCCTAATAACAGGTAATTAGGTCTCTGTTAGAATGTCTTGTTTACCTCCTTATTCCTAAACTAGAATGTAACCACGTGTGTAGATTAACCCCCCCCCTCCACCTCCACACACCCCACGAGCAAAGGCACCCATATGTATCAATGAATAAATCAATAAATCTATATCAGTGTGCTTTTAAGTAGACACTATTTGGGTGAGTACCAAGATGTACTCGTGCCTGCATGAATGTATGTGTGTATGTGGTTTTTTTTTTTTTTGGTTTTACAATTCAATGTTAAGTCGGGACGGTATTTTACAGTGTTGCGGCAACGGGAGACGCCACAGAAGACATACAGGGAACTATATTATCACCTTAAAAAAAATTATTTGGTTCTCACAGGTGATCGAACTCAGATCGACAGTCGAACCCTTTTGCACACACGCTAGTGTTTGTTTTGGTCTCAAGTCATATTTTGGTTTCAGTTTTTATTTCGTTTTTTCTGAAAATAATTTCCAGTTTTCGTCTTCTTTTTTTTTTTTTGCTTTTTTTTTTAGTTTTTGTTTTCGTTAAGTAAAAATTTTCTTTTCGTAAACTTTAGTTTTGTTTTTTTTTAAAAAACCCAACTACTCGCCCATTCGTCCGCTCTAATCTTCCCTTATCCCCTCCCCCCACCCTCCCCCCACCCCACCCCGCCAGCTATATTTATCACAACAATGATACTTAAAAAGCGCTTACAAAACTTCAAAAGCCAAGTCGATACATTTGCGTTCAGTCAATTGAACACCAAAGACATCCAAATGATAGAAGTATTACATGAATGATTCTCATAATCTCCGCATTGTGTTTTAAAACGTAACATATTCAATACGTCATCTAAACACAACATCTTGTGTCGTCATGCGAAGATTACCACAGTTATCGGACATCTACATAACCTTGACCTCCTATTATTATTATTATTTTTTTTTTGGTCATGTTTTAAAAAAAAGTGTGACATCCACCGAAGTCTTCCTGTGAGAACAGACGCCCGAGGGAGTCGTATACCCCCCTCCCCCCACCACACACACACACACACATCCCTCAAAAATCGCACCTTCCCCGGGTCCTTTTATTCCACCAACAATTCGTTACGTGATAATGATAGGGACCGCCCAGGGTTCTAACTACGGTGACCCCCTCTAACACCTACGTCACTCCAACGGAGATCGAAGATTTTTTTTTTTGTGTGGTAATTTGAAAGGAATAAAGTCCAATTGTGAACTGACCGGTCCGGCGTTGACCGGAACTAAGCCAGAATCACAATACGAAGAATACGCTATGTGGCCACACCCCCCCCACCCCCGGTCCCCCATCCTCCTCACCTTTCCCCCCCCCCCTTGGTTGACAACGACGTCACCGGATGGACAACACTATTCAGTGGATGGGGTTGGGGTGGGGTGGGGTGGAGGGGGTGTGTGTGTGTGGGGGGGGGTCCGCTAACGTTGTCAACAGTGATCTTCTAAAGGGACAAGGAAGATAACCATCAGATTGTTCTCTTTTGTGACGGTCAGGGTGGACCATTGACTCCATTGTCTTTTTGATGACGGGTGGGGGAAGGGGGGGGCACACATATAAAGCAAGGGTAGGGTTAGAGGGGGGGTGTAAGGCAGGGGAGTTGTTGGGGTGGGGGGGCGGAGTGGCGTTGGTGTGAAAGTTGTGTGTAAGTGCGTATGTATGTGTGTGTGTGTGTCTGTGTGTGTAAGTGCGTATGTGTGTGTGTGTGTGTGTAAGTGCGTATGTGTGTGTGTGTGTGTGTGGCTGTGTGTGTGTGGGTGTGTGTGGGTGTGGCTGTGAAGGATAAAGTAATAAACAGATGGCTACCCATCTGCGGGTGACAAACTGACCCCCCCCTCTCTCTCTCCCCCAACCCCCACCACCCCGATGCGCGTCACGTTTGGCCGGACATTTCAAGTTTTGGGAGTTGTAGAGACAGCGGACGGGCACTGGCAGTGTCGTTGTGAGTGATGGAGGTGCTGTGAAAACGCCCCCCCCCCCTCGATTCTGCATAAGTAAAAGAATGGACGTGGTTTTAGTGAAGATTTACTTCCGGTTTTTCGCAATCATTTTATTTCATTCCCCCCCCCCCTCATGAATTCCTTTCTATGGCAGCTTTTTTGTTTTATTTATCCCAAGTCCAACTTGTATGGATTATAAGCGTATTATTTAGATCCTATAATCCACCATTGAGAGTTTAGTAGGTCACTGGGACCCCCCCTCCTCCTCAGGTGTATAACCCGTAACCAACAGCATGCAAACCCTAAACAGTCACCATTATCTCAGCCCAATCACTACAAACATCTTTTAACATTCTTGATAAAAAAAAATCTAAACAGAAATCAAATTTGTTCCATACGCCTGATTATATATTTATAGAAGTCAGATTTTACACATTTTTTATAATGTATTTTTTAGAAAATTGTCCGTTTGCTTCATAATATTTAATTTTCTGGAGATTTTAATGTCCATATTTTGGAAACATTATCTCCCTTGTCTAGCTGTGGATAAAATGAGTTCATCCCTCCGTCTAATCATTGCATAGCAGATTGTTGGAACCTACGGTGCCCCCAAAATCTCTGAACCCCTTTTAGCCCTGTTCAGGTTGGCCCCCTACTCCAACACCCCACTCCCTTCGCGGCGGGCCTGTTTATATCATAAGACCGATGAAATATTTCACCAAACTAAATTTTTCGCATTATTTGCCAACAAACATTTGTACTTCATAAATAACTAAAACACCTGTGTGTTCATCTGTGTGTGTTTCTCAGTGTGTGTTCGTCCGCCTTCCTACCTACCTGGTTGAACACCTGTAGAACTATTTAGATAACTTCTCAGACATAAAATTGGGGCAATAAAATGCACAGTCTGTGAACAAAGACCTACAAAGGTCCCCGTGGTGCCTGCACAGTCTGTAAACAAAGACCTACCAGGCCTATCTGGCTGCTTCCACATTCTATCGTCATTCACGAATCTCTTAGATTCGGCTTCTTTCTCTATCCCCCCCCCCCTCGTTTAGCAGGATGATGACAATCGATTGAATGGTCAGATTTTTCCCACTTCAGCGGCCGTACCTGGCCGAGTTGTACCCGCTCTAGCTCATAACGTGAACAACGCGGAAAGAAAAGAACATATTTTCTTCTCCAGCCGTGAATCGCTCTTATCAGATCTCTCGATATAACACAATAAAAGGTAAAGAAAAAAACAAACTTGCTGGTTGATATTAAACGTCACGTGTGGTGCTCAGGAGTTCGAGACCTATTAGGAGTTGAGACTTTTGTACTCGGGGGGGAAGAATTTTTTTTAGGCTGGGCTTTAGTATCGATACTAAAGAACCGTAGGTGTGCACACTACCTTGTTCAGTCAAAGCGACAAATCAACAAGACATAATACAGCTGTGAATAGACTATTCAAACTCCGATAAACTTTCCGCCATATCGTCAAGTTCCAGAATATTTATTCCTGCCAGTTCGCCATTAATCTCTAGAACTACGATGAAATTATTTTGATATGGCCACTTTATAAAACTGATTTTTTTCCACGATTTCCATGGTTGAGTCCGTCTGCAAACTATGACCATTGAGATCGCCGAGGACACGAACCGGCGATCTTCGTTATCTTATCAAGACTGATCACTCCTCGACCTTCGGCATATTTTTTTTTTTTAATTTTAATTCAAATTACCGAACGGGGCTCATGCCAAAAACATCTTCCCCCCACATCCAGTTAGAAAAGTAAAAAAAAAAACCGTGGGAGGAGTGGAGATCAGTAAAATTGTTGGTGGTGGGGGGGGGGGAAGGGGGGTAATGTTGTATTATCATCTATCACTGTTGGTCATCTATTGAGTAAATAAAACGGTCAGTTTCCACACCCCCTCCACAATTCCCCAATGCCACTCCCAGGCGCTCTATTAAAAAAACTGTGACGCTGAAGGTTATCGCCCGAGCCATAGACATTTATCACACAAGAAGACAGTGAAATTTGACAGGCGGTCTAATAATAATAATAATAATAATAATAAAAAGGTGACGGATAAAAAAAAATAAATAGATAAATGAAGTCGACAACAACAGCAGCAGCAGCCGCTATCATACACATCATCTGTGACAGCAGCAGCCTCTATCGTACACATCACCTGTGACAGACTCAAGGACGTGATGATAATTATACCTCGTGGATGGTGGATTCCCAGTTGTGTCTGAGACAAGTTCATTGTCACCTGCTGGTCAGTAGATTGACCGCCTCAGATAGTTGACCACGTTCCTATGACGGGAGGATTAAAAACGGAGATCGTGGATGGGGGGGGGGGAAGGGGGGGTAAATGTGGCGGCGATGGGAGGAAAAGGGGGGTTGTTCCGCAACCGGAAGTGAGACAGGAGTAATAAGATGACATACATAGATAATGAGTTGGACCCCCCCTCCCCCTTGTTTTCTACAGCCCCTGTTGCAAAACAGAAAAGAAAAAAATCAGTTTAAGTATGGCTGCTTTCAGGATCGGCACTAGGCCAAAATAGATTGCTCCCCATTGGGGCTCACCCCTCAAGCACCCCACCCACCCACTCACCCACCCACCCACTCACCCATTCACCAACCCAACCCATTTCTGGGTGGGAAGCACTCTTAATGGTTTTCAAACAAAAAAATTGCAGGTTTATCATTTGTTTTTAAATTGTGACGAGACATTTCATGATTAGAATTATTGTGACAAGACATTTCATGAGTAGAATTATTGTGACAAGACATCTCATGATTAGAATTATTGTGACAAGACATCTCATGATTAGAATCAGCTGGTGCAAGATGCAAAGAGGTATGAGGCTCTGAAAATGTTTCCAAGCCCACAGTGGCGTAGAGAGCTTAACTCGCGCCAGGGACACAATACCTTTTTTAGCGCCCCCCCTCCCATTCGAAAAACCATGTAATATTATATGTAAAATATACCATTTGGCGCCCCTTTGTGAGTAGCGCCAGGGGCATGATGTCCCTACCCAACTTGCCCCCCCCCGCTACGGCACTGCGAGCCCATTGCGTAAGGCCAGCACAGTGAAGGCTCAATGAAATATTTTTTTTAACCGCATGCAGAACTACATGTATCAGACAGAAAAGGGAGATAAGGCAGTCCTGTGATGTCAATGTTAAAAACAGTTATCTGTCTTCTTTTAAGGAAAACGACGAAAATTGAGTGAAACTTTAACACACACACACAAAGATTTATAACATGGATATAAAGTCATACCAGACCAGGGAGGCTGTTACACTCGGCCCTGACACGTGGCTGGAGTACGGTCCTTAATGATTTCTTCTATTCCGTATTCCGTGTCGCCATGTCTATATTTTTGCAAAGTCCAGTAGCGAGTTTAAACTCGTGGTTTTCATCAGAGCTTACATCAGTCGTGAGTTATGTGGTGTGCACACATAGCAGGAGGAGGTGATGTCAGAACAGAAGTGGAGGTGGGGGGTGGGGTGGGAAAGGGCGCGAGGAAGGACAGGAAGGGACGACCAAGGGGAATAAATCATATGGAGACCTCGGGGCTAGATTTGGAGAGTGTCTTCCCTTGTTTAGAAAAAAAAAATATCAACCCTCTCCTCCTTCAACCCCCGTCCCCCCTTCCCCCACCCCGCACACCAACAGACCAGCCCTGATCAAAATCCTAATGATGGGGTAGTGGATCTCCCGGGCCCACCGGTCAATGACGTCTGCAGTAGACGTTTGTCACCCTAAATACTCCTCGGTGAAGATTCAAATACATCATAGGACGGAGAATGAAGGCGGATGGTGCGGGGGGGGGGTTGAGTCGGATATTAACCCCACCCTTATCGTCTTCATTGACGCCCTCCTCTACCTAATACCCCCCACCCCACCCACCACCACCCCACCCCCACCCCCGCCGCATATAAAAAAAATGTTGGATGTGACTTTGATAAACTAATTCATGGGTAAAAGCTTACGATTGAATGAGTTGATCTCGCTGATGTGATTGACTGACCGTGCGAAGTGATTGACTGACCATGCGAAGTGATTGACTGACCGTGCGAAGTAATTGACTGACCCAGCACAGTGATTGACTGACCGTGCGAAGTGATTGACTGACCGTGCGAAGTGATTGACTGACCCTGCATAGTGATTGACTGACCGTGCGAAGTGACTGACTGACAGTGCGAAGTGATTGATTAACCCAGCACAGTGATTGACTGACCCAGCACAGTGATTGACTGACCCTGCACAGTGATTGACTGACCGTGCGAAGTGATTGACTGACCCAGTACAGTGATTGACTACCGTGCGAAGTGATTGACTGACCCAGCACAGTGATTGACTGACCCTGCACAGTGATTGACTGAACCTGCACAGTGATTGACTGACCCAGCACAGTGATTGACTGACCATGCGAAGTGACTGACTGACCGTGCGAAGTGATTGACTGACCCAGCACAGTGATTGACATACGTGCGAAGTGATTGACTGACCCAGCACAGTGATTGACTGACCGTGCGAAGTGATTGACTGACCGTGCGAAGTGATTGACTGACCCTGCATAGTGATTGACTGACCGTGCGAAGTGACTGACTGACAGTGCGAAGTGATTGATTAACCCAGCACAGTGATTGACTGACCCAGCACAGTGATTGACTGACCCTGCACAGTGATTGACTGACCGTGCGAAGTGATTGACTGACCCAGTACAGTGATTGACTACCGTGCGAAGTGATTGACTGACCCAGCACAGTGATTGACTGACCCTGCACAGTGATTGACTGAACCTGCACAGTGATTGACTGACCCAGCACAGTGATTGACTGACCATGCGAAGTGACTGACTGACCGTGCGAAGTGATTGACTGACCCAGCACAGTGATTGACATACGTGCGAAGTGATTGACTGACCCAGCACAGTGATTGACTGACCGTGCGAAGTGATTGTCCTACCCAGCACAGTGATTGACTGACGTGCGAAGTGATTGACTGACCCAGCACAGTGATTGACTGACGTGCGAAGTGATTGACTGACCCAGCACAGTGATTGACTACCGTGCGAAGTGATTGACTGACCCAGCACAGTGATTGACTGACGTGCGAAGTGATTGACTGGCCCTGCACAGTGATTGACTGACCCAGCACAGTGATTGACTGACGTGCGAAGTGATTGACTGGCCCTGCACAGTGATTGACTGACCGTGCGAAGTGACTGACTGACCCAGCACAGTGATTGACTGACCCTGCACAGTGATTGACTGACGTGCGAAGTGATTGACTGGCCCTGCACAGTGATTGACTGACCGTGCGAAGTGACTGACTGACCCAGCACAGTGATTGACTGACCCTGCACAGTGATTGACTGACCGTGCGAAGTGATTGACTGACCGTGCGAAGTGATTGACTAACCGTGCGAAGTGATTGACTGACCGTGCGATGTGGTTGACTGACCGTGCCAAGAGATTGACTGACCGTGCGAAGTGATTGACTGACCCTGCATAGTGATTGACTGACCGTGCGAAGTGACTGACTGACCGTGCGAAGTGATTGATTAACCCAGCACAGTGATTGACTGACCCAGCACAGTGATTGACTGACCCTGCACAGTGATTGACTGACCGTGCGAAGTGATTGTCTGACCCAGTACAGTGATTGACTACCGTGCGAAGTGATTGACTGACCCAGCACAGTGATTGACTGACCCTGCACAGTGATTGACTGAACCTGCACAGTGATTGACTGACCCAGCACAGTGATTGACTGACCATGCGAAGTGACTGACTGACCGTGCGAAGTGATTGACTGACCCAGCACAGTGATTGACATACGTTCGAAGTGATTGACTGACCCAGCACAGTGATTGACTGACCGTGCGAAGTGATTGTCTGACCCAGCACAGTGATTGACTGACGTGCGAAGTGATTGACTGACCCAGCACAGTGATTGACTGACGTGCGAAGTGATTGACTGACCCAGCACAGTGATTGACTGACCGTGCGAAGTGATTGACTGACCCAGCACAGTGATTGACATACGTTCGAAGTGATTGACTGACCCAGTACAGTGATTGACTACCGTGCGAAGTGATTGACTGACCCAGCACAGTGATTGACTGACCCTGCACAGTGATTGACTGAACCTGCACAGTGATTGACTGACCCAGCACAGTGATTGACTGACCATGCGAAGTGACTGACTGACCGTGCGAAGTGATTGACTGACCCAGCACAGTGATTGACATACGTTCGAAGTGATTGACTGACCCAGGACAGTGATTGACTGACCGTGCGAAGTGATTGTCTGACCCAGCACAGTGATTGACTGACGTGCGAAGTGATTGACTGACCCAGCACAGTGATTGACTGACGTGCGAAGTGATTGACTGACCCAGCACAGTGATTGACTGACCGTGCGAAGTGATTGACTGACCCAGCACAGTGATTGACTGACCGTGCGAAGTGACTGACTGACCGTGCGAAGTGATTGACTGACCCAGCACAGTGATTGACTGACGTGCGAAGTGATTGACTGACCCTGCACAGTGATTGACTGACCGTGCGAAGTGACTGACTGACCCAGCACAGTGATTGACTGACCCTGCACAGTGATTGACTGACCGTGCGAAGTGATTGACTGACCGTGCGAAGTGATTGACTAACCGTGCGAAGTGATTGACTGACCGTGCGATGTGGTTGACTGACCGTGCCAAGAGATTGACTGACCGTGAAAAGTGGTTGACTGTCCATACGAATTGATTGACTGAAAGAATATAACTTGAGTTAGTGGCTGAATCGACAAATATGACTCAACGACTGAGCTGACTTGACGAATCTGACTTAATAAATGTCTGGACTTTTCAAAGTAACTAATTAACATAATGAGTCCCGATGTTATGGATCTGACAGGATGATCAACTGACCTAATGATTTTGACCGAATGATCAACTGACCTAATGAATCTGACCGAATGATCAAATGACCTAATGAATCTGACCGAATGATCAACTGACCTAATGAATCTGACCAAATGATCAAATGACCTAATGAATCTGACTGAATGATCAACTGACCTAATGAATCTGACCGAATGATCAACTGACCTAATGAATCTGACCGAATGATCAACTGACCTAATGAATCTGACTGAATGATCAACTGACCTAATGCAGTAGTGGCTTTGGGGAAAGTGTGGGGGGGGGGGGCAACTGAAGCGACCTAAACCCTCCCACCCCCCTTCTTGGGCCATCGCTGTTACAAAAATTAAAATCTAGGCCCCGCACGTGACACTTCAGAAGGGTCCCCCGTCTCCATCCCCTCCCCTCCCCCACGGCCTCGTAGGGCCACCTGATTGAATGACCAACTGACCTAATGAAGTTCAACCGATCGAATTTGTATGCCTTAATGAATCAACTGTGAATCCAAATTGAATGAATGACCAAACAAACAAATATGACTTAAGAATTACAGGGGAGAAATTGAACAGAATGAATGTTTTAGAAAAATTGTATTTGTTGGGCTGAGGTAGCGAGTTCAAATCTCATTACAGAAGTTCACCTATGTATTCGCGCAGAAGTTCGCTAAATACAGTGTTGCCAGAAAGTTTTAACACAAAACTTAAAAAAAAAGTAGCGCATAATAGCGCTCATTTTTTTTTTAAACTTTCTAACTTGGGAAAAAATAAAACCACGCTCTAGCCACAAACTTTTTTTGAAAGCGCTTTAAAAGAGAAATAGCAAAATGTGCTAAAAGTAGCGCAATCTGGCAACAGTGTCTAGTAGTGTGGACACTTCTATAAGATATTCTTAACCTACATTCATTGGGTGAAAAATAGCAAGCTATTGTAATAATTTTTTTTTAACACGGATGGTGGGGAAAGGGGTCTGGAAGGCCTTCTTATCTCAAGGTCTAATTAGACGACTTGCCCGGGGGGTAGGGAGTGACCAGTGGGGGGGACGGGCTCACCTTGTAAGGGCAAGTATTGCTGATAGCTAATATAATAAGTACATACATGGGCGTATTCATGGGGGGGGGGGCAAGGGGGGGGGCAATTGCCGCCCCCCCGTTACATTTAAAAAAAATGTCATAAAGTTGTTATTTGCCCCCCCCCCTGGAAAAATTCCTAGCGACGCCCATGAGTACATATATCCTTCATTAAGTTGATTGTATAAGCGTCCCTAACTCACTTTTTTTTAACCTGACAGGTGGGGGGGGGGGGGACATCATTCCTCTAATATGGTCCATCACTGAAACATACACACTTGCATACACAGATATACTACACACGTGCATGTATCATCAGAGACATAGAGACACGCGCATACATATACATACACGCGCGCGCATTGCTATATGACAGTCGACTAAGTCCAGCGAAAATTAAAAAAAAAAAGAAATGAATAATCCACCATGCATGTTAATAAAACAATTTATTGTTCATTTCCAATTCTGAACAAAAGTGAAAGTGTCATAACCAGAAAAAAGTTCACCGCATGATAAACAACAACAGCCTTTCCCTAGTACACCCCCCACCCCCCATCCATCATACAATAAACCAATATATTATAAACGAGGTCTTCTGTAGTCTTCCATTGATTTTTTTTTTTATTTTTGTTTGTATCAATGTTGTATGGCAAGTTTAGCGACTAGCCAATCATCTGTCTTGATCTAATTTCAGACGGATCCTAGGCCTGGGTCAGACAGGTCACAACTTCCAGCGGTCAGCGGCTCCTGTTTCAAAAAAAAAAAAGAAAACCGACACCAAAGGGGCGGTCAGCCTGTGGTCAGGAAAATGTATTCATGCGTTTGATTTGTTGAGCCTTTTATGTCCATTGTCTACGCCGTGTGGAAAGGCGCCCTATGTTTGATTTATTTGCAGACGACCTATTGTTGATTTATACACATTTGGCCAAAAGAGATTTTTATTTTTTTTATTTTGGCTTTTTTTTTAAAAAAAAAAAAAACGCTTGTTTACTACATGCAGGCTAAAAATAAAAAGGAAAAGGAGGGGGGGGGGGGTTGATGTACATTTTAAAATAGGGTCAAATAATGTGAATTTATCATTTACACTATCAGTGTATAAATCATAGATACAAGTGTTTTTAAAAATTTAGTTTAAAAAGATACTTTTTTTTTTAGATAATTTTATATTTATTAAATGTGTGACAAATTTGAAACTTTCCAGATTTTTTTTCTTTATTGTGGAATTAGTTCGAATAGTTTAATAAAGGAATGGTTTTTATCGAAATTCTAAGAAATGTAAATAATGTTTTGTTTTTTTTTAAATTGCTATAATACGTAAAGTGTGATTGTGAATTCATTGCCTTGTATATATTGTCAATAAGATATACCCTATCTATCTATCTATCTATCTATCTATCTATCTATCTATCTATCTATCTATCTATCTATCTATCTATCTATCTATCTATCTATCTATCTATCTATCTATCTATCTATCTATCTATCTATCTATCTATCTATCTATCTATCTAATCTATCTAATCTATCTAATCTATCTATCCAGGGCCGTTCTATTAGCTAGGGAAACTTGTCAATTCATAAAATATGATGCTATAAGGACCCTGAATGCCCTTTCATCTGGGGTCTCATAATATCTGTGACATATTAGGGGCCCCCTTTAATTGTATGGGCCACTGGCCACCGTCTAATTCAATTCGATGTATACATGTATAAATTTATCAACGCGTGTGTGTGTGGGGTGGTGTGTGTGTATCTGAGCTTTTCTGTAAATCTATTGTTTTTACTAAGATGAATGTGTTAGGATACTAAAAGCTCATATAGTATCTCTTTATCAGACCCGTGACAAGAGGGTCCAATGCAACCCCCCCCTTCACCCCACGACCGTCCTAACAACTTCCTTTTTTCTCACTTACCCACTCTCTCTCTCTCTCTCTCTCTCTCTCTGTCTCTCTCTCTCTCTCTCTCTCTCTCTCTCTCTGTCTCTCTCTCTCTCTCTCTCTGTCTCTCTCTCTCTCTCTCTCTGTCTCTCTCTCTCTCTGTCTCTCTCTCTCTCTCTGTCTCTCTCTCTCTGTCTCTCTCTGTCTCTCTCTCTCTCTGTCTCTCTCTCTCTCTGTCTCTCTGTCTCTCTCTCTCTCTCTGTCTCTCTCTCTCTCTCTGTCTCTCTCTCTCTCTCTGTCTCTCTCTCTCTCTCTCTCTCTCTCTCTCTCTTTCTCTCTCATGATCATTAAAATTATAGTTTAAAAAGTGCATACACACACACACACACGCGCTCACACACACACTCACACACACACACGCACAGACTCACACGCAAATGCAACCAACCTAAAACAAAAAAAAACAAACCTGTTCTAAGTTCGTTCATCCATTAAAGTGAGCGACAAGGAAGATGTCCATTACAGCAGGAGTGCAATCCCGCGTGTCCGTGAGATGGACTATTGATTAGGACGTGAACAATCCAAGTGTTGTGCCTGGCAGAAAATGACAAGACAGCCAACGGAGTCCATTAGGTTACCGCAACTTCTGTCTCTTTTCCCTTTTCTGCACAACATAATTTTTATTTTTTACATCTGAAAATAATGTCTGTTCCTGTCACTTTCCTTTTAGGTTTTTTTAAAAAAATTTTTATTCTTTGTTTCTATGGTTTTTTTTCGTCCTCCTCACTGTCTTGTTGTATTGTCTGTGATATTTCTTAATCTGTTTTTTTTATTTCTCAATGTTTCTGGGATTTAGAATTACGATGTTCTTATAAATTGTTGAATTTATTTATTTATTTTATTACATTTGGCTGCGGTTTCTTGATTAAGTCAAGCTATCTTGTAGATTTAATCAGACGGAATGATAGAATCACGGGGTGTGTGAAGTCCCTGTAAGGATGAGATAAAATCTCGTAGATCCTATCAACCAATGGTTCCCCTACCCCGGGTCGCGGACCATTACCGACCAGTGGACCTAACGTAACTGGGCCGCACGGGAAAAAAGTAAATAAATGTTTTCCTTCTTTGTATATTGTTGTGTATTTCTCTCGGTTTTACGTGACTTTTCATGGACTATAGGTCAACCTGGAGTTGGGTGGCATTAAGTGGCCATAGTATAGGAAGTCAGAACAATCTAAGTTAAAATAAGAAAATATCAACGTTCCGTTCAATGTTATTGCAGATTAGGAGGAGGGCTCCAAAATTGTAACTCGCACAGGGCACCCACATTAGCTAGCTACGGCTCTGGGTGACGCCACATTAGCTAGCTACGGCTCTGGGTGACGCCACATTAGCTAGCTACGGCTCTGGGTGACGCCACATTAGATAGCCACGGCACTGTGTGACGCCACAATAGCTAGCTACGGCTCTGGGTGACGCCACATTAGATAGCCACGGCTCTGTGTGACGCCACAATTGCTAGCTACGAGTCTGTGTGACGCCACAATAGCTAGCCACAGCTCTGTGTGACGCCACAATAGCTAGCCACGGCTCTGGGTGACGCCACATTAGCTAGCTACGGCTCTGTGTGACGCCACATTAGATAGCCACGGCTCTGTGTGACGCCACAATTGCTAGCTACGAGTCTGGGTGACGCCACATTAGATAGCCACGGCTCTGTGTGACGCCACAATTGCTAGCTACGGCTCTGGTCTTAATATTTATGGAATACTAGACAAATGCATAAAAAACAAAAAAAAGGTAAATTCTATACAAATAATAAAAATCAGTTTGTGTGACGTTTACATTTAGATACAAGTTTAGGAACGGATCTTTCCATTGGGAGGGAGATTTAAACGGCGCTTCGTGGTCATCTCTCAATCTACCGAATGGACATTCCTATACATATATATATATATATATATATATATATATATATATATATATATATATATATATATATATAACCCTCAGCCGCGCCGTAGCACTGCTGATGGCTGGCTTAGAATTTTTATGGCTAGCTAGCCGGCTTAAGCCGTGGCTTAGGAAAATGCCTAGCACCCCTGTTGAAGCCGGATCCCAACTATCACACTAGGTATCACCGAAATTTTTTATAAGGGAAGTAACTGTCAAAATATTTATTTAAAATACTTTTACTAGTCATACAAATAACAATCTTGAAAGAAATAAATAATACTTTATAATTTATTGTATATAATAAGTTAATATAAAGATTTATGTTAAAATAATAAAAAATAATACAAAATTTAATTAAAATAAGAACCAATTTTAAAAAATATGTAAAAATACAAAAATAATTTAGATTTCAAGTGTCATTATATTACTTGCAAAAAAAATCTTATTTGTAGTATGGAATAAAAATAACTGAATTTTAAATTTTTAGATGTAATTATTTTAATCGCTTCAAAATGACTAGAATTAGTAGATTTGCTTAAATCTTTAGTGGAAGTGCAATGCTTATCCTTGTGTCATTGATCTATTGGAGTTATTGATTCAGATATCTGATCACAAGTTGATTCCATTAGTCAATTGTTCATCATTTGGATACTCGAGGTCTCATTGATTCAAATACATCAAAATCTATTCATTCAAATACATCAAGACTAATTGATTTAGTTCAGGGGTGGGCAAACTACGGCTCTCAAAGTATATTATGCGGCCCGAACGCGTGTACATGTTGCGGTCCTATGTTAATCCTCTTTGTTAAGATTTTTCGCGATATTTTTTTTTTAAATTTGATTCGAATCTAGGGGACGTTAAATCAGTTTTATGGCTAAAGAATATTAGTCAGATATGCTTGACCTATAAGCAGATTATGACCTGAAGGGGAAGTTCAAGTCAGTTTTGGAGTTTTCAGGATGTTTGCCAGCAGCGGCATTCCCACACCTAAAAACTTTGCTGCAGGGTTTTGTCACTATTTGGGTCCATGTAGGCTACATTTGTGAACAAGCGTTTTCTTGTCTGAAAATAAACACTTCTAAGAACAGATCGATGTTGACTGATTGCAATTTAAATTCGGTCATGCAAATCACAACAAGTAAACTAGTTCCCAAGTTCAAGAACATTATCCAAAATTGTGAACAGCTACATACTTCTCATTCATTATAATTGTACTTTGTGGTCAGCTTGTATGTAAATTAAGTTCATTCGTCTTCATAATTATTATGACAGGTAACAATAAACTTTTGTTGAAATAATTATTACCAAATTAGCAACTGATTTAGTTCTATTTTTAAAATGTAATGTGCATATGTAATAAGTAGAGTGTGATTGTCAAATAAAATGACAAATACATGGTGTACAAGGACGGGCTGAAAAGCTCCCATATCTTCACAAACTTTTAATGGACTGTTTTTCCTATAGTTTACAACTTTCGTTTTTTTTGTAAAAACGTAGTTATGTTTCTAACTCATATTATTTATACGAGAGCTGCTCTGTGGAGCATGCAATGCGTCCAGAGAACATCGGGTGTTTTCCTTTTAATTAGTGCTTGAAGGCCAGTTTTGTGTCCTGACATTGGCATGTATCTGTCGTATCGATGGGCATTCGAAGTTTTGCAGTGCTTACGAAAATTATTCAATAACTATAACTATATAATAGCTAAATAATAATAAAAAAGATTGATGAAAAAACTAACTATAACTATAACTGAAATGAATTTAAAACAATAACTAAATAATAATAAAAAATTATTGCTAAAAAAACTAATCAAAACCATAACTAAAATGATTTTAATAACTAGAATATTACTGATGTGCAGGCTGAGATATTATAAAATTAAGTGGTGTTGGTAAACTATTCTCAGCGATGTGTAGCAGTGGTGTTGTGAAACTGTTGTACAACAGTACAACGTATTAAGCAACGCAAAATTTTAGCGGTAATTCCGAAACTCGCACATCTACAGCCGTATAAAATAAAGTCCGTCTAGAGCGCATGCGCATCAATAGTTGGACCCCGGAAAAAAATAATACGGAGTCCCGTTCCTTGGAACCGTAGCCACTTCCTAATCTAAAAGGTCTGTTTAGGGATTGTTATTTATCTTTCAAAACAGAAAATCCCACCATTCAAATGTAATTCAGACAACATGCCAAGCCCTTCAAGTGAGGAAGATATAAACATTCAAAAAAAAAACACACACAACCACCTATCTCCGTTCTTAACATCACTTGACTTCGTTTTACTTTGGCACTCAGCAAAAAAAATCCATTTTGTGTGTGTGTGTGTTCGGGGAACAGAGGGGGAAAAAAATTACAAGGAGATTTTTCTTCATGCCGGAAGTGAACAGACGCTTATTATTATAGGAGCAAGGGATAGTTTCCGCCCTTGCACGGGCCCAACTTGGGGGGATGACGCCGCTGCTGATGTCGATGAAGATGCTCGTGGCAAGTCTTAATGATAGGATCCTGAGGTTGATGTTGTGGAAGGGCTTTCAAGTGTAGGGACGAAATAATGATAAAAAAATATTTTTAAAAATGTACAAAAAGAATGAGCGTTACACTGTGGGGGGGGGGGGTCGGGAGTGCAGGGGCGTAGCTAATATAAAGAAAAAAGGTTTTTTTTAGGGCTTTTGCGGAAATCAGACCAAAAGAATTAATAAATAAATCAATTTTAAAGAGAGTAATATAATAAGAACAAACTCTATGAAGTAAAACAGTCGAAGTGTGCAAATGAATTTTTGGTTTATTGGAGTAAGGCCATGGTCAGCACACGGGGCACATATTATTATAACAAAATCTTTCAGTAAACAAAAAAAAAAAAAAGAAAAGAAAACTGTTAATAATGATAACAATAAAGTGGACAAAACAAAATGTACACAAAGTAAATAAAAATATTATAGAATACAAGAAAGTAGAAATATTATCGTCGTGTAGTCCAGTGTTTCCCAAACTTTCGACATCTGTGTACCCTCCTTTTTTTTGATTTGCGTAATATGAGATTCCCTTAATCTTCTTCTTCTTTGTTCTCGATATATGATTATGGAGGATTTCAAACGACCAGGCCTATAGTTATGATGAACTGCACGGTGGCGTCCAGGTCCGTCTCGCTCTCATAAAGTTTTTGATTGAAGGAGGTCATCTGTGGCCAGAACCTGTTGCGAGCTGTGTCATGTAAAGGGCATGTTTGGAGAAAATGTTCTGCATTCTCTGGAGACATCCCACATGGGCAGTCCTCACTGTTTCCAATGCCTAGCCTTCGGAACATGTGTTGTCTTAGTCTGTTGTGCCCAATTCTGAGTCTGAAGATAATATTTTGAGCTTGTCTGGGAAGAATATAATAGGGGTCGTTTTTGTCATGATCTGGGTGATTATTCATCCATTTTTGTTGGATTTGTTCATTTATACAGCTTTTCATTTCTTCTGCATTTAGAGGGACATCTACTTGCATTTCTTTGCTGCCAGATTTTGCCAATTGGTCAGCAAATATAAAAAATTAACGTACATATATTGATCTTACGGTTTCCGATCATTTCACTGTTTTTCTCTTTGGCCGTGCACTTTTACCCGGTGTTCTCAGCCCGGTGCAGCGTGTATACCCCGGACAAACTATTCGCGTATCTCTTGAGGGAACGTGTAGCCATGTTTGAGATACACTGGTAAAGTAGCCCATCAGAGTATTGTATTGATACATAGTTCAATATTCCGATCCATTGTCTTTATTCTGTCCCCCCAGTCTGTCGAACTTTTTTTTTTGTCTTGGAATTTGTATCCGTCCAATTGTCCGTCTTGATGGTCGAAAATCTGCAACATAACTAGAAGAGACTGACCACATAATATAAGCAACTTTAATGTTGACTTTAATTTACAATCTATTGCTAATGATCAGACTGGTAAATAGTTACTGACGTATAAATCAGATCTTTGAACAACGTTCAAGGAAAATATTTTATATTGTATTGAACTTGATTTAAATCGTAATCGAACTTTTCAATTTCTTGTTTCATCTTTCATTTTTATATACAATTAAAAGAAACAAACAAAAACAATAAATGCGCAAGACCAAAAAAAAAAAAGAACAGCCTTGAAGACAAATGACATTTGACATATGACATGATAGCTTTTCATCCTGATTGCAGCTAATGTACGAAGTAGAAATGTTCCCAGGAAAGCATGCAAAAGACGTAGCTGCGAGCTTTTCCTGTAGAGAAAATGACAGCTAATCAGGTGGAGGGATTTAACAAGGAAACTTTTCCTGGCGGTCACGTGACTAGCCGCTCTCCGGGAGGGCGGGGTGGGGATTGGGGGGGGGGGGTGAGGAGCCATTTCTGGCTGCGCATAACTGTAGCTTGTGTTTTTATGCTATCTATCTATCTATCTATCTATCTATCTATCTATCTATCTATCTATCTATCTATCTATCTATCTATCTATCTATCTATCTATCTATCTATCTATCTATCTATCTATCTATCTATGTGTGTGTGTGTGTGTCAGTCTATATACATATATATATATCCACATGTCTATTTATCTATCTATTATGTGCACGTCTACATATCTGTCTAGCTGTTTATCTATCGTTCCATCTATCTGTCTATTTAATTTTCTGAAAATCTTTTTTTTTCCCGTCCAAAATATCCATCGGTCTTTCTGTTTATGTATTTGTCCGTACACGGAGCCATATGTCCGTTCCCCTAATAATTGTCAGTATGCCTGTTCGTTCATTCCGGCTCCAGCAAAAAGTGCGGCTCCACGGCTCATCGGCTCCGGCTCCGCAGGCCTGGTGCTAACCTCACAGTTCCTTCACATGCCGAGGTAAGAGAAACATATAAATTCTACACATGTCATTTGCCCAGAATATTTTGAATGCGGCTAAATCAACGTCATATTGTTTCAGTTGGTGTGTTATTTTATTTCCGTTTATTATACTATAAATAGCCTGTGCTGAAGGGTGCATTTGTTTGATGACCACTATGTTGCATGTTTTATTCCGTGACGGACTGACCACGAGGTTGAATGTTTTTATCACCGTGACGAACTAACCACTCGGTTGCATGCTTTTACCCCCCTGTGACGAACCTGACCGCTAGGTTACATATTTTATCCCAGTGACGAACCTGACCGCTAGGTTACATATTTTATCCCAGTGACGTCACTGACCAGTAGGTCGTCTTTATGGGTGCAGCAGCCGTGTCTCATTTTTCCATCTCTCTGATGCATCCACGATGGACAAGTGTCAGCTACATTGAGTGATGTGGCGATTTCATCACAAACACTGTCCACTACACATTCAGTGAACTACAAAAACCATACACCCTCCCCCCCCCAAAGGCGACCACTACACAAAAATTGACCTCTACACAAAATTAAAAAAAAAATATATCTACGAAAAAGATTTTTCGCCAGACCTCTGACCAATTCATAACTGGAACCTGCCGACGTGTGTGGTGTATTCGAAGATGATCGTTACTTACTTACTTACACGCTGTTGATCTTTGAGGATGGTTAAACCAGGCAATCTCTTTGCTCCCGTACCCCCGTCACTGCCATCGTCGTAGAAGGCAACGCCCCCGTCCCCTCGTACTTTAAAAGACCTATCCCTTAACCCCCCCCCTCCCCACGAATCAAAACTCATGATGTAACAGTAATAACAATAATAACCACAAAAGAAAATAAAATAAAAACAAATAATACGTTTTTTTTTCCTTCAGCACAATTTATTACATCTAAATGTGAGTAAAATAATCGTCACAATTTCGTTAGGTTAAAACCATTTTCATGTACTTATGTAGAGACATGACGCACCCCCCTCCTCCAACCCCACCCCCACGAGTACGATTGAGGGCATGTACCTTAATCCTTCTACCCCAACTAGGATCACCTCTCTTGCATATAAACGTAATGAAAAAAAACAATGGCAGAAAAATGAACAACCGCAGTAATACTTCCTCTACAATAAACTATTTTTAATTGTTACATAAAGTAACCATTACCCGACTACAATTATGTCTTGACCAAAAAAAAATACATCTGTTTAATTTTCTATTGAAATAATTTTTTTTTTAATTATTAAAGGGTTATGTGAGATTTTTGAACTTGAAATTTGAATTGCAAATATTTGATCCATTAACAATGAGAATAATACATACAAATATTTGCTCAAAAAAGAGGGGTTTGCCGTTAAAAGGACAAAAGCGAAATTTGCTTTTTTTTTTTTAAAAAAAAAAAAATAGTTAGCAATATGCATGTTTTCTTTACCCCACCCCCCCCCCTCCGCCCTGTCCACTATTGTTGATTCTCTGTCCGCGGTAAATATAAATATGTAAATATCGATAGTTTAAAAAAAATCAATCAGTGCATGTTCCACAAATATTTTGTCGTATTATACTCGAACATCAAATACATATCGGAACATCCACCCACCCCCCTTTTTTCTACAAAACCAAAAAAAGCAGACGACAAATAAATAACAAAATTAATGGTGCCGCTTCCCAGCGTGTTTTTTTTTCTTCTTTTTATCTTAACCAGGAAACAAATGATTACCAATAACAAAAAATACATATTTTTTTCAAAGTAAATGTTATTGGTTTTTAAAATAATAATACAAAAAGACCATAAACAGGCACTAGGAAAGGGGGAGGGGGAATGGCATGCAGCTTTTGACAAAATAACATGGCCGGCGGTCAACAATGACATTCAAAGATGCGTAAAAAGCTTCCACTTCCGGTCTCTTGCAGACTGCCAAGAGGTCGTCACGGTGACTTCCGGCTTCTCAGTTGACTAGATTAACAAGGGGAGTGAATAATCTCCCGGCGTTATCAGGCGGTGATCTGCCCCTGATCCCTGGAGAGATTTTTTATAATGCCTTTGGAAGCTTGAGATTTCTCTCCCCTCTACGGACGCTGGAGAAAGAGGAAGTTGACAGAGTAGGTGAGGGGAATAGAGAGTGTTAAACCAACCTTTTAACTCGGGTGGTAATTATAGCTAAGGGTCATTGTTTTATTGGACGACTGACCCTTGTTACGATTGATTGTACATGAATCGATCGGTAATTGTTACTGAGCTAGTTTAAGACTGACAGTGCGAGCTTACAGTACAACAATCACTTTGTTCTAACGTGTTTATATATGTATGTATGTATGTATGTATGTATGTATGT
>JAGDYQ010000053.1:4849650-4873628 GCA_021962125.1 Bulinus truncatus | reverse complement strand
AGTTACGTATTGCTCACCAAAATCACGTCCATTATGGTCTGAACTGGCTCATTCATGCTTTTCATAACACCTGTCTTTATTAGAGCTAAATGCCACTGCCAAAAAAATAATAAAAAATAAAGTTTTGGGAAGTGTGGGTGTGGGGAGGGAAGGGGTTCATGAGCAAAAAGACTTTCTTGTCTGGTGAGACATTTCATGAAGCATAGGAATAGAGCAGTGATGATCATGACTGGAAGATGTCACTAATCCCCTGCTCCTGTCACTGTGACTATGTCATTGCCGGAGCTCAATAGAAAACCTCAGAAACTGAACAAAACTTGGACATTCTTCTGTGTCTTCTCGTCTCTCTCTCGCTCGCTTCTTTGTCATCCGAGCGAGGCCGTCGCGAGGTCTGGCTGCAGGGACAAGTGGAGCTGTCAGAACAAGTTAACATCAAGAAAAACAAAAACCTCTCGTATGACGCCGCCTCGTTCCGGAGAGCAGTGGAGCATTGTCGTGGGTAGATAACTCTCGTTTGGTTATCAAGTGAACTAAAAATAGCTCAGCGATACATAATGATAGGGCACTGGGTGTACAAGAGATCGAATATGATTACATTGATTGATCAATCCTTAAACTTTTTGATATTGTGCGACTTTCATACGTATTAAAATTAGGACACATGTGGTAAGCAGAATAAACCAGACTGAAACTATGACTGGTTAAAAGACACGAGTGTTTTGTACGACGGGTTTTAATTTGGCATGATACCGATGCACTGAGCTGATGTCTATGCTAACTTTACGTCATGGTGATACGGAAAAAAGGGAGTGTGGAACACCGTTGCAATACTCATTCAAATGGTCGTGCTACATCCATCTGGTTTATATATATATTTACATAGACGGCTATGCTACATCTAGACTGGTTTATATATATATATATTTATATATATTTACATAGACTGCCGTGCTACATCTAGACTGGTTTATATATATTTACATAGACGGCTATGCTACATCTAGACTGGTTTATATATATATATATATATATATATATATATATATATATATATATATATATATATATATATATATTATATAGACTGTTACAGGGTATCTAGACTGGTTTATATACATTTACATAAATGGCCGTGCTACATCTAGACTGGTTTATATATATTTATATAGACGGCTATGCTACATCTAGACTGGTTTATATATATATATATATATATATATATATATATATATATATATATATATATATATATTTATGACTGCCGTGCTACATCTAGACTGGTTTATATACATTTACATAAATGGCCGTGCTACATCTAGACTGGTTTAGATATATTTACATAGATGGCCGTGCTACAAATAGACTGTAAAAATTTGTTGTAAACATAAAAATATATAAAATTCGGCAATATTTAGCTAAAAACGATTTGTTTATAGTAAGTTTTTCATCATTTCTTGCACTAGTCAAGAGCGATAATATTACAATAAATTGTACATATTTCGAAGCCACGTTCCTTGGCCCACTGACCCTCACACACAAATGTTTACGACGCCATATTTGCCGCCGGGCAACACAACCTATATAAAATTGTAAACAATTCTTCATGTCGGGGAAAAAAACGAACACAAAGTAGATCTAAGATCGTGTTTAACCAGAAAACAACACATTCTTATAGGGAAATGAAAAACTAGTATAAAATAAATAAAATTATATTTAATAAAAAAAAAAAAGGGTTTTACATATTATTGAAAATTTCAACATCCATCCGTTCTCAATATAAAGTGCACTCAAAGTAAATTTTTTGAAAAAGTTTAGTGGACTGAGTTTTGATAGCTGAAAGTTTCCTGTAAGAAAAACGAATAATAACAGAATCTTTGAAAAAGAATAATAAAAGATACAGAAATGTTTTTCTTTGATGTGCCCGTCGAAAGTCAACAAGAAATTATTTTCAATGGGACGTCATTCAGGTCGATTGTTTTCCTCCCCCCTGATTCCCCCCCCCCTTTCTCTCCCCGGGTACTTAACAGCTTCAGAGGCCAGGGCATCCTCAGTGCTATTGTTTTACCCAGTGGATTGACCCACTTTCACGAACTGCTTGCGAGTGCTGTAATAGCTTTTTTTTTCTCCCTCTCAGGTGAGCCATCATTACGATCTATGAAGGCACTTGTTCATTACGCGGATACTATACTGAGATCAGCCAGTGGAATTCGGGTAACTGCGAAATAGATTTTGTTTAGCTTTCCACAATTAGACGAGGAATAATTAAAATAATAATAATAATGAATGAAGTCAAAGTATTATGTTGCTACGTAAGCGTTTGGAATACTAAAAAAAATCCAGATAAAATAAAAAAAAAATCAGTTCAGAGTCAGCGGCAGACCAATTTGTAAGTACCCCAGACGACCTCATTTCAAAATATTTCAACATTTTGGGGCCCCTATATTCATGATGCTCTTCCCCCACCCCCATTCTCGTAAGTTCCCGGTCGAGGACCATAGCATCTGCCCCAATAGCGGTGTATATGATCCAAGAGTTTTCCCCTGATCCTTACAGGGGCATCCCACTTAATGTCCACTGTACAATACGAAAATGTCCACTGTACAATACGAAAATGTCCAAGTGTAAGGACCCAGAAATTGAGGGATTGAAATACGGGGGATTGATAGCTACGATAAGAATGTGGCAGTGGAAGTCCAGGCACCGAGAGGAGAGCCCTCTAGGTAAGAAACAAACCTATCCTCATTGGGGTTCACCCTCTCTCCTTTTTGAAACCATGCTGGAGGAAGGTGAGTCTCCCTATAATGTATTCTGAGGATGACCTCCCGGTATTCATGCAACTGTGGCATGGACACTTGGGTGAGTTGTGACTGGACATAGCTTGAATTCACTTTAATAAGTTTGCCCATAATGAAAAGATTTTTGCGCGCTGTTTGTAAATAAATAAAATATACATGTAAAGGAAGAAATGCTTTTAATATGATTTTTTTTCCCATACATCATTGAGATTGTTGCACATTTTTATTGAAAGGAATTTAAACTTGAGGTTAGAAATGTTGGGATGTTTGACATTTTCAAAAAGATTTTACTAAGCACTCAGACATTTTTGTCTGCTGACCACTGAGTCGGTTTTGAAGTTTTATGTCTTGTTTTCAATCACTTTATTGAAACCTGTAAATTATGCAACATCAGAGACTGTTCCCCGTTTAGTGAATGCTGGCCGTTTCGTTACAAAGAGAAAAAAATTATTGTCTTTGTTAAGTTGAATTTTTGTCGCTTTTTTGCTGAAGGCATCTTCCACTTAAATTGAGATATGACCGTATTGAAGAATTACAATTTAGAAATTAGTTGACTCATTGAATCAGCGAGTACTTAACAAGTAAGAACTTGATAAATCGATTTACAGTAATTGGTATATTACTTACCGAGAATTCAACTATTACAATATATTGATGAAAGATTTGGGGGAAGTTTGCATGTCACAACCATACATGCGCCATAAATCAAATTCGTGTCGGATAATTATATCTCTACATAGTGAAACTATTCTGATGTTTAAATTTAGCATAAACTGTATGTTGAACTAGGTATTAAAAAATGAAAAAAAAAATTATGAAAGTGAATTGGTGTTATTTTTTAACTAGCCAAAATTAGAACTACATCTTAAAACTATTTCCAATGTTTTTGTGAGTTTTTGTTTGTTTTGTTTAAAAAAAAACAATTTCTTTTTATTACCATGTCTTTTTTTTTTTTTGTAAACTTGGTTACTTCCTTTTTAAATCTAAACTCAACTTTACTTTGAAAACTACCAAACTTACAAATGCTAAGTAACATTTCGTTTATTAATTATCTTTCGCTCGAATCTATAAAAAAAATATAACTAGCTGCTGTTACTGCTGTAGGGTTGGCTTATAGAGACGATGTCGGAAGTGAGCCTGACCATCATGCTTGACCTGAGCCAAACCCCGACATGCGGCAATAAGTCATTGACTACTCGGCTGAAATAGAAATCTAAACGACAAATGAAATATATTAAAAAAGATTTTAAAAAGAAACAAAAAACTGTTTTTAAAAACTAATTAAAAATTTATTAAAAAAGAAAAATAAGCAAAAAAAAAATATATATATATATTTATATATATATATATATATAACGTTTTCTCACTGGGAGAATAAACAAATATCTACAAAATATAAACATGTCTTACACGACAGCTGAGACACGCAAGTATGAGTCTTGTAAAAAAAAAACAACCATTAGACCCACTGGTTTCACCGCGACATGCATGGCATATGGAGTTGGGGGGGGGGGAATACTTCTTGAGTAGAGGGGGACGGATGGTCGTGCGGTAAAGCGCTCGACTGTCGACCTGAAGGTACATGGTTCGATCTCCGGTCTTCGGGTCTTGGTTCAAGTTCCCGATTTATCTCCCGTGGTGACGCCATGGCCATTGCACTATCGAGCTGTGGTGGGGGGATGAAAAAAGGGGAACCATAAAAACCGTCCCATCTCATCCTTACAGGGACTTCACACACTTCTTGTGTAGAAGTATTCAAAGGCAACGGATGGTGCGATCAGCTATCTTCTAATTATCTAATACACTTCCCATTTAGAAGTTAGAGTTCTCAAAATCAATACATTGATTGGTTTTCCAACTAGATTGTGAATGAAAGTCGTAAAACTTTATAACAAGATATAAAAAATACGAGTGCATGTATAAGTAAAGTTTCCTTAAGCCTTGACAGGTTCATCGGGGCAGATGAAGTGATGAATTCATTTTTTTTAGTGTGTGTGTGTGTAGGATGACATGAAATCTCTTAGTGCAATGACCATGGAGGCACCACGGTAGAAAAAGAGGGAACTTTCATCATGACCTGAAATATCCCTTTGCCCTGATCGGAGATCGATCCAGGGACCCTCATGTCGACAGTCGAGTAGTTAAGTACGCTCCCTCATTCCACCCCACCTCTGTTTTAAGATTGGGATTGTGTGGTTAGCACAATGCCCTGTCGCATTTACCCCCCCCCCCAACGTACAGTCAGGTACCCTTTAAATCTAACTGGACTTTGGGACTTTCACCAGGACCTGAAAAAAATCCATAGTACTGGACAATTAAATTTTTTTTTTTTAAAAGTAGAATAGAAATGAGTGATAGGTTGATTATTTGGACGTTCCATTTATCGAGTAAGACAACTACACTCCAATGTTCCATTTATCGAGTTAGACAACTGCATACTTTTACAGTTAAATCATGTCTGATGAAAACAAAATTAATTCAAAATGGTGTTAGACCTATTTATTCACTGAGTTGTTTTTGTTTGTTTAGTTGTTGTCGTTGTTTGTCTTCACCACTTCTGTTGTGTTGTGTGCCCTCCATTTCAATTTTAAGGAAGTTTGGTGGACAGTTGGTCTGACGATGTCAATAAATGTCAACACATTCTAGCATGTAGCAGTAAGACATTCCATGATCTCGCTTCGCGAACACAGCGCTGGCGATCAAGAAGTCCCTCAAATCTGATGTCCTATGTCATCATCACTCGATCAGAAATTATCGGAGAAATCCGTTGATTGTTGTGTTTATTTTTTTTTTTTTGTTTTTTTGTTTTCTTAGGGGGGAGGGGTGTGTGGAGGTGGGGGTGGACGGGACCAGAGGTGGTGGAAAAGGGGGGTGGGGGTGAGACAGTCGGTCGGTCGGCTGAGGTGTATAGCTCACTAACATTTATCATGTGGGATTTTGAAACCAACACTGTCATTGACTAATTACATTCGGGGAAACTCTCAGCGGCACTTGCACACGAGACAATAAACAAATCTTGATCCAGCCAACCCTTTGTGGTTTAATGCTCTCGACTTCTTAGGCTCAGTCGACGTAATACGGTAAATAGCCTCGAATCCCACAGAGAATGAAAGAGATATTGTGTATGCGAGAGAGAGAGAGAGAGAGAGAGAGAGAGAGAGAGAGAGAAGCGAGAGAAAAATAGAGAGAAACGTGAGACAGAGAGTACGAGAGAGAGAAAGAGAGAGAGAGAAAGAAACGTGAGAGAGACGGATGGTCGTGTAGGGAAGCGTAAGACTGTTAATCTGTGGGTTCAGGGTTCGATGTTCGGTAAAAAAACAATAGAATTTTCCAGGTCACTGTTAAAGTTCCCTCCATGTCTCCCGTGGTGCCTCCTTGGCCATTGCACTATCGGCTATGGTGTGGGGGGGGGATGAAAGAAGGGCACTGCAAACACCGTCACATTAGTGGTCTATAGGATCTAAGAGATTCACATCTCATCCTTAGAGTAACATCACAGAGACAGATACGAGATGGACAGACAGAGTGAAACGTGAGATAGAGACGTCGGAGAGAAACCGATAGAGAGATGGAGATAGAGACAAGATACAGATACACGTAGAAAAACGAGATACAGAGAGACAGAGAGAGAGAGAGAGAGAGAGAGAGAGAGAGAGAGAAAAGAAACGAGAGACAGAGAGAGCGTTTATACATCTTCCTGATTCAAAATTTGCTTAAAGTATTCGAACGGTCTAATGAATAAAATGATTGGTTAAAAGTAGACGTTGGCAAACTACGACCTTTGACCCGTATTGTGGTATGATCCGACCCATGTGTAGAAGCCCCACCCACTCCCCACTCTTCCACGTCAATGATTTACTTAAAATTAGCTCATAAAAAAAAAACTTCGTCCATTAGCTCTTGGCTTAGCCCTTAAGTCAAATGTAAGGGCCCATTGTGACCCCACAGAGTCAAACTAGGTTACCTCGTAGGACAAAAATTACATATGGCCCCCGTCACTTGTACTATAAATCTCTCTGAAGTCTCTACCTCGGTGTCTCTCGATGTCTAGTTGATTGCACGACTTGCATGATACTTGCATGATACTTCTTTATTTTAAAACACATCTCTGGCCAAAGACACATTTTAAGCGGGGAAGATTTAGAGACGAGACGACCTCCCCACTCTCCAACCCCCAACCCCCATCCCAGATCATCAGGGCTGAACCCCCAGGACCTGGAGGTGTACAGCTCTGTGCCTTATCTAACGCCCAGTTTTTAAAAAAAAAACGCTTAATTCATCCGATGACAATAACCCAAGTTTTTTTAATCAAATGATGACGACACAGTCACACACACACGCACGTACACACACACACATACATGCATACGTTCACCTGGGTTTACACGCCGACATGCTATCATCAGGCCTAGCTAATGACGCGCTCGCAAGAAACACAGAATCAAAAAAAAAAGATGGCGTCAGTGTAATTGTAGCGATGCTCTCTGTATTCAGGTGTAATTAGTGACCAGCCAAAAACATCTCCCTCGTTAAGACGCTGCTCTTTTTTTATTTCCCCATTTTTTAAAAATAAAATAACTAATGTATTGTTTTGTTTTGGTTTTTTTATAGATCAGTGCTTTGTGCTAAAAAAAAAAAACAACAAAACAAATAAAATCACTACGATTCACCCACCGACCTACTTATGACCTAGTTATTATCTTTTTGAGTCGTCATTAATTTTTTGTGTGTGTTCAGAATATACAAAAAAAAGTAGTTTCCTCTCTTCACCCACCTCCATAGCAATATTATTATATTTTTTTTAAACAAAGGGGACTGCACAATTTTGTCATTCTCCGATAACGCGGACCAGTTAACTCCCCTTGTTGACTAATTCGATCTGACGCCCTGGCTGCGGGAGTCCCCGGTTGGTGCTCATGTGGTCGTTGTATTATTACTTTTTTTTTTTTTGCAAGCCTGCGCACGGTGCGCAGTTTTTGAGAAGCCTTGTAATTAGATCTTTAGAAAGACAAAAGTGGCTCATGGGAAGACAATGAGGAACATCTTTTTTTTTTTTAGAACCATGCGCAGAAATGTTGCTGAGCATCTTACATCTCTCGCCAACTTAAATTATTAAGTTTGATACTATATACCTACCTAAAGATAAAATTGACTTTTGTTTTATGGCATCATAGGGAATAGCAGTGAAAGTCAATTATTATATACTATTTGAAAAGCCTACCGACGCTGTCTGCTTGCTACCTGCGATATAATAAGAAATCCTTATTGTGTTTAGATTTTCAGTTTTGGAATTCCCCAGACTAATTTTAGCCGAGCTTGCGAGTTAACTCCCCTTGAGTAAGACTAAAATTTTGGAATTCACACTTGCTTGTTAATTCCTCAGACTATTTTTAGCCGGGATCACACGTACGGTCTTAGTTAAACTTGAATTTTTTTTTTAATCTTCGAATATTTTTAACCTTCGAAAAAAGAATTCGATTTGACAGTTAAAACGATTTCAATGGTTTGTTGCACTTTTGTGTTTTCAACAAGAATATATATATATATATATATATATATATATATATATATACGTGACACAAGGACGTCATGTTGTTGGTTTACTTATATTGTGAGTCAAATAATCACTGCTATAATTTTATTATCTGATGAAGATTCAAGACATTCTAACTCTAACTTTATAAATTAGCTTATCTGCTTGTAAGACAGTCATGCATAAAATATATAGATAGACAGACAGATACTTTAGACAGACATGCAAAGAGACAGACAGACAGATAGATAGACAGACAAACAGATAGACAGATACTTTAGACAGACAGACAGACAGATATATAGATAGATACATACATGCATAGATAGATAGATAGATAGATAGATAGATAGATAGATAGATAGATAGATAGATAGATAGATAGATAGATAGATCTAGTGTTGTAAACCATTCGCGTATTGCCTTGTTTTGCTAATTACTTTTACAACGAAATGCAAAAAAAGGTACAAATACCCTTTTGTCTGTGTATGTGTGAAAGTACACAGGTATTACGAGTGTCCGCTGTACCTGCAGCTGTGTATGTGTGAAAGTACACAGGTATTACGAGTGTCCGCTGTACCTGCAGCTGCCGGTCACGTGTGTACATAAACAACTTTCTCCCATTATGTCCACAAAGCTATTTGTACACTCCACGCCACTGTACACACACACCAATTGTGTGCCGCTTGTACAACACCCCCTTCCCCCCATCTTCCCTTTTCCATTTTCGTAAAAAAAAAAAATATATACGGTATATAAAAAATGGGGTTGGGGGGGGTGTGTTTTCCTAGTTCAGGTGCTAATTATATCCAGTGTTTAACCGTGTTTTGATCTGCTCACTCCAGTCCTTATTTCTGCTCACCACCTCGGATTCATCACACCCCCACCCCTTTCCCTTTGTTGTTTATTCTATGTGTATTTAATTTTAAGCATTCACTCTCTTTCCCACTCATTGAATTTTAAGGGGTGTGGGGTGGGGGTGAAGTGTTTAAAACACATGCACTCACTCGCAAATTCGACCCCCCCTCCCCCGCACAGTATCTCACCCTTAACCTAGTCACACACCCCCCCACACACACACACTCCCACTCTACGCCGCAGCCACTTCAGTTCAAAAAAAAATAAGACCAAACAGAAACAACTCACCGGTATCAGGTGTTGTGTCACGTGATTATACAATTGTTCGACACTGGGTGAGGGGAGGGGAAGGTGGGCAGGGCTGAGGGTGGGTGTGGATGGACGGACGGTAAAATTTTTGACGGTTGGTCGGACGATGTCAATACATGTTTTCTCAAAGCTCTTTACGTCAAGGGCGTCACACATGATGGGCACTTCGGTACCTTTGTGCCCGCCTTGAGGACCAGAAACGAAAAAAGATGTTTTGGATACGCCTTTTTAAAAAAACAAAAAAAATTTCTTAAGCCCTGATTTTTTCAGGGACACAAGTGCTCAAAGAAAAAATAAAAGGAGCGGGAAAATGGCTGAAGTTGATTGGATGTTATTGCAACTGTTTCTCACACAGGCATAACTAGGTCGGCGTGAGCCTTTGGGTGCTGAAGAAAGTTTTGGGGCCCCTTTTTTGAAATTAGATACGTGTAAACAAAAGTCAAGCTGGAGTTGTGTGAGGTTGGGGGGGGGGGGGGGAGTGAGGACCGACAAAGGTACCTTTCCTCCTCAGTCGAACGAATTAATTAGAATTTAACGAAATGAAAATAACAATTAAATACAAGACTAATGAGTCGTTAATTTTGCGAATGTGTTTTTATTTTTTATGGTGTGTGATGATTCACCTAGTTGGCGCAGGTGTCATAGTCAAACATTCACATTTTTAATGAAACACCTAGCATCACACTCATCTATACATTTACATTTATACTAATAAATTCGCCACAGAGTTCCAAGGAGAAGAAAACTGCTTGAATAGACAGTGTCGGTTTTAAATGCAGTCATAACGTGCAGTGGCGCCCGGGGCACAATACGTTTTCAGCGCCCCCCCTAACCCCCCCATTCGAAAGCCATATAATACTATATGTAAAAGATACCATTTGGCGCCCCTTTTTTGAGTAGCGCATGGGGCAGGATGTCGTCGCCCCCCCCCCCTCCAATGCCCACACCTCACTATGCACGCGTGGCTTTAGATTTCCACATGATTGTACACTGTTTAATTGTGGTTGGTACCAGTCACAACAGTCACATCACACACACACACACACAAACAAACACACACACACACACAACTACACTATTTAACACTAATGTTAATCTATGATTGCCTGGGCAGCGATTCGATTCGATATTTAATTCAATTTCACTAATGATGACCTAGACGGTTAAGTAATGATAACAAATAAAAAAAGAGTTTAACGACCGGAAGTTGAAGTTTTACTGCGATACATTTCGCTCACTGTAGACGAAATTATGGTAGGTAAAACAGAACGTTCATAAAATGTTTGGTTGCCAAAATTACCGTGATTCAGATGAGTGTCAAGAAGTATATGGGTTTGAACACCCCCCCAACCTATGCAAAGACTAAGACAAATCTCTGCAGGTCGCGTCAAATGGATTTTGGGCCCCCGGGGACATCATAACGTGAGATGTACCGAAAAAGAATGAAATCAGTGATCAATCAACTTGTGGGTGCAACATACATCCAAGGGCCTGTACTCTGAATCTCACATTAATCAATTATATGTTTGCTTATTCTTATACAAACAACATTGATCAAGACGGCAATCAAACTAAGGTACCGTATATTACATCCTGCCCTCAACATATAAACAAAGATCTGATGGGGCGTATGGGGGGAGGGAAGCATGTATTTACGCTCTCTTCCTCCAGACACAAAGCTCCATCAGGGAATCAGGTGTGACCGCGTGACGAAGTCTTGTGTGGGAGGGGAGGGGGGCACACTTGGTTATTTTTGTACATACGCCCCTGACGACGCGGTGCGAGAGAAGTGGCGTCACCGAGCGAGTGGCAAACAAGACGAGTCTGTGTGAGTAGCTAGATAGTATGGGTGGGGGGGGGTGTGAAGTCGTGTGCCGAGTGGGTTTTTTTTTTTGTTTTGTTTTTTATTTCTTGTGTTTCAGTGGGCCGCCACCACATCAGTTTCATAACCCACATGTGGCCATAACGAACAAAAAAAAAACAAAAACAAATAGATCAGAACACAAAATGTAGCTCAGTCTTGTGGATTAGTCAACTTTGTGATCTCTACACCCCCCCCCCCCTATCCCCGGTACCAAGAAATTAACGGTGGGTTGTTTTGTTATGTTTACCACAGGCACATAGTCTTTATCTCTCTCTCTCTCTCTCTCTCTCTATATATATATATATATATATATATATATCGCCCTCTGTGTATGTGTGTGTGTTGTGTGATAGTGAAGTGAAATGTGACGTGATTTCTTCACACCTGGTCAGGTTTTAACGTGAGTCAACTCTGATAGGGACAAGTTAGTGTCACTACCAACACAACCAACACAATGGGGAATCAAAGTAAAATAGAAACCTAAAATAATGTTGAAGTAAACCACAAACAGTATTTACAATAATAATAATGAAATAATAACTTCATACATACACTTTATGATCTCATTTTGTACGATTTACTTATGTTTTTACCAACCAAATTTCGTTCATTAATATTTTTGCTCATGACATTTTTACCTGATGACATTATTTACCTGATTGACATTTTACCTCATTGACGTTTTTACCTGTTTGAAGGTTTTTACCTGGTTGTCATTTTTACCTCATTGACGGTTTTTTTTTACCTGATTGACATTTTTACCTGATGTCATTAATTACCTGATTGGCATTTTTACCTGATTAACATTTTTACCTAATGGACATTTTTACCTAATGACATTATTTACCTGATTGACATTTTACATGATTGACATTATTTACATGATTGACACTTTTACCTGATTGACGGTTTTTACCTGATTGACATTTTTACCTGATGACTTTTTTTTTTAAAAATCCGCATTCTAATACAATATTTTACATTGTTGTGGGCTATGAAAAGACAATCAACAAAAAGAAAACACACAAATAAATCAAGATCACTGGAAATCTCTAGTGTAATCCTATACAGCGTCAGGTCCTAATAACATGTAATTAGGTCTCTGCTAGAATGCATTGTTTACCTCCTTATTCCTAAACTAGAATGTAACCACGTAAAAGCCCCCCCCCCTACCACACGAGCAAAAAGGCACCCATATGTATCAATAAATAAATAAATAAATCTATATCAGTGTGCTTTTAAGTAGACACTATTTGGGTGAGTACCAAGATGTACTCGTGCCTGCATGAATGTATGTGTGTATTTGGGTTGTTTTTTTTTTTCCATTCAGTGTAAGTCGGGACGGTATTTTGCAGTGTAGTGGTAACGGAGACACCGCGGAGGACATATAGGGAACTATACTATCACCTTAGAAAAAAAATTCATTAGGTTATCACTGGTGATCGAACTCAGATCGACAGTCGAGCCCTTTACCCAACGCCCATCCGTCCGCTCTCTCTCTCTCTCCCCCCCCCCCCCCCAGCTTTATTTAACACAACAATGATACTTAAATAGCGCTTACAAAACTTCAAAAGCGAAGTCGATACATTTGCGTTCAGTCAATTGAACACCAAAGATATGCAATGAAAGAAGTATTACATGAATGATTCTCATAATCTCCGCATTGTGCTTAAAACGTAATATATTCAATACGTCATCTAAACACAACATTTTGTGTCGTCATGCGAAGATTACCACAGTTATCAGACATCTACCTAACCTTGACCTCCTATGATTATTATTTTTTTTTTATGTTTTAAAAAAAGTGTGACATCCACCGAAGTCTTCCTGTGAGAACAGCCGCCAGAGGGAGTCGTATACCCCCCTCCCCCCACCACACACGCACACGCACACACACATCCCTCAAAAATCGCACCTTCCCCGGGTCCTTTTGTTCCATCAACAATTCGTTACGTGATAATGATAGGGACCGCCCAGGGTTCTAACTACGGTGAACCCCTCTAACACCTACGTCACTCCAACGGAGATCGAAGATTTTTTTTTTTTCTTTTGCAATTTGAAAGGAATAAAGTCCAATTGTGAACTGACCGGTCCGGCGTTGACCGGAACTAAGCCGGAATCACAATACGAAGATTACGCTACGTGGCTACACACCCCCCCCCACCCCCCCACCGTCGTCCCCCCCATCCTCCTCACCTTTTCCTCCCTTGGATGACAACGACGTCACCGGATGGACAACACTATTCAGTGGATGGAGTTGGGGGGGGGGGTGTGAGGTGGTGGGGTCCGCTAACGTTGTCAACAGTGATCTTCTAAAGGGACAAGGGAGATAACCATCAGATTGTTCTCTTTTGTGCCGGTCTGGGTGGACCATTGACTCCATTGTCTTTTTGATGACGCGGGTGGGGGTAGGGGGGGGCACACATATAAAGCAAGGGTAGGGTGAGGGGGGGGGTTGTAAAGGCAGGGGAGTGGTTGGGTGGGGGGGGGGGGCTGCGGGCTAAGTGGCGTTGGTGTGAAAGTTGTGTGTATGTGTGTGTAAGTGCGTGTGTGTGTGTGTGTATGTGTGTGTATGTGTGTGGAAGTGCGTGTGTGTGTGTGTGTGTATGTGTGTGTGTATGTGTGTGGAAGTGCGTGTGTGTGTGTGTGGCTGTGAAGGATAAAGTAATAAACAGATGGCTACCCATCTGCGGGTGACAAACTGACTCCCCCCCTCTTTCCCCCAACCCCTCCCCCCACCACCCCGATGCCCGTCATGTTTGGCCGGACATTTCAAGTTTTGGGAGTTGTAGAGACAGCGGACGGGCACTGGCAGTGTCGTTGTGAGTGATGGAGGTGCTGTGAAAACGCCCCCCGCCCCCCCGCTCGGAGTCCCCACTCCCCTCCCACTCCTGAAAACTCGATTCTGCATAAGTAAAAGAATGGACGTGGTTATAGTGAAGATTTACTTCCGGTTTTTCGCAATCATTTGATTTCATTCCCTCCCTCCCCTCCTCCCCCTCATCAATTCCTTTCTATGGCAGCTTTTTGTTTTATTTATCCCAAGTCCAACTTGTATGGATGATAAGCGTATTATTTAGATCCTATAAACCACCATTGAGAATTAAGTAGGTCACTGGGACCCCCCCTCCTCCTCAGGTGTATAACCCGTAACCAACAGCATGCAAACCCTAAACAGTCACCATTATCTCAGCCCAATCACTACAAACATCTTTTAACATTCTTGATAAAAAATCTAAACAGAAATCAAATTTGTTCCATACGCCTGATTAAATATTTATAGAAGTCAGATTTTTACACATTTTTTTATAATGCATTTTTTAGAAAATTTTCCGTTTGCTTCATAATATTTAATTTTCTGGAGATTTTAATGTCCATATTTTGGAAACATTGTCTCCTTGTCTAGCTGTCGATAAAATGAGTTCATCCCTCCGTCTAATCATTGCATAGCAGATTGTTGGAACCTACGGTGCCCCCAAAATCTCTGAACCCTTTTAGCCCTGTTCAGGTTGGCCCCCTACTCCAACACCCCACTCCCTTCGCGGCGGGCCTGTTTATATCATAAGACCGATGAAATATTTCACCAAACTAAATTTTTCGCATTATTTGCCAACAAATTTGTACCTCATAAATAACTAAAACACCTGTGTGTTCATCTGTGTGTGTTTCTCGGTGTGTGTTCGTCCGCCTACCTACCTACCTGGTTGAACACCTGTGGAACTATTTAGATAACTTCTGAGACATAAAATTGGGGCAATAAAAATGCACAGTCTGTGAACAAAGACCTACAAAGGTCCCCGTGGTGCCTGCACAGTCTGTGAACAAAGACCTACCAGGCCTATCTGGCTGCTTCCACATTCTATCGTCATTCACGAATCTCTTAGATTCGGCATCTTTCTCTTTCCCCACCCTCCCCTCGTTTAGCAGGATGATGACAATCGATTGAATGGTCAGATTTTTCCCACTTCAGCGGCCGTACCTGGCCGAGTTGTACACGCTCTAGCCCATAATGTGAACAACGCGGAAAGAAAAGAACATATTTTCTTCTCCAGCCGTGAATCGCTCTTATCAGATCTCTCGATATAACACAATAAAAGGTAAAGAAAAAACAAACTTGCTGGGTTGATATTAAACGTCACGTGTGGTGCTCAGGAGTTCGAGACCTATTAGGAGTTGAGACTTTTGTACTCGGGGGCAGAATCTTTTAGGCTGGGCTTTAGTATCGATACTAAATAACCGTAGGTGTACACACTACATTGTTCAGTCAAAGCGACAAATCAACAAGACATAATAAAGCTGTGAATACTCTTCAAACTCCGATAAACTTTCCGCCATATTGTCAAGTTCCAGAATATTTATTCCTGCCAGTTCACCATTAATCTATGTAGAAATACGATGAAACTATTTTGATACGGCCACTTTATAAAACTGATTTTTTCCACGATTTCCATGGTTGAGTCCGTCTGCAAACTATGACCATTGAGATCGCCGAGGACACGAACCCGCGATCTTCGTTATCTTATCAAGACTGATCACTCCTCGACTTTCGGTAGTTTTTTTTTTTTATTTTTTTTAATTTTAATTCAAATTACCGATGCCAAAAACATCCCTCCCCCCACATCCGGTTAGAAAAGTTAAAAAAAAAACCCGCGGGAGGAGTGGAGATCAGTAGAATTGCTGGCGGGGGGGGGGGAGGGGGGTAATGTTGTATTATCATCTATCACTGTTGGTCATCTATTGAGTAAATAAAACGGTCAGTTTCCACACTCCCTCCACAATTCCCCAATGCCACTCCCAGGCGCTCTATTAAAAAACTGTAACGCGGAAGGTTATCGCACGAGCCATAGACATTTATCACACAAGAAGACAGTGAAATTTGACAGGCGGTCTAATAATAATAATAATAATAATAAAAAAAAGGTGACGGATAAAAAAATAAATAGATAAATGAAGACGACAACAACAGCAGCAGCAGCAGCAGCCGCTATCATACACATCATCTGTGACAGCAGCAGCCTCTATCGTACACATCACCTGTGACAGACTCAAGGACGTGATGATAATTACACCTGGTGGATGGTGGATTCCCAGTTCTGTCTGAGACAAGTTCATTGTCACCTGCTGGTCAGTAGATTGACCGCCTCAGATAGTTGACCACGTTCCTATGACGGGAGGATTAAACGGAGATCGTGGATTGGGGGGGGGGGGGGAATGTGGCGGCGATGGAAGGAAAAAGGGGGTTGTTCCGCAACCGGAAGTGAGACAGGAGTGGTAAGATGTCATACATAGATAATGAGTTGGATACCTACCCCCCCCCCCTTTTTTTCCCCTTCAGCCCCTGTTGCAAACAGAAAAGAAAAATTCAGTTTGAGTATGGCTGCTTTCAGGGTCGGCACTAGGCCAAAATAGATTGCTCCCCATTGGGCCTCACCCCTAAAGCACCACCACCCACCCACCCATTCACCCACACAACCCATTTCTGGGTGGGAAGCACTCTTAATGGTTTTCAAACAAAAAAATTGCAGGTTTATAATTTTTTTTTATTGTGACAAGACATTTCATGATTAGAATTATTGTGACAAGACATCTCATGATTAGAATTATTGTGACGAGACATCTCATGATTAGAATTATTGTGACGAGACATCTCATGATTAGAATTATTGTGACGAGACATCTCATGATTAGAATCATTGTGACAAGACATCTCATGATTAGAATCAGCTGGTGCAAGATGCAAAGAGGTATGAGGCTCTGAAAATGTTTCCAAGCCCACAGTGGCGTAGCAAGCTTAACTCGCGCCAGGGGGCACAATACCTTTTTAGCGCCCCACCCCATTCGAAAACCATGTAATATTATATGTAAAATATACCATTTGGCGCCCCTTTGTGAGTAGCGCCTGGGGCATGATGTCCCTACCCCACTTGCCCCCCCCCCCGCTACGGCACTACGAGCCCATTGCGTAAAGCCAGCACAGCGAAGGCTCACTGAAATATTTTTTTTTTACCACATGCAGAACTACATGTATCAGACATAAAAGGGAGATAAGGAAGTCTGTGATGTCAATGTTAAAAACAGTTATCTGTCTTCTTTAAGGAAAACGACGAAAATTGAGTGAAACTTTAACACACACACAAAAAGATTTATAACATGGATATAAAGTCATACCAGACCAGGGAGGCTGTTACACTCGGCCCTGACACCTGGCTGGAGTACGGCCCTTAATGATTTCTTATATTCCGTATTCCGTGTCGCCATGTATATATTTTTGCAAAGTCCAGTAGCGAGTTTAACTCGTGGTTTTCATCAGAGCTTACATCAGTCGTGAGTTATGTGGTGTGCACACATAGCAGGAGGAGGTGATGTCAGAACAGAAGTGGAGGTGGGGGGTGGGGTGGGAAAGGGCGCGAGGAAGGACATGAAGGGACGACCAAGGGGAATAAATCATATGGAGACCTCGGGGCTAGATTTGGAGAGTGTCTTCCCTTGTTTAGAATAAAAAAATATCAACCCTCTACTCCTTCAACCCCCCCTCCCCTCACCCCCCACACCAACAGACCAGCCCTGATCAAAATCCTAATGATGGGGTAGTGGATCTCCCGGGCCCACCGGTCAATGACGTCTGCAGTAGACGTTTGTCACCCTAAATACTCCTCGGTGAAGATTTCAATACATCATAGGACGGAGAATGAAGGCGGAGGGTGCGGGGGTGGGGGGAGGTTGGGTCGGGTATTAACCCCACCCTTATCGTCTTCATTGACGCCCTCCTCTACCTAATACCCCCCCCCCACCCACCACCACCCCACCCCCAACCCCGCCGCATATAAAAAAAAATGTTGGATGTGACTTTGATAAAATAATTCATGGGTAAAAGCTTACGATTGAATGAGTTGGTTTCACCGATGTGATTCACTGACCGAGCGAAGTGATTGACTGACCGAGCGAAGTGATTGACTGACCAAGTGAAGTGATTGACTGGCGTGCGCAGTGATTGACTGGCCGTGCGAAGTGGTTGACTGTCCATACGAATTGATTGACTGAAAGAATATAACTTTAGCTGGTGACTGAAACGACAAATATGACTCAATGACTGAGCTGACTTGACGTATCTGACTTAATAAATGTCTGGACTTTTTCAAAGAAACTCACTAACATAAATAATCCCGATGTAACATATATATCTGACTGGATGATCAATCGACCCAATGAATCTGACCGAATGATCAACTGACCTAATGAATCTGACCGAATGATCAACTGACCTAATGAATCTGACCGAATGATCAACTGACCTAATGAATCTGACCGAATGATCAACTGACCTAATGAATCTGACCGAATGATCAACTGACCTAATGAATCTGACCGAATGATCAACTGACCTAATGAATCTGACCGAATGATCAACTGACCTAATGAATCTGACCGAATGATCAACTGACCTAATGAATCTGACCGAATGATCAACTGACCTAATGAATCTGACCGAATGATCAACTAATGCAGTAGTGGCTTTGGGGAAGTGGGGGGGGGGTGGGGAACTGAGGCGACCTAACCCCCCACACCCCCCCCCCCTTTTAGGCCTTCGCTGTTACGAAAGTTAAAATCTAGGCCCCGCACGTGACACTCCACCCCCTCCCCTCCCCCACGGCCTCGTAGGGCCACCTCTGTCGGATGAATCTGATTGAATGACCAATTGACCTAATGAAGTTCAACCGATCGAATTTGTATGCCTTAATGAATCAACGATGAATCCAAATGAATTAATGATCAAACAAACAAATATGACTTAAAATAATTACAGGAGAGGAATTGAACAGAATGAATGTTTAAAAAAAATTTGATTTGTTGGGCTGAGTTTGCGAGCTCAAATCTCATCACAGAAGTTCACCTATGTATTCGCGCGGAAGTTCGCTAAATACAGTGTTGCCAGAAAGTTTTAACACAAAACCTAAAAAAAAAGTAGCGCATAATAGCGCTCATTTTTTTTAAACTTTCTAACTTGGAAAAAAAAAAATTAAAACCACGCTCTAGAGAAATAGCAAATGTGCTAAAAGTAGCGCAATCTGGCAACTGTGTCTAGTAGTGTGGACACTTCTATAAGATATTGTTAACCTACATTCATTAGGTGAAAAATAGCAAGCTATTGTAATATTTTTTTTCACTCGGATGGTGGGGAAAGGGGTCTGGAAGGCCGTCTTATCTCAAGGTCTAACCAGACGACTTGCCTGGGGGGGGGTAGGGAGTGACCGGTGGGGGGGGGGACGGGCTCACCTTGTAAAGGCAAGTATTGCTAATAGCTAACATAATAAGTACATATATCCTTCATTAAGTTGATTGTATAAGCGTCCCCAAATCACTTTTTTAACCTGACAGGCCGGGGGGGGGGGGACATCATTCCTCTAATATGGTCCATCACTGAAACATACACACTTGCATGCACAGATATACTACACACGTGCATGTATCATCAGAGATATAGAGACACGCGCATACATACACACACACTCATTGCTACATGACAGTCGACTAAGTCCAACGAAAATTAACAAAAAAGAAATGAATAATCCACCATGCATGCTAATAAAACAATTATTGTTCATTTCCAATTCTGAACAAAAGTGAAAGTGTCATAACCAGAAAAAAGTTCACCGCATGATAAACAACAACAGCCTTTCCCTAGTACAACCCCCTTCCCCATCCATCATACAATAAACCAATATATTATAAACGAGGTCTTCTGTAGTCTTCCATTGTTTTTTTTTTTATTTTTGTTTGTATCAATGTTGTATGGCAAGTTTAGCGACTAGCCAATCAATGTTGTATGGCAAGTTTAGCGACTAGCCAATCATCTGTCTTGATCTAATTTCAGGCGGATCCTATGCCTGGGTCAGACAGGCCACAACTTCCAGCGGTCAGCGGCTCCTGTTTCAAAAAAAAAAAAGAAAACCGACACCAAAGGGGCGGTCAGCCTGTGGTCAGGGAAATGTATTCATGCGTTTGATTTGTTGAGCCTTTTATGTCCATTGTCTACGCCGTGTGGAAAGGCGCCCTATGTTTGATTTATTTGCAGACGACCTATTGTTGATTTATACACATTTGGCCAAAAGAGATTTTTATTTTTTTTTATTTTGGTTTTTTTTTTAAAAAAACGCTGGTGACTGACTACATGCAGGCTAAAAATAAAAAGGAAGGGGGGGGGGTTGATGTACATTTTTAAAATAGGGTTAAATAATGTGAATTTAACATTTACACTATCAGTGTATAAATCATAGATACAAGTTGTTTTTAAAATTTAGTTTAAAAAGATACTTTTTTTTTAGATAATTTTATATTTATTAAATGTGTGACAAATTTGAAACGTTCCAGATTTTTTTTCTTTATTGTGGAATTAGTTCGAATAGTTTAATAAAAGAATGATTTTTATTGAAATGTAATTAATGTTTTTTTTTATTGCTATAATACGTACAGAGTAATTGTGAATTCATTGCCTTGTATGTATTGTCAATAAGATATACCCTATCTATCTATCTATCTATCTATCTATCTATCTATCTATCTATCTATCTATCTATCTATCTATCTATCTATCTATCTATCTATCTATCTATCTATCTATCTATCTATCTATCTATCTATCTATCGAATCTATCGAATCTATCGAATCTATCTAATCTATCGAATCTATCGAATCTATCTATCCAGGGCCGTTCTATTAGCTAGGCATCATAAAATTTGATGCTATAAAGACCCTGCTATGCCCTTTCATCTGGGGTTCCCAAAAATCTGTGACATATGAGGGGCCCTTTATTTGTAGGGGCCACTGGCCATCGTCTAATTTAATTCGATATATACATATATCAACGTGTGTGTGTGTGTGTGTGTGTGTATGTGGGTGTGTGTGTGTGTGTATTTGAGCTTTTCTGTAAATCTATTGTTTTGACTAAGAACGTGTGAGGATACTAAAAGCTCATATAGTATCTCTTTATCAGACCCGTGACAAGAGGGTCCAATGCAACCCCCCTCTCCCACCAACCTAACAACTTTCTTTTTTCTCACTCTCTCTCTCTCTCTCTCTCTCTCTCTCTCTCTCTCTCTTTCTCTCATGACCATTAAAATTATAGTTTAAAAAAGTGCATACACACACTCACACACAGACTCACACACACAGACTCACACGCAAATGCAACCAACCTAAAACCAAAAAAAAAAACCTGTTCTAAGTTCGTTCATCCATTAAAGTGAGCGACAAGGAAGATGTCCATTACAGCAGGAGTGCAATCCCGCGTGTCCGTGAGATGGACTATTGATTAGGACGTGAACAATCCAAGTGTTGTGCCTGGCAGAAAATGACAAGACAGCCAACGGAGTCCATTAGGTTACCGCAACTTCTGTCTCTTTTCCCTTTTCTGCACAACATAATTTTATATTTTTTTTTTACATCTGAAAATAATGTCTGTTCCTGTCACTTCCCTTTTAGGTTTTTTTTTTTACATTTTTTTTATTCTTTGTTTCTATGTTTTTTTTTGTCCTCCTCACTGTCTAGTTGTATTGTCTGTTATATTTCTTAATCTGTTTTTTTTATTTCTCAATGTTTCTGGGATTTGGAATTACGAGGTTCTTATACATTGTTGAATTTATTTATTTATTTTATTACATTCGGCTGTGTTCAAGCTAACTTGTAGATTTAATCTGACGGAATGATATAATCATGGGTGTGTAAAGTCCTTGTAAGGATTAGATAAAATCACGTAGATCCTATCAACCAGTGGTTCCCCTACCCCCGGGTCGCGGACCGTTACTGGCCAGTGGACCTAACATTACTGGGCCGCACGGGAAAAAAAATAATTTCTTTCTTTGTTTATTGTTGTGTATTTCTCTCGGGTTTACGTGACTTTTAATGGACTATAGGTCAACCTGGAGTTGATGGCATTGAGAGGCAATAGTAAAAGAAGTCAAAACAACCTAAGTTAAAAAAAAAAATCAACGTTCCGTTAAATGATTTTGCAGATTAGGAGGAGGGCTCCTGACTGACGCCATAATAGCTAGCTACTGCTCTGTGTGACGCCACAATAGCTAGCTACGGCTCTGGGTGACGCCACAATAGCTAGCTACGGCTCTGGGTGACGCCACAATAGCTAGTTACGGCTCCGACTGACGCCACAATAGCTAGCTACGGCTCCGACTGACGCCACAATAGCTAGCTACGGCTCTGTGTGACGCCACAATAGCTAGCTACGGCTCTCGAATTAGTATTTATGGAATACTGGACAAATGCATAAACCAAAAAAAAAAGATAAATTCTATACAAATAATAAAAATCACTTTTTGTGACGTTTACATTTAAATACAAGTTTAGAAACGGATCTTTCCTTTGGTGGAAGGGAGATTTAAGCGGCGCTTCGTGGTCATCTCTTAATCTACCGAATGGACATTCATATATATATATATATATATATATATATATATATATATATCAGCTCAAAGTAGTTCAGAAGTTCTTGTGTTGTTTACACACAATGCATAAAAATGCATTAGGGCAAGAGACTCCTGAGCCTTCTAAAAACCCATAATTGTCTCCCCTCTCCCCCAGGGCAGACCACTGTTTTGCGGCTCATACGAATGCACTGAATGTACTCTGAATAGTCAGATTATGTAGGGTCTCTATAACTTGGGGGGCCCCAGAGCCGTTCCTAAAAACCAAAGCCCAGAGATACCTAAACCTAATAGTGTACTTTATCTTCGCCTGTTTTTAAATCTAGTTTCGCCAGAGAGCGGTAATGAATAATCTAAACGCAGTGGCTACGGTTCCAAGGAACGGGACTCCGTATTATTTTTTTCCGGGGTCCAACTATAGATGCGTATGCGCTCTAGACGGACTTTATTTTTTTACGGCTGTAGATGTGCGCATGCGCGATAGCCGGACTCCGAATATTTTTTTTTCGGGGTCTGGCTATAGATATTGCTCCTAACTCTAACCCTAACCCCCTAACCCTAATCCTAATCCTAACCCTATTCCTAACCCTAACCCTAGCCCCGAAAACATAAAACATGCATAAACAGTACGTCTTCCGCGCATGCGCATCTATAGCTGGACCCCGAAAAAAAAATAATACGGAGTCCCGTTCCTTGGAACCGTAGCCACTTCCTAATCTAAAAGGTCTGTTTAGTGATTGTTATTTATCTTTGAAAACAGAAAAAACCCGCGATTCAAATGCAATTCAGACAACATGCCAAGTCCTTCAAGTGAGGAAGATATAAACATTCAAAAATAAACACACACACCGACCTATCTCCGTTCTTAACATCACTTGACTACTTTTCACTTAGGCACTCAGCAAAAAAAAATCCATTTTTTGTGTGTGTGTCCGGGGAATAGAGGGGGAAAAAATTACAAGGAGATTTTTCTTCATGCCGGAAGTGAACAGACGCTTATTATTATAGGAGCAAAGGATAGTTTCCGCCCTTGCACGGGCCCAACTTGGGGGGGGGGGGATGACGCCGCTGCTGATGTCGGTGAAGATGCTCGTGGCAAGTCTTAATGATAGGATCCTGAGGTTGATGTTGTGGAAGGGCTTTCAAGTGTAGGGACGAAATAATGATAAAAAAACTATTTTGA
>JAGDYQ010000053.1:4834655-4846650 GCA_021962125.1 Bulinus truncatus | reverse complement strand
GAAAAATAAATTTAAATTACGCAAGGTCTTGTTGAACTATTCTTGCCCCTCAACGTTAACTGCAGAACGTTACAAAGGTTACCATTTAAATAGAATACGATATTATGTATTTGCAGGTTCCCCGAAAATGGCAATCAAGATACCCCATCTATCCGCGTGAGATGCTGGTCAATATGTTGCTATATACTGCTCATATGAATACCGCATTTCGTCATCCGCCCGCGCGCGTAAAAATTACTCGGCGGCGTAACTGCAGCGGAGGTGTACTTTACCCATTCCCTGGCATGCTCTGAACCATGCCCCTTAATTCCCATGATACCACGTATAAAAATGGGCGAAAACCAATCTGGCTGACGACAAATTTAAGTGTTTCAAAGGTGCACCCCTCTTACACTGCCACTGTATACAACGGACACTAGGTGCCACCGCTTCTTCCACCGCCATGCTGCAAATTACACTTGGTGCACCACGCTTATTCCACATTCCATATGACAACATACTAATTTTTCCACTCTTACACTGCCATTGGAACTTCATACTGATTTTCACCGCCCACCGCCATGTGCACAACACCACTGAGTGCACCCTTCCGCTGCCGTACGCAACACTCGATTTTCACCACCCTTCCACTGCTATTTTGCCACAACACACTAGGTTCACCACCCCATCCAGCTGACGTTGGCTCAACACACTAGGTGCTGCCACCCTTCCACTACCATTAGCACAATACACTAAGTGCGCCACCCCTTTTTCCACCTGCTCATGTGCTTTACACACTAGAGGTATTCCACGCTTCTCCCACCGCCATGCTTTACTATACGCTAGGTTCACTGCCCATCTTCTCTTTCATTGTCGCCATTACACCAGGTGCATCCGACTTCTCTTCCTACCACCATTCTGCACTTTACACTAGGTGCACACCCTTCTACTACCATGCGCACAACACGCTAATTTCACCATCCTTCCACTGCGGGTATCAAATTACACTGAAGTGCACACCCCTTCACTGCCTTGAATACAGCACATTAGTTGCATTTCTTGCTTACTGCCATTATGCCAACACTCAAGTTTGCACCTTTCTTCCACTACCATTAGCACAACACACTAAGATGCACCGCTCTTCTTACCCCTGCCATTGGCACATTACACTAAATGACCAGCCTTCCGCTGCCATGTTGCACTACACGACTAGGTGTATCTTTCTTCTACCTCTGAAATTGGTTTAACACACCTGAAGATGCACCACCCTTCTTCTTACATTATTTCAACACACTAGGTGCATGCCTTCCACTACCATGAACTTTCATACACCTGGAGTGCACACATTTCTTTCATATGTATTTGAAAGAGTTGCGCCACTGTTGCAATTATTGTTGTAGATGCTTTATTTTGAAATTACAGGATCCGTATTAAAGCCTCACTAATGGTGATTTCTCTAAAAGCTTCGGGATATATTTACAGGCAAAAAAACTCTGAATCCCACTCTCTGTACTCTAAGGAGGTGAATAATATGGTAAAGCGCATAACCATACAGCTGGACTAGGTGTCCCTGGTTCGATCTCCGATGAGGTAATCAGCCTATTATTTCAGTTGTCACGTTTTAAGATACTACTATATCCACGTGGTGACTTCATGACCATTTTACTATCAGGATAAGGTGTAGATGAATTGAAGGGACACCTAAAAACCGTCCATTAGATGGTTTATGCCAAGGATCTACAAGATTTGCGCTTAATCATATACGGGACTTTACTCCCCCCCTCTAATAGGCCTGTACCGCCATTGCGCTGGTATTAGTCTCAAGCTGTATCGAGACTTGATGCAGAATCCCACCTACATTTTATAAAGTAGATATATTGTACTCTTCATTATATTATACATTTCAGTAACACCATGATCCACAAGGTGGGTCGTTTTCCATTAAACCAGCATGCCTCTTACTCCTAGTTTGCAGCTTATTTCAGATGTTTTTTCCCATCCATTTTGATTGGTAACTCTCTTTAGCTCTCCTGTTTCACTCAAATCTGCAAATAAACTATTAAATACGAAAAAAGTCTTGCCTTTGCCCATGTGATAATTCATTGGTTTCATGCAAGATATAATGCAGATTGAAATGACACCAAATGTCATCTACTCCTGCTGACTTATAAACAAAATATAAAGAAAAACTCAGAATCTCGTTTCCACCGCTTTGACATTTATCGATAATTTATTTGAAAATACAGATGATACTTGGAGCTTACAAAAGTGACATGCCACTCAGTGAAGTTTCTGTTTGGTTCTCTCGTGTATTGTTCGATGGTTTATTACATCTGCTTTACTTCATTTTTTATTTGTTTATCCTAACCTTTTCCCTTTTTTTTCAAGTCTTGGGTTATGGTGTGAAGACTAATTTTTGTAATTATTACCGTAATATGTTGCCAATTCTATTTTCTTCATTTTGGCTTCATTCAACTTGTGTCTCTTGTTGTTGTTTTTATATATCCTACTAGCTTGCCCCCTACAAACCTTTGCATAGAGTTATATGGTTCTTAATTTTTTTTGGTTTTCGGGCAGATCGATTTCCTCATGATTATATTTCTAGTTTCGGTTACTATATATATTAATTACTTTTGCTTTCGATTTAACATAGGGCTCAAATCGCTCATTATATCATATATACATATATATATATATATATATATATATATATATATATAGTTATCTTACTATTTCATCCGGAAAATATCCTGTCATTCTGTGGCGGGCTTTTTTCTGGGCGTAGGCATATAGTGGCGGGGGAGGAGGGGCTTCGGAATTCAGGTACAGCTAGCAGAGAATATGAGAATCTTATCCTGAGGACTCAATATTTATATTGTAAATTAACTTATTCTCATGAGTAGATTACACGCGCGTATGTTATCGTCAAAATTTATTTATAGTTTCAGTATTATGTAAAAAGTTGGAATGATTGAAGATTTACATTTATGTGAATTCTAAAGAAGTTCATTTAAGGGTGGGAGTTAAATGGTTGTTTTTCAGCTTTCAGCTCATTACATATCCATCTATATGTCTATCTTTTTTTTCTTTACCCAATTATTTCACTATGTGGCTGCTCTTTTCCTTTTTTGTTAACAGTATCTTTCGTTCATCTTACCTTTACATTTTTTTAATTTTCAATTTAATTTTCCACACTTAGCGCTATACTGCGATTCTGAGAGAGAAGATAGAAAGAAGGCGGGAAAACATAGCTCAAAACGAAGTACTACAACTCATGTATGTAGGTTTTGTGGAGAAGTGTTTTGTGAGCTCAATGGTTTACGCTCGATTATGTTCATGGTCTGAGGTCTCTACCACAGTGGCTATCTCCATCTTCTTTCTCGGCTGGTACCCCGAAGGTTGCTAGAAGGCATGTTTCTGGGTGCCCCTCGCACTCAGTGCTCAATTTTAAAAAAACTGGTGCCAGGAATCCAAACATATTTCTGCGCATCCAGGAATCGATATCCTATGGTTTCATCCCCGCCTGAGACATAGCTAAAACGAGAGCCGGGCGGGGATGACAATGATCAGTTTCGGGGATATCCCAACTGTACATCAAGCTCTACTTCTGACCACAGTTCGCGAGTCAATTTACTTATTTTCTAATGGGTTATGCTGACTGTGGTCACGTGGTTTGATGAGGTCGCGACACGAAGTTGGCAACCACTGTCAACCCATGGTTGTTTTGAAATAAAAAAAAATTATGATCCAGCGCGCCCTTTACTGCTTTTTCGGAGCCCCTTTAGGGCTCAACCCTTAACCAGGGCCACCGAGAGAGGGGTCATTGCCAGGGGCCTACCTCTGTAAGAAGGCATAAAGGAGGACTAGCAACGTGACTATATCCCAATTTTTACACGACTCATTGTTTATTAGAGGAGCCCAAAATGATTATCTACTTCTGATTCTTGCTTTAAGTCTCAGTTCTTTTTGACCATAACTAGGTTGTGAGCCTCGGTCCGTACCCTAACTTTTGTTCAGGACTAGAATATTGCATTTGAGGTCAAAAATACGTGTGACAGTTTCCGTCTGACTTATTCAAGAGAAAGTAAAAAAAAAAACTGTAATTCCTTTTTCTAGTAAAACTTATCTCGAATATCAACCCTAAAGTTTCCGGGTTTGATCTCAGATGAGGATAAGGAAATTTACTAAGGTCTCTATGCTAAAGTTTCGTTTTATCTCTCATTGGTTACCTCCATGAAGCCATGGCACTATCGGGCTATAGTATTTGGGAGATAGAAAGAAGGGCATTTTATAAACTGTCCCATTAAAGTGAGGTTTATAGGGTCACAGGGACCTCTAACTTCACCACCTACACACAGAAACACACACACACACACACTAGACCTTGTCTCACTGGACTGGACCTCAAAAGCCTCAGGCTAATCATCTGCACCATGACCTCTATCCCAAACAATTTGCATCTGGATGGCGACTACGAATGAACTCTATTCCAGTTTTTTTTTTTTTGAGCATTGTATTTTTTGTCTTTATGTGCTTTGGCATGACGTAAACAAAATATAGAGTGGGAGGAGGGAGTTGGGGATGACATCGTGGAAGGAGGGATGCGGGGGTGAGGTCGTGGGGTGGGGTGGGGTGGTAGGTGGGTGGGGGCGGACGGGGTTTGGTAAAGGAACTTAGGAATTGAAAAGCTTTCATTGAACGTTCGCAACGTATTGAAATGAGCACTTGACAACTCATCCAAAAAAAAAGGGTCTGCCTCTTGTACACGGGGGGAAAATATGTTTTCCATACGGAAAAAAAACCCCACTTCTGGCGCTCTGGCTCCCACTTCACCACTAATATCACCACCACAACCCAGCTTCCCCCCCACTCACCTCCAATTGTTAGTTAGATTTTGTCAAGTATACGCTATTGAAATAAAAACAACTACAAAGGACAAACTTTTCTTTGTTTATGCAGAGCGACACAGTCAATCTTATGAAGCCGCTAACTAGACTTTACTATTGTCTTTCACGGCCTACTAATTAACTTCTTTTGCGATATGATACTAAAAGGGCCCTGAAAATACTTTTGTCAAGCCCCCCCCCCTTTTTTTTTCCAATATCTATGGAAGTAACTGCTTCGGACCCCATATAACATATTTACGGCCCAGATAACTTTGCGTGGGTGTTTATTATTGTAAAACCTTCGCTACAACGGATCTCTTTTGGTATCAATACAATGTTATCTCTTGGTCTTCTATCTCAGTTGGTCATTTTATTGTTTACATTCTTACCGCAGCTATGGCCAGATGGGCAATAAGAAGTCAAACAAACGATGTATAGAACAGGGCGTGTGTAGGATTCGAACCCATACCATTCTGGGCTCGCCTTCCTGTCGTGTGTTTGTTACAAACAGTTTATATTATACTAGTGGGAAAAGCCTGCTGAAGCTGTCTGAACGAAATCCGACAGAAGGGATAACAAAGAAATATACGAAATACTGCGAATAGAACATGTGGCCTTTATTTGCCATGAACAGAATACGATATGAACAGAAATAACAAAGAAATGTATGAAATACAACGCTTACACCGCACGATATGAAAACTACCTGAGGGAAACACACGGGTTTGACGATTATGTATTTAAGGATAAGTATGCCTCCTAAATTACTAAAACTACTAAATCGTATATATATATATATATATATATATATATATATATATATATATATATATATTTATTTATTTATATGTATAAATTATGTGTCCATTGGGATAATATGGTTAGCACTGTTACACCGCTTAACCTACCCCTTCCTTGTTGTCTAGCTCAGATATGTGTATGGTGTACAGACGTCTGTGTACACTTGCAGATGTATCTGCACATTGTTCCGACCAGGACTCCCCCTCCCCCCACCCACCTTCCCCCCACCTCCTTACCCCCCCCATTAAGTTCCCCTTCCATCCCCATCAAACATTCTATATAGATTTGAATATACTTTCCCAAGTGATCAAGGGCGGTAAATCTCAACCCACTTTGATTAGCTCTACATCCTTCGCTGTCCTGCTACTTGTCGTCCTCCCCCCCGTCAGCAATAAGTCATGTTTCACTATTGGAGTCTGTCAATAAACTCCCCCCCTATCCCCCAACCCCTTTCCCTTCTTAGTTATAGAAATCCCGATCAAGTCCCACTCCGTTTTGTTTTGGAGTGGAACATGGGGGGCGCACAGGGAGGGAGCCGATTCACGGCAACCGATGCGCGCTCGCTGGAGTCGTGAATATGAACCGCGATATTATCACACCTAATATATGAACCGATCTATTTGTTCAACCTTTCCACAGCCCGGGTACATTCAACTTGGATTATTTCCTTGTTTCCATTTTTACTTTTTTAATTCTCTCTTTCCGTTCTTCAGATATTTAGTTGCCTTAGTACATACACTCAGTAATGAAACTCGTTTTATGCAAATTATTTTTTTTTAAGTAATTAGCTTCATTATGCACGCCTAAAGAATGTATGTTTTTACGACATTGGTTCTCAAAGTGGGGGGGGGGGGTCCCTAACCCACGAGCTGATTTCAAATGGGTCGCAGAAATTCAAAATAACAGCTTGATTTAAAGATTTATATAATTTTAGATCTTTACTTTCAACCTTTCTGTTTCTTTTAGTTGGATAGCGAAAGCATGTTTCTTAGAGGGTAGCGAAAGCATGTTTCTTAGAGGGTAGCGAAAGCAGGTTTCAGGGTAGCGAAAGCAGGTTTCTCAGAGGGTAGCGAAAGCAGGTTTCAGGGTAGCGAAAGCAGGTTTCTCAGAGGGTAGCGAAAGCAGGTTTCAGGGTAGCGAAAGCAGGTTTCAGGGTAGCGAAAGCAGGTTTCTCAGAGGGTAGCGAAAGCAGGTTTCAGGGTAGCGAAAGCAGGTTTCTTAGAGGGTAGCGAAAGCAGGTTTCTTAGAGGGTAGCGAAAGCAGGTTTCAGGGTAGCGAAAGCAGGTTTCTTAGAGGGTAGCGAAAGCAGGTTTCTTAGAGGGTAGCGAAAGCAGGTTTCTTAGAGGGTAGCGAAAGCGGGAAAAGGACAGGGTAGCGAAAGCGGTTTCCAGGTGGCGAAAACAGGGTTCTTAGAGGGTTGAATGTAAAAAAAGTGGACTTCAGCAAGTGCCTTTGACTAAGACCTTTTCCCTCCCAACCTGTCGCAGGCGTGTTTTGCCTCTCCGCGGAGAAATAAGAATGTATGTCTTAGTCTGTACTTTTTTTGTATCATAATAAATTTAAGGATATTTTTTACCTTCCCTTCCTCTTTCCTCACCCTCTCGCCCCAAATGGTCGGCGATTTCTTCGTCTCAGACATTCAAGACCCCCCCCCACACACACACAGGTCGCGAAATGTTTACACAATACTACGCTGTGGTAACATCATTTTTACCTTAATTTTATCAATCAGAAGGGAACTGAGTAAGAGGATACCACTCCCTTTCTAGACCTTCTAACCACCCCCTCCCAGCCACACCTAACCCTTTGCGCCACACAAAAATCTATCAAGCATCCACACACATATAAACACACACACACACTCACTGACTGCTACAGATCAGCAAAAAAAAAAATATTTGCTCAGTTATTGAACTCTATGGTGGGGTGGAGTGGGGGGGGGCACGAAGCTCTAGACCTGTTCCCCAGTGCTTGTGTGTTATGGAAGGGACTACATCACAGTGAAAGTACATTCACAGTGTGAGTGTGTGTGTGTGTGAGTGGCAGACACATGAAAGAAGAAGTACATCAGCGATCAAGCCGTAGGCCAAAAGGGAGACCCACCATACAAGAGAGATAGATATTGAAAAAAAAAGAAATGGCTAAAGAGAGAATATCACTGATTAGATCCAGATAAGAGAATTAACAGATTTTATTATTGATGTTCATGCAGTTAAAAAAAACCAATAAATACAGGAGAGGACGAATTCAAGAAAGTTTAAAGAGTATGATGGGAGGAGGTTGAGGGGGGCAGAGCACACAGCACTTCATCTTCAGAAAACCCCTCCCCATCTCCCCTACCCCCGGGCCTCCATGCGGCTATGAATGAAAATCTAACGAGTCAACATTGAGAAGGAGGTCAAGAGGTTCACTGTAGAGGTCGACGCACTGCCACTTCGCTTTCACTAGTCTGTTTATAAAAAGGAAGAGATGACTTTTTTTGTGGAGATTTGTGCGTGTTGTTGGGTGACTTTATAGATTGATTTTGGATGAACGTTGTTTTTGTTGGATGACTTTGTGGATGATTTTGGATGAAAAACGTTGGTTTAGTCGAAGCGAAAATGTGACAAACGTGTGTTTGATGAAGTGCCCTGTGAATGCATGGCTTTTAAATGAAGGCAAATTTAGCTCATGCGATATTTGTTTTCTACTTGCGGTGGATGATTCCAACAGTGCCGGTTTTAGGTCTTTAGCGGCCTAGCAAAAAAAAAAAAGTGCTGACTGGTAGAAATAATCGACCTCAAATGACACGCCGTGGGAAGGGTTTCATTTAAATGAGCGCTATTGTGTGAAAACTTGCTTCGTGATAATCCTGCGTCATTATCCAAGCAAACCGATACATTAAATCAGAAAGTAAAGAATGCTTACACAAGTATTTCAGTTTAAAATACAATCATGAAAAAAATCCGGATCTGCCCGAAACCAAAAAATAACCTAGCCTACCTATGAACCTAAGGGGATATAACTCTATGCAAAGGTTTAGCAGGGTACAGCTAGAATATATATATATATATATATATATATATATATATATACTAGCTGTACCCTGCAATATATATTAAAGTTTTTTAAAGGACGTTGTGACTGATGGCCTACTTACGAGTTCGATTAGGGAAAGACGGTTAAAACTCTCCTCAAGTCCCACAAGTCCACCCAGATTTAGCATCGTTACTGCTGACCTTAGCTTAGAAAGTAAAGGTTGGCTGGGCGTTATGGTAATCGCACACCACACTTATTCAGTGGTTACACAAAAAGCAGATGAATTTTATACAATCATCTACTCAGGGATTATATGAAATGTGCCCATTTTAAATCCATGCATTTGGTAGATAGGGAAACAAACAATTAAGCCTGTTCCATTCTGGACACAGGACGTGTTGGCTTTTATTTTCTTGTTACATGTATCGATACGTTTGTTAGCTTTTCGAGTAAATATTTGTAAATTTTGGAAATGTTTATAAATTCAATTGTGTAAGCCGCATATATCTGTAAAAAAAAATATGATAAAGACGTTTCTTTATATTTGAAAAAAAAATTATTTTCTCTTAAATCTAACCTAGAGTGGTTTGTGGTTACGCAAAATAGAATACATAATTGAAAACATTCGAAATTGTAGTCATTTAATCGTCAAAAACTCCGTCAATTGTTGCATGGCTCAGATGCTTCCGTTAAACTCAGAACTACCACAAAACTATATTCGACTGATGGTTTTCTTAATAAAATCTTGGTGAAACTACGTGCTGCAGTATTTCGCACCAAATGAATGGGTTATTGAACGTACAAGGTGTAAATTCTGGGCAAGATATATAATATATATGGGAGGCCTGAAGGCTGACCTCAGAGGTGCTATCGCGCTCCATTATTAATATAGCTTATATAGTAAAAACGGTACTTTATAAGGCCCCCACTTTACGGCCCTCAGAGGTCAGATCGCGAAATGGAAAAAAGTCATTTCTTGGCAGGCCAAGACCTACAAAATGATATATATATATCATAGGTCTAGGACTTATGGTTATATGAGATCTGAGGAAATTGACAGGACAGACAGACAGACAGACAAGCAAGGGACAATGAAACCATTTTTTCAAAGAAGATATACAAAAATGAAAATGTTGGCATCATTAAGTAGAAGTTACCGTTATGTCATTCTTGTTAACCATATATGTCGTGTTACTTTTTCTTTCTACGTGGTACATCTGCTGGTGGCGCAGTAGTTTCCAGTTGAAGATGTTTAGAGATCGCTACCAAGGGAAACAATCCGATTATAAAAACAGCTTACATGCAGTGGCGTCACTAAGGGGGAAGGGAGGGTGACACCCTGAATTTTCCCATAAGGTAGGCACAATCATAGTAATTTATCTGCTTACATGGACGACAAGCGAAGATAAAACCATTTTTAAAATACGATTTGAAAGAAAAGTGATAATTCAAAGTATATTAATTCTTGTTTCACCTTTTTATTTTATTTTTTTTTTTTTTCATATAGAATTTTAACGTTAGATATCTAGCAGGATGCCAACGCTATCAGTTAAGCCAACACACCAATCTTGAGACAATAAACTACTCAAAGGGAAACAAACACACACACACACACACACACACACACAATAAAGAAGGCCCTGATCAAAGATGGTCGGTTTGTCAAAAAGCATAGCTTACAGGGTGCAGATTCACTCCCTCTCTCTCTCTCTCTCTCTCTCTCTCTCTCTCTCTCTCTCTATGACAACTTAATTGGTAATAGTTTGATTCCAGTTTGGTGGTTTTAGTCTGAAACATGGCATCGAGCCATAGAAAGCAAACTGTGTGAGTTGAGACATAATGGAGAGGAAAGGTGCCAGTGTGAAACCTGGACCAAACAGTGACCTAAGTGACCAAAAAATACAGCGCCGGTCCCCCACCCTACACCCCCCCGTTCAAAGATCCGTTGATGTCGGCGTTTGACTGTCCAAGTTGCAAATGCGTGAAGTGCAGGTGCTATGTTGGCAAAGTGGGCCGCAGGCGGATCTCCCTTGAGTTCTGAGCGGCCCGCAGTGGTCCGTATTCTCTGTTACTTAATTGAAGTCGCTCATAAATCCGTATAAATAGATTAGTATTGTTACTTTGGCTGTATCGTTAGAAATTATTTTAAAAACAACAACGACAAAAATAAAACAACTGGACCCTCATGTATGGCCTAACATGGCTAAACATGGTCAAACGTAACCAAGCATGGCTAAATGTGACCAAACATAGGTATCTATAGAATAAAGAAGTTAAATGTGGCTAAACATGGCTAGAGCATGGCCCAAATTCGGCCAAACATGGCAACATGGCCGAAACATGACTAAATATAGAATATAAAGGGCCAAACATGGCCATACGTGGCTAAATTATCAATTAATGTTTTGATTAATCTACACTGACCATCGATCAATAATGTAAAAGTCGATTATATATATATATATATATATATTTATTTTATATATATATATATATATATATATATATATATATATTTATTTATTTATTATTCGTTGATAACTCTTGAAGTGTATCGATACCTTTTGGAGACATTCATTACTATTATTAATCAAAGGCTTCGATGCTCCTTTTTAAAAACAAAACGGATCGATACGTCAACCACCACCATCATCGAGATTGTTGATGAAAGGGCCGTGGCTCATTTAGAAACTTGGGGCGCGCAAGGAAGTCCACAAGAAGGTGGGGGGCAGGGGGAGATATTAAGGTCAAGTCCGTATCAAGTGAATTAAGAGGCTGAAGCATCAGTCTGTTAATCCAACTAGCCATTATGAAAAGGGAATATTTAAAAAAAGGAGTTAATCCAAAGAAGCAAATTGCTGAAAAACGGAACAAGATGAGAGAAAAAAGGGTGAATATAATTCAGTGTTGAACTTTTTTCTTGTTTCTTAAGTCTGTACTTTGTGTTTGTATTATTGGTGGTTGTGTTGAGTGTGTGTATGGTGGTTCAGTGTACAAATTGGTGGCGTATGGACAATGTTACAGGATGTGGGTGAACTTATTTTCCTGTAGCTATTTGTAAGATTTGCACAAATATGGAATGAACAGCTTTTTTTGCTAAAGTTCAGTCAATATAAACACCTCTATTATCAGATAAACGGACCGATTGCAAAGATAGATTGATGATAGTCTGACAGAAAGACACACAAACAGATAGATAAGTAGATAGGTGAGTACATAGATAGATTAAAGCAGATAGATGAATAGATAGATGAATAGATAGATGGACTAGATAGATAGATAGATAGATAGATAGATAGATAGATAGATAG
>JAGDYQ010000053.1:4737998-4834155 GCA_021962125.1 Bulinus truncatus | reverse complement strand
ATGTATGCATTCATGTATGTTTGTATGTATGTATGTATGTATGTATTTATGAAGAAATATAGTCCAACATTATAAGATGATGATGACATTAATGATGATGACATTAATGATGATGATGACATTTATGATGATGACATTAATGATGATGACATCAATAAGGATGCTATTAATGATGATGACATTAATGATGTTGACATTAATAAGGATGACATTAATTATCATGACGTTAAAGATGATGACATTAATGATGATGAGATCAATAAGGATGACATTAATGATGATGACGTTATTGATGATGGCATTAATGACGATGAAATTAATGATGATGACATTAATGATGATGATATTAATGAATATCACACGCACAGACTCTAGTATAATACAGTCAATCGGCTATGAATCGACGCACAATTATTGCACTCGATTTTTCTCGTTTAATCAATCATCTGTCCTTTTATTTAAAATATTTTGTTCAGCTCCTTTGTCTCTTGTGTTTAGAATTTCTTTCAGCTTTACAGGTTGCCACAGTCTATGTCGAAATGTAAAAAAATGTACCGATGTAGACTAATATGTTGTTGTATTATTTGTATAAAGAAACTAATGACTGAACATTGATTCACATAGTCAGGGCAACAAACAGAAAGTTTACGGAGCTTCTAACAGGGCCCTGACAATTAACGATAAGCTGAAGCCCCTACTTTCGGTTTACGAGCCTCTGATAACAGGGCCCCTGACAGTCAGGGAAAAATCTGAGGCCCTCATAATCAGCTGCCAGGTCATTCTATGGGAGACTTGGGATAATATCAATACTTTGGGCAACTGTTCAAGTTGCATCTCCTCGCGTTGCCCCTAATAGAATTTAAAAAAAAAAACATACCAACTTGATGCCTCAAAACACACAGACACGTACAAACAAACAATAACAGACAATGGTTACTATAAATAGTTTTTATTCCCCCCCCCCCCGTAGCTCATTGTTTCTTTTTCTACTTTGAACCCACCCACCCCCTCGGGCACATTTACCCCCCCACCACACACATCATCAAATAACCTCCTGGCCATCATTCATGCTTCCATTGTCTTAACCCTCACCAGTCCATCCATCTCTCTATCTCTTTTACCTCTCGTCCTCCCTCCTCTTCCCCCCCCACCCCCTAACACATCTTCTCTCAAACTCTTCGATTCGATACCCCTAATGTTTATTTCATTGTTACCATCTGCGCCCCATCTCGTCGCCCCCCCCCCTTCAATTCCCTTCATCCCTGCAACCAATAACGGGCGCCTCCAGCCACAAGTCGCCCAATATGTTGTGATGAATGGCGAGAACGAGGCTAGCATCTTGTGCTCCCATTGTACCAGCAGACGGCGAGACAGTTCATTAGCTCCATCCCATGTTCCTCAGCTCCAATCATCCGTAGCTCTCTCATCGGCCAAGCGGTAAGATGGGGACGTGTAAAAAAAAAATAAAAATTGGCGCAATTCGCATGGGAGGAAGAGGGTACAGAAGGTCAGTGACAATAATTGTCCGTTTTACGTCAACATGTCCGTCAAATTGTCCGTCAAATTGTCCGAGATTGACACAAACGAGCAGTAGGGGGAATCGTTCGATAAAATTAAAAAATAGAGATGTAAAAAAAAAGTGAAAGGAATACCGCGTAATAATGAAATGGGGCAGACGCCATTCAAAGTTTATGAATAGAAATGATGACGTGGACTTTGATCATGTGACCATGATGCGCAGACGGTGTCATGTTGGGCTTGACAACAGACAGATGAACATTTGCATATCCCCCCCTCCTCCTCCCCTCACAATATCTGCATCGCAAAGTCTGAGCCAAAGCAAAAGTGTCCATATTCGCCAGTTAACCAATCGGATTGCATGCACCAACATTCTGTACAATCCTCTCTCACACCTTAACGACACATTTCATTGGAGTCTAGAAACTTTGCCGTAATCTGACAGTGAACAAACAAAAAACCAGGATTAGTCTGGTTTAATTTGTGTTCATATACAAAGTGTTATTAACATCTAGCCATCTCAATTCCTTTTAGTATTTTATCAGTTTTTGGGGGCGATATAATGATACTGTGCTGTAGATGGAATAGAATTAATTTGATTGATCCGTGGGGTTAAAGCGTGTAATGTTTTTTATAATTTTATTTTACCTAGAACGTACTGGTCTATAATCTTGCTAGTTAGTAAGGTGGAGGCTGCTGACAATGAAATAATCTCCAACAACGACTGTTTCTCAGTCTTGTAATCGTATAAATGTATGTAATATTTTGTATAGATGAATGCATGTATATATATATATATATATATATATATATATATATATATATATACAGTGTATTCCGCTTAATTGGGACACATCGGGACCGAGGCTTTTTGTCCCATTTAAGCGGCTGTCCCAATTAAACATACAAATTTACTCTTGGCTTCTTGGTTTGGTTTCTTTGAGATTTGTCCCAAAAAAGCGGCTGCCCCAACTAAGCGGAATCCACTGTATATATATATATATATATATATATATATATATATATATATATATATATAACCCTTTCATGAACTGTATTAGATCACTTTATGGTTCATCTGGCATAACTTTCATTAATTCATGTCACATCCCTTTCATTAGTTTCAATCTGGCATCACCACTCTCCCACACCTTTTCTCCTCCCACAGACCACCACTACATCTTCCATTATCAAACACTCGACCTCCCTAACCGCTCCAAGCCTTTTTTCTTACATCACAAAAGGAAACCGCCCCTTCCCCCCCGTCCCACCCCCCACACCACCAACCCTTTCCACGATACCAAGAGATCGATGCCTTCTCTATTATCTTCCAGTGGGTAAAAGAATCGACACCATCTGTGCCCTACCTGCGCCAGGTCTTCCCGTCCGATTACTGAGACCGTCATTGAACTACAGTATGTGTTCTTACTGAGTAGTACATTAGCAAGTGTTGTATTCTGTGTTGTGTATCGCGCATTGTTAACACCTGATTTAAGTACACGATTAACAACACCCTTGCGTGTGTAGGCGAACATGTTAATAGATAGAAATGCAATATATTGCATAAAACATGGTTCTCGTATATGAAAACATTTGCAACTAAATGAAAATTGTTCAGATAAACACTGAAATATTTGCAGGTCACAAAGTAAACATGACAACAAAAATGAAAAAAAAAAAGAATGATTTTATTGGAATAAAAATATTAATATATAAATAAATTGACTTTTTTCTTTTTCTCTATATGTAATTTTTAAAAAAAACAGGATTTGTGTGAATTTTAATTTTGTAAGAATACATTTATGTTTCACAAGCTTTATAATTTATATATATATATATATATATATATATATATATATATATATATATATATATATATATTTAAGTAATAGTCAGGCTTGTAGCATGAAGTAATGAAATAGTGTGTAGCATTAAGTAAACATCAAGTTTGAGGCATTAAGTAATGATCAAGTTTGAGGCATTAAGTAAACATCAAGTTTGAGGCATTAAGTAAACATCAAGTTTGAGGCATTAAGTATTGATTAAGTTTGAGGCATTAAGTAAACATAAAGTTTGAAGCATTAAGTAAACGTGAAGTTTGAGGCATTAAGTAATGATCAAGTTTGAGGCATTAACTAATGATCAAGTTTGGGGCATTAAGTAATGATCAAGTTTGAGGCATTAAGTAATGATCAAGTTTGAGACATTAAGTAAACATCAAGTTTGAGGTATTAAGTAATGATCAAGTTTGAGGCATTAAGTAAACATCATGTTTGAGGCATTAAGTAATGAACAAGTTTGATGCAGTAAGTACTAATCTAATTTGAGGCATTAAATAATAATCTTGTTTCCATCCTTTATTTTCTCCTTTTAGTCGTGTCGACGTACATCCCTGGTTGATTCAGACACTTGCCCGTATCTCCGGATCGAAGCGGAATCCATCCCGGCAAGTAATCGAAATGTAGCAGACGCGAATGACAACGTTCTTTGATTTCCAGACGCCAGAAGTGCCGTGCCAGTCGAGGCCATTGTCTCTGCTCGAACCGTCCTACATAGCGGGGCTCTGAGATCTCCGCTGCTTTGATTTCAGTGGCCCAGGAAATAAAAACGGTTCTTCGTCCTTCTGGCCAAATGAAAGGTGGTTCCATTTTTTTGTTTCTCTTCTCGGCTTTTGTTTTAAGGTAGCGTCCCATTGTGGCGTCGGTTTCTTTTAGTCTCGGCGCCTCGCCACATGGTGTTGAAGTGTGTGTGGGAGGGGGGGGAGGAAGGGTGTGTGTGCAGTGAATGTCGCAAATGGTGACCCCGTTGTGACACAATCGGCATCACATGAAATTTAGATTGACGTCACATGGTGCTCTGCTATTGTGGAGAGGCGAACGTAACATGTTAGGTTTTTTGTTTGGCTGCAGTGGTGTCGTAAGTGACAGCGGGGAAAAGTCACAGTTGTCAACGCATTCGATGTCACACCTGACAGAACATGTTTACCAGAGCTTGAGAGAGAGAGGGAGAATGAGAGAGAATGAGAGAGAATGAGAGAGAGAGAGAGAGAGAGAGAGAGAGAGAAAGAGACAGACAGAAGTAACAAATTATAAATGGAGAAATCTGGCACCCGATGGGCTGTTTTGACTAGGTTTCCCTCTACTTCAAAATCCTGGCAACGTTTCCGTCTAACGGTTTCTGGAGGGGTCGGCTTACACGGTAGTGTAAGTGGGGTGCTGAAGGTGGTGTGGCCGCAAAGGGCGCCGTACTATAAGGTGGCGCCGAAAGTGTGCCACTAAATGTTTTTTTTTGCATTTTTTTAGATTTGGAGGTAGGCGCCAAGAAATATCAATCGCACAGGGCGCCACAAATCGCACAGGGCGCCACAAATCGCACAGCCACAAATTGCACAGGGCGCCACAAATCGCACAGGGCGCCACAAATTGCACAGGGCGCCGCAAATCGCACATAATAGCTACCCACAGTTCTGAGCTTCCATATTCTGGGGTTTGGGGGGGGGGTTAAAAATAAAAGGAACAAGATAAATTGTATACTCAATTTTTTTTTAAAAAAAGGTACATTTCTAATTTCAGTTTTGCATTAAAGTTAGAAACTTTACTTTCAGTTTATCTTTGGAAGAAAAACAATATCATATTAAATAATAATTTAAGTTTAACATATATTAATACAATTATTAATCTAACTATTGACATTCTAGTACCAAGAATCAATGCATTCAATTCACACACACACACACACACAAAACACACACACACACAAAACACACACACACACACACACACACAAAACACACACACACAAACACACACACACAATAATAATATTGATTAATAAAAAAGAAAATATTATTTGGATCCTACCGCATTCTATAAATAGACGCGAATGACGTCAATCATGGAGACAAAATACAAAAAAAAAATCGTTTCCCTGAATAATTTCAAGAGCAGGTTGTATGTAAAGAGTTCTTGGAGACAACAAGGGAAGACAACCAATTCACTTGCACGTACGCAACTGAGTTATCGATCGTGTTTTTTCAACCCGGGTAAGAACATGTTTAATTAGAGGTTACTATATCGAAGTTTATTCTAGACTGAGACAAATACAGTGAGGCAAACAACAGACTTGATAAATTTAAACAAGAAATAGAATTGAGACAGAGTTGTCGGAATGATTGGCAACATATTTTTTTTTTTTTACCTTTTAGCTATCCCCTTGGCATTTAGTCAATAAAATCAAAGTTTTTAATTAGATGCAAATATTTTTTTTAAAAGTGATCTGTTATTTTGTTATATGCCTTTTATTTACTTTTCAAGTATATTAGTTCTCACACAAAACAGTGATTCTAAAACTATTCGTGTGAGAGAGGTTCAAATGAAACCAAAAAAAAAAAATTAAAAAAAATGCATTATCTTAATCGACACGTAAATACAAATATATCATTTTAATTTGATTCAGTCACCTTAATTTCATTTACATCACTTGTGTGACGGATTGACAGCAGCCCCGTAGCGTGAAAGTTCTACATCAGGGACCAGGCATTATACATCAGGGGCCAGGCATTCTAAGCAGGGGCCAGGCCAATAGCTGGGGGGGGGGGCAGAAAATAAATGTTACTAAGTAGAGCAAACAAGCAGAGGGAGGGGGTCAGACAAAACGCAAGGGGGGCGCCCCCCCCATGTCCACCCCCCCGCCACCGCAAGCTACGGGCCTGATTGACAGTTATGTCACAATAAGAAAGTATTTCACAGAAGTGGAGGAATGTTTACTGCACACTACACGTGCATTTCTATTTTTTATTTATTTTTTTATTTTAGGTTAAATGGCTCGTTTTACCCAGAAATATTTCTAAAAATGACATTCTATACTTTTCTATAATTAGCGGGGGGGGGGGGGGTGGAATCAAGCTTTTTTAGAGGGTTGAAAATGAGGGCAAAATCCTTTTTTTCCCTCTCAGGTGGCGGCATCGGTTGAGTTGAATGAGATAGATTATTTTTTTTTATTATCTTATAATACATGCTCTTCACCCGAAACTTAACCTATGATCTTTCAGTGATCTTTAAGTGGTATTTAGTTTCCTCTTGTATTGCTATGATCCTCTTGACATTTACCACGAGTGGGGGAAAAGTCAAAAACAAAACAAAAAAAAAATTGTTCTTACAATTGATCGGGACATGTTCTGGAGGGTTGTTTGATTGTTTGTTTGTTTTAATGGTAGTAGTCTACTTCACACACTTGTTTCACTCTGTGAGGTAGACAAATTTAGCAGTGCATCAAAAAGTTGTATCATGACGATCATAGCTAGAGTAGTTCATCAATAGGTATAACGTTCATGCGTAGCCAGCCATCGACACAACAACAGTATTTGTGTTGGCTAAGCACTAAACCGAATCTAAATAAAATTTTCGCTAAATGTGTTCAGTGAAGAACCAGCTGGCCTCATTAAACGCTGTATGGGTCAAGGTGAACTTCTTGGAAATCTCAGGCTAGAAGAATGTTCTTGCCACCATGACTAGGGACACTACAAGCAGAGTCATTCAGGAAATTGTTTTTTTATGGGGGGCAGGTAAGGGGCTATGAAAATGTAAATTGTGGAGCCCCCTAGATACAAATGGGGGTCCTTAGGCCATCGTTTGCTAACTTTGGGCCCCCCTAAAAATCGTTAACAATTGGCGCAACTCTGATGTCCAATTATTAAGTTTTTTTGTAGCGTGGTGACTCCTAATTAACGTCACCATTTTTTCTTCATTGTAACGGGCCTGTCTTTTGACTTGACTTAATTCCTTGAATTCCTTGCGGAGCAAAGGACCATTGCAACCACTCTCCAGCGCACTTTGTCTTTTAGCCACCTGGTAAATCTGCCCTACATATTGAGTCTTTCAGTAGGCCATCGTGGAAACATCAGTAAAACTGGAGATTAATTTATTAAAAAAAACATATTCAAAATTAATTGATTAATGCATAATCATTATTGATTTATCAAGACATAATCAAGATTGATCTATCAAGGCAATATAAAAAAATTGGTTTATCAAGGTACGATACAGCTCTGCGGTCTCCCATACCTCTTTCCCAAAAGTTCTCAAACTTTGGCGATTCGCGACCCACTAAGGAACCTGTTCGGTTTTTACGCGCGACACCAATCTGTAAGAAAGGAAACAAAGGGACCTGAAAAAATAGACCGTTAAAATTAATTGCATATATTTTTTTTACTTAACTATTATTTTAAAAAAAAAATTAGCGGCCCACTTCAAATCAGCTTGCAACCCACACTTTGATAACCACTGCTCTACACTGATCATCGTATTATTTCCCTTTAACAGGTTGTTTAGTCACAAGGAGGCGCTGTAACCGAGGCCTGCGAATCACTCACTGATCCGAGAATACTTTTTACTAAAGACGTTACCCGTCTACTGGTATTATAACAGTGCGGCCCTCTAAAGCAGGAGATGTACGGATCACTACGTCATAAATCACTCATTTGAAAAAAGTTCAAGCACCCACGCCAAGAGAAACTAACAGTTTCCCATCTTTACTGTTTCTCCAAATCCTGTTTTTTTTTTACACGAGTGTCATTATTCTGTGAAACAAATAGTTATCACTGTTATGTTTTTTTTTTTATCTTTCAAATGGGTTGAAACAAAACAGATTTGAAGTTCGCGTTTGATGTTCGGGGCGTCAAAGGTCAGTGATGATAAAATGTCAAAGCGACGTGAATAAAATAATGGATGATGCGGGCGAAACGGGCGGTAGGCCGGTGTGGGTAGGTGGGGGAGGGGGGTGAAGGGAAAAAGTGGGGAGGGAGGGGTTGAAGGGAAAAAGTGTGGGGGGGGGGAGAAGGGGTTGAAGGGAGATTTTGAGGGAGGTGACCTTAACCCTATGTCGTTTGTGTCAGTGTTGATTATGTGTGAGTGTGTTTATATGTTTGTGTGTGAGTATAGGTGAGGGCAGGAGAGAGGGGAGGGGGAGTATATTACGAATAGCACCAATCTACATATGAAGAGTGAAAAGATTGACATGTATGTTGTAAACGAAAGGTTTTAGAACTCAGACAGTTTTGAATGTGAAAACACCAATACATTCTTAGAATAAAACAAACAAAGACCAGTTAGAAAAAACAATTAAATTAAAATATAAACTCATCCATGTATTTTGCTTTGTATGAATTAGTTTATATCGGCAGCTTTTCAGACCTTTTAGACCTAACAGACCTTTCATACCTCGCAGACCTTTCAAACCTCGCAGACCTTGCAGAGGTGCGTTGCAGACCTCGCAGACCTTTCATACCTAATAGACCTTTCAGATCTCGCATACCTTTCATACCTAATAGACCTTTCATACCTCGCAGACCTTTCATACCTCGCAGATCTTGCAGATCTCGCAGACCTTTCATACCTCGCAGATCTTGCAGATCTCGCAGACCTTTCATACCTCGCAGACCTTTCAGATCTCGCAGACCTTTCATACCTCGCTGACCACTAGATTCATTAGTTCATACCCGGGGTTAACTCAACGTGTCGCTTGTACTCCTGTTGACCACTTTATTATTATAGACATCTGACCATCAGTTGACCACTTTAATATTATGGACATCTGACCATCAGTTGACCACTTTATTATTATGGACATCTGACCATCAGTTGACCACTTTATTATTATGCATCTGACCATCAGTTGACCACTTTATTATTATGGACATCTGACCATCAGTTGACCACTTTATTATTATGGAATCTGACCATCAGTTGACCACTTTATTATTATGGATCTGACCATCAGTTGACCACTTTATTATTATGGACATCTGACCATCAGTTGACCACTTTATTATTATACATCTGACCACCAGTTGACCACTTTATTATTATGGACATCTGACAATCAGTTGACCACTTTATTATTATGGAATCTGACCATCAGTTGACCACTTTATTATTATGGATCTGACCATCAGTTGACCACTTTATTATTATGGACATCTGACCATCAGTTGACCACTTTATTATTATGCATCTGACCACCAGTTGACCACTTTATTATTATGGGCATCTGACCATCAGTTCGCATGTGAAAAAAAAAAAGACAATGATTTCATCGTCCATTAGGTACGGCTTTGTTCGGTAAATTTTCTTCTGCTAGCCAACCACTGCCCATTGTCCATAACCGCAGTTTGTTTCGATACTTGGACTATATCTGTGACCTCATATTCGTTCAAATGCTCAATTTCCACATGTACGGCCCAGTGCAATAATTTGATTGTGGTGGTTTTTTTTTTTTATTGTAATAGGAATTTTTTTTTTTACTTTTATCCTCGCTACGAAGCAGGGAAACGAGTTTATATTTGATTTTTGATTGTTTATCATCACATCATACATAGGTCGGAGAAAACAATGTGATGTGTGACTACAATGTGTCATAAAAGTGTGCCACTGCAATGTGTCGCAGCAATGATGTAACGACAATGTGTCACGTCGATGCTTTTCAATTTACACCGTCTTTCATGTATTTCGTAGCATTTCATTTTACACTGATGTAACCACGTCACGCGACATGTCACATTTCAATTTACACTGATGTAACCTCATCACGTGGCATGTCACATATCACTTCACACTGATGTAGCCCCCATCACGTGACACGTCACACATCACATTACACTGATGTTACCACATCCCGTGACATGTCACATATCAATTTACACTGGTATAACCACATCACGTGGCATGTCACATATCACTTGACACTGATGTAATCACACCACGTGACATATCACATGTCAATTTACACTGATGTTAACCGCATCACGTGACATATCAAATTTCTTTAGTACTTGTAAACTGCACATCAAACCATCCATGAAACTTATTTTTTTTTGTGTGTAAACACTTTTTCATGCTGGAAAATGTCCAACATAATTTTGTTGATGTTTGTGTTTGTGTTTGTGTTTTGTGTTTGTTCCAGGGCTGTGGACCTGTCATTCTAAATGAAATCAGTCAAGCGTGGACACTGGAAACGACCCTCATAGACAGACACCATAAACAAAACACATTTAAAGATGTTAGTTAGCTTTCATCATTCGGTGACCCCCCCCCCCCACACACGGGCTAGTTTGAGAATCATTCAAACGCTAACTTAAAGGGGGCACAACCGAGCTAACTTTTTTTTCCAGGTCATCAGACATGCGGGTTTTGGGGGGGTAGGGATGGGATGAAGGAGGGGTGTGGGGGGCAGCGTTTGATGAATGTGTCTGTTCGACATATACGACAGACGACCCTGTATTATCGGGCCCCCCACCCCCTTGTGAGCGCCCTTCTGTTGGTCGTAAACGTGCGGGCATATAAGTCCGACGGCGAGCATCTGTCCTTTACGTGCGTATTGTTTTGTTTTATTTAAGGCTCGGGGTGAGCAGGATGCGAACTGCCGGAACACCCTCTGGATTAACGCGCACGCACACACTGTGAGTAAATAACGGAGCCATGGAGACCCCGTGACAACGGTGGGTCAATTTCGTGTCATCGGTGCTGGCTGGAGTACGTCAACCGGAAGAGACACAAAAGCAACCGAGAAATACTTTTTATTAGATCATGGGGGAAAGGGGTATAGGTTTTACTGTAGACCTGAGAGTCTTGGGTTCGAATCCTCATTGAGAACCAAGGGAATTGTTCCAGGTCCTGGTGAAAGTAGGGTAAAAGTCCCTCAAAGTTCACCCAGCGTTAAATGGGTCAACCTGACGTAAGTTGGCGGCTAGACTGAGTTTTGAGCAAATTCTCTGTGGAATGTTTGTGGTCAAGAGAGGAAGTAATTCAACTTGGTGGATGGAATTAAGGATAGTTCACATGTTATGTTATATATACCAGTGGGGGGGGGGGAAATCACATGTTATGTTATATACACCAGTTGGGGGGGTGAGATCGGGTTATTGTTTATAACATTAATTATAAATTGAGAAAAATCTTTCATTGTGAAGTGGGAAGGGTGTGTTAATGAGTGCCGTCATCTCTATTGATGCCTTGATGGAATTTTATTGAGACTTGAAGAGTCTCTCATCTCGTGTCAATTGTTATGACGACGGAATCAGCCATTTTTTGTTTGCGTGTTGGTGTGGGACAACAACAGCAGCAACTCACAAAACAAAGATGTGTTATGACATGTGAGAGACAGGCTAACAGAGAGATGTGCCAACTAAAAGATGTACTAACAGAAAGATAGGCTAACAGAGAGATGTGCCAACTAAAAGATGTACTAACAGAAAGACAGGCTAACAGAGAGATGTGCCAACTAAAAGATGTACTAACAGAAAGATAGGCTAACAGAGAGATGTGCCAACTAAAAGATGTACTAACAGAAAGATAGGCTAACAGAGAGATGTGCCAACTAAAAGATGTACTAACAGAAAGATAGGCTAACAGAGAGATGTGCCAACTAAAAGATGTACTAACAGAAAGACAGGCTAACAGAGAGATGTGCCAACTAAAAGATGTACTAACAGAAAGATAGGCTAACAGAGAGATTACCAACTGAAAGATGTACTAACAGAAAGACAGGCTAACAGAGAGATGTGCCAACTAAAAGATGTACTAACAGAAAGATATGCTAACAGAGAGACGTGCCAACTAAAAGATGTACTAACAGAAAGACAGGCTAACAGAGAGATGTATGCTAACATAAAGATATGCTAATAGGGATGGGTTGGGATGGTAGCGTTTTCATAACAGTGCTATTGGAGTTAGGGATAATGTCCCTTAGGCACGGTGTATTTTCGGTACATTTTCGCGAAGGGCGAAAACTGACAGAGTATCATTTGAACTGGTCAGTTGCGATCAGTATTTTGCAATTCATTAGAATAAAACAGTTAAAATATATTTTCTCTACAATTAGGTAATACTGATATATTATGTATTTCACTTAATTAGGTCAGGAAAGCAATTTGAAGACTTTCCCCAAAAAAACTTCGCACAATTTAAAATAAAAAATGAAAAAAAAAACACTTTCAGACTTTGTGATCCAGTCACGCCCCCACACCCCCCCTCACCCCCACCCTCATCCCAGGTAATTGTAAATGTACAGCTGTACCGTCGGGCGGTCCACACACACACACACACAAAACCGTTGGACTATCGCTACTTCCTCTATGGCTTCCGGTCTCCTCAAGTGCCCCCAGAATGCAACGGAAATGGCGGTGCCGATAGCAACGAGAAACTAGACCCCGCTACGATGGCGGGAGAGGAAAAAAAAACTGAGCGCGTGTGTGTGTGTGTGTGCTGTGTGTGTGTGTGAGGGTGGGTGGGGGGGACAGGGTGCCGGTTAGGTGCGGGGTGTGGAGACATGAAGCACTCGGGGTTCCCCGCCACACGAAAGGTCAATCTTTGGATGTCCGTGTAATCATGAATGATCTAGACGAAAGGGGGGGGGGTGTTGTGTTTAATTATCTTTTCTCTGAGAATGTGATAATTGATTGACCGTTCGCATGGCCACTTGAGTCAGAGTGTAATGTGTGCACGGTTTGTTGCCCCCCCCTAACCTTCCCCCCCCACTCCCCCTCCTCCAACACCACCACCACCCGGGCCCAATGACAGGGGGTCTGTTGTAGCGTATGCACACATTCACTCACACACACACACACACACACACACAAATATATATAATTAAATTGTAGAATTGTGGAAAACATACAAATTAATATGGCGGTCAATACGACGCGTTCAAATAACGTTGAAGCGATTGTCGCGTAAAGCGATGATGGTTGATGTATTGTTTGGCGCAGCGGAGCCAGTAAATCATCGCATGATGGGGGGGGGGGCTTTATTCTATTTAATGATTTCAAAGGATATAAATAAATCCTGGACTGTGTCAACGATGAGAAAGACAGAATGAAATAATGTTTACGGTTAATGTATTAACAACTTCTGTAGACAGTTCATGTATAACCATCTTCTGTAGACAGTTCATGTATAACCAACTTCTGTAGACAGTTCATGTATAACCATCTTCTGTAGACAGTTCATGTATAACCATCTTCTGTAGACAGTTCATGTATAACCATCTTCTGTAGACAGTTCATGTATAACCATCTTCTGTAGACAGTTCATGTATAACCATCTTCTGTAGACAGTTCATGTATAACCATCTTCTGTAGACAGTTCATGTATAACCAACTTCTGTAGACAGTTCATGTATAACCATCTTCTGTAGACAGTTCATGTATAACTATCTTCTGTAGACAGTTCATGTATAACCATCTCCTGTAGACAGTTCATGTATAACCATCTTCTGTAGACAGTTCATGTATAACCATCTTCTGTAGACAGTTCATGTATAACCATCTTCTGTAGACAGTTCATGTATAACCAACTTCTGTAGACAGTTCATGTATAACCATCTTCTGTAGACAGTTCATGTATAACCATCTTCTGTAGACAGTTCATGTATAACCAACTTCTGTAGACAGTTCATGTATAACCATCTTCTGTAGACAGTTCATGTATAACCATCTTCTGTATACAGTTTATGTATCAACAACTTCTGTACACAGTTCATGTATACACAACTTCATCGATGTTAATCTGCATTAAGAGCCCTCATCAATAGATGAAGGTGACCTCATAAATTTGAACATTATTACACTTATGCACACATCATGATAGACATATCTCTCTACCCACATTTTTTTCACTTTTGCACTGCCATTATACTAATAAATAAATGTCTAGCATTGTTATATATATATATATGTATATATATATATATATATATATATATATATATATTGAGGTACCAGGGGAGCACAACCTTACCACTCTTGACAGACAAGGGGAAGCACAACTTACCTCCAATGACCGACCATGTGGAGCACAGCATTACCTCCCATTACAGACTCATTGAACGTTCTATTCTAGTTATGGACCATTCAGACTGATTTATATATATATATATATATATATATATATATATATATATATATATATATATATATATATATATATATACACTGGTGCATAGTACCCGGCTTTGCCTGGGTTTTAAAATAAGGTTTTCTGTTTACCTTCTGTTTTCCCCTCCCCCTCTCCCTCTCCCTCTCTCCCCTCTCCCCTCCTTCTCTCCCACCGTCCATCCTCCCTCCCTCCTCCTGCCCTCTCTCCTCCCTCCCTGCCCCCTCTTTCTCTTTATCTCTTCCTCCCATTTCTTCCATCCTCTCTCCCTCTCCTCCCTTCCCTCCCCTCTCTCTCCCTCCCCTAACCCCCTCTCTCCCTCCTTTCTCCCTCCCTCCCCTTTCCATCTCTCTCTCTCCCTCCCCCTCTCTCCCCCTTCCTTCCTCCCCTCATTTCCTCTCTCTCTCCTCCCTGCCCCCTCACTCTTTATCTCTCTCTCTCTCCTCCCTCTCTCCCACCCCCTCTCTCCCTCCCTTCCTTTCTCTCTCCCTCTCCCCTCTCCCTCTCCCATCTCCCTCTCCCCCTGCTCCCTCTCCCATCTCCCTCCTTTTCTCCCCCTGTCCATCCCCCCTCCCTCCTCTCTCCCCCTCCCTCCCTCCTAGCCTCCTTTCCTCTCTCTCCTCCTGCCCCCTCTCTCTCTTTCTCTTTCTTTATCTCTCTCTCCCTCCTCTCTCTCTCTCTCTCTATATATATATATATATATATATATATATATATATATATACTTACCCAATAAACAATACCCCCACGGACAGATAGAGGTCAACTAGGGGCATAAATAGGGGAACCCCAGGGGCAGCCATCAGGTGACCCCTATTTATTTGCACCCTGGAATTGTTAGGGGGCACCTAGGGGATGCCGATCGGCAGTCGCCTAGGTGACCTCTAATGGTCATATTATGACCTAGAGAACTTTTTTGGCCCTTCCTTGGATAATATTGCTCACCCCTTATAATATATCAACTCATTCAGAAAGTACAAACATTAAAAATAAGCCACTTTAGTTGACATTTTGCATTAAGTTATATTTTTTTTTTTTACAATTTACAAACAAACATCACACACAAAGAAGGAAAAAAACAATCTTTTTGAGATATACTATTAATTTTATTCTTATATTAAACCTCAGTCAAAATTACATATTACAACAGCAAATTTAATGAAATCTAACAATAAATAAAATAGTTATGACATTTTATATAAAACACACATTTTATGAGCCAAAATGATCAGATAACCAAAACAAACAAAAAAAAAAATTCAAAATGAATAAAATGCCACATATTATACATTAGTGAGAGCAAAAATGGAGAATGTTTTATCATCTGCTAGATTACTTTAGACAACTTTTTTATAATGATTTTGTGGTAGGCTTTGTAAAATGTAGAAAAAAGACAGTGTTTAATTTTATTCACAATTAAAAAAAAAAGAAAGGTAGAAATAATTTTTTATAACAATGCCTGTAATTCTTATGATCATATTAAATCTACACTAAAAATACACAATATACTAAGGATTCATAAATATTTATATACAGATATATTTAAAAAATCAGTGAAGCATGCATGAACATTTCTTTATCGAAAAAAATAAAGATTTTTTTCCTGAAATTAAGTGAAAGACATTTTAACATTTTGCTCATTTCTTCAGCATGTATCAGCTAAAATCCAAATATTCATCCCCCATTTAGTTGGCTTTAATGTATTCTCTAAAACTATATTTACCAATGTATATTCTTTCATCTATATTGAGTTGTCACAAGCCTTAGGTGTATTTCATACACTTTTTTTTCTGAAAAAAATGAGCCATATTTTCAATTTGGCTCGAAATTTTGTATTTTTTAAAATCCAGAGAATTAGTTTGAATCTGAGCTTGAATACGAATAATCTCGGGGTCCGGTGTTCCATGAAGGTCATTTTATCAGGTGGAAAATATAGATAATGATGGATAAATATGAACGTTTAAATTAGGTGTTGTGAATATATTTTCAAACACAATAAATATGTAGAGAAGCTCATTAGTATTATCATGGTCCAGCACTCATACGGGGAACTTTTCTAGGTCTTTCTTGCAAGCGTATTGCATATTCTGTGTGTATATTTGAAAAATTATTATAAATTAGGAAGAACCAGCAACTGATAAAAGCTCCTGCGAAAAGTAAAAACAATGTAAATTTTGAGTGGGATTTTTTTTTCATATGTGGGAAGTATCAGAAGAGGAGTTTGGGACACATGATTTCTTCCAAAGCATGTAACAGTCAAAATTCTAATGATAGCAAAACTAACAAATTAGTAAGATTTTTATTCCATAAATACATAGAAATATATACGCACCAATTGAATTTGTTGAGAATTTATTAGCTATTTATTAGTAGGCTATTTGAATTTTATAAATGATTGTTACTTCAAGCGCAAAAATTCAGAGATAACATTGTCTTGTTTCGCTCAATCGAATGTATTCATAAGAGATTTAGGCATCTGGTTCTCCCTAGCTGGAAGATCATCAAAATCGCTTTGAGAGGATCCATACCAACAGTAATGCTATAGTCATGCGTTTGCTTCCAAATCAACCGATATATTTCTCTCAGATGTGAAGAAGATGATGAACTCCTACATAAGTTGTAATGTGCAGAGACGCCATCTCCTTTACCTATCATTTGATTATGCAGTACCCTCATTTCTGATTTCAGTTCAGCATGAGGGATGTTTGCATCAATTTTATTTTATCCTCCTACTGCAGGAATGAAAAGGAAAAAAAATCCATTTACAGCAATTTTAATACATTTTTTTTTTGTCAGTTTGTCACGAATGATTGTCAGAATCAGTCGAGCCTGAGTAATTCTAATCACATTCAGGCATTATAGTTGAATTTGTAGTAAAGGTAATAAACAGCCTTACCAACAACTCTAAACTGGTTGTGATGGTATTTTCTGCAACATCAGATCTTGGAGCTGACTTGCATTTCCAGGTGATCTGATTATTCCAGATGACCTGGTGTGGTGTCCACCTTACATCCGATAGTGGCGCAGCCCACATAATTATCATCACGACTCACTTCTGCCAACTGCAACTGTTTCAGGTCTCTTCTCCACCATCACCAATGAATACAACCACTGCAAATAGTCCTGGCATTCAGCAATAACAGATTCATTAAATGTATGTTTATTGAAAAATAATTGAAAATTGTTAACAAAACGCAAATACTAAATACAATATAATAAGAGAGAAGTCAATGTTTGAGAAACACAGGAGGAAATGGAATTTAGACACTATAGCTTTAGTAATACAATATCAGGTTCCATTAATCCATTATTATAATATAAATGTAATATGTAGAAATTATACCTTTAAAATAGTATATATAATGATAGAAAACCAATGTATTGAACTTGTACTGAATTACAATATATTTCCTCTTAAAGGTTGTTCCTTCGTGAAGTTCAGAGTTTAATCAGAGATCAAGATTTACTATCTGAACTTTCTTCAGTAGAATGATAATGGATATATAAAACAATATCAACTCTAATTTAATAACTCAACATTAACTCCAACTAAAACTAAACCTAACTCAGTAATAACCTAATCACAACTCCAGAACCTCAAATAATAATCTGCATCTAACCCTAAGATGATTAAATGTAGTCCTGTGGGTGTATGAAATGGTTCTTTCTGCCTACCTACAAAGTTTGTGTATAATTTACGTTTGACTTTTAAAGTAATTTAAATAAAATAAAATAATTATTTAGGGTTAACGACAAGATAAAGTTAATATGCCTACACCAATTGACACAAGAAAATTTCATTGGTAGGCAAAACTATATTTACTATCACTCTTTTTTAAACTACCAGATAAAACAGCAAAGACAGATAGCATGGTATTACATACATAGTAAAATGGATGAAAAATCATATTATGTTAAGTAATATACATAATTACATATAAGTAATTTCATAGATAATAATCTTAATTGAAATTAGCATTTGCCTTATTTGGGTAAAAATCCATATATATATACATTTATATTATACTATAATATAGTACAGTACATAGGATGATACCACTTTATACATATTTCCATTACAGGAGCATTTTGTAACAACTTGAAATTAGAATGTTTTTAGTGATTAATTAAAACGAATCGACTTTTCAAAGAAAATGCAACGCAAATTAAATGAATTTAAATGAACCTTTTTCAAAGAAATAATATCAGTACAGACGAACTGCAGAAAGACGTGTCATTTCGATTCTGTTAGAGGCTTAGAGCGCATGTGCCATCCAATATGGGATACTCAGGGGCGAAGCCTCTCTTGATCCAGCTGAGGGGTCCTATAGGAAACTGCCTACCGATGTCCGATAGGTGCTTGCCAACGGGAGTCCTCTCGGTGCATGTTTATTGGGTATTATTATGGCTTCACACTTCTTCTAAAATCCTTCTTCATTCCTTTATCTTCCTCAAACTGTACAAATCAGAAAGCATGAAAAAACATCAACAATTCTTTGCATCACAAAGGCACAATACAGCACCAGCGCGCAAGTTCTATTCGAACATCGGGAAAATGGACGTCACAGAGGAACTTTATTTATGGCGCCGTACGAGATGCCACTTTTAATCATAGTAAAATACTAAAATAAAAAAAAAATAATTACAATTAAACGCACCAATTGAGATTTAGAAATCGAAACTCATCCTATAACCTTCCCCATGTAATTATGTGTATGTGTAACAAATTTAACATTATTTGGTTATCTGGATCTTGAGTTATAAGGGAACAGACAGACAGACAGACAGACAAACAGACAGACAGACAACAAATGCCTCTTATAAGTATAGAGATATACATGTACTAGTTGCAAGTACCCGGCTTTGTCCGGGTTTAAAATAAGGTTTTCTGTTTACCTTCTGTTTTCTCCCTACCCCCTCTCTTCCTTCCTCTCTCCTCCCTCCCTCCCTCTCTCCTCTCTCTCCCTCTTCCTCTCTCCCTCCCCCTTTCTCCCTCCCTCCCTCCCTCCCTCTCTCTCTCTCAAATCTCTCTCCGTCCCTCTCCCATCTCCCTCTCCCTCCCCCTCCTTCTCTCCCCCCCGTCCATCCTCCTCCCTCCTCCTTCCCTCTCTCTCCCTCCCTGCCCCCTCTTTCTCCTTTATCTCTTCCTCCCATCCTCCCTCCCTCTCTCCCTTCCCTCCCTCTCTCTCCCTCCCTAACCCCCCTCTCTCCCTCCTTTCTCCCTCCCTCCCCTTTCCACCCCCTCTGTCTCTCTCCCTCCTCCCTCTCCCCCCCTTCCTCCCTCCCTCATTCCCTCTCTCTCCCTTTCTGCCCCCCTCACTTTTTATCTCTCTCCCTCCCTCTCTCCCTCCCTCATCTCCTCTCTCTCCCTTCTGCCCCCTCTCTCTACCTCTTATCTCTCTCTCCTCTTCCTCTCCCTCCCCTCTATCTCCCTCCCCCACCCCCTCTCTCCCTCCCTTCCTTTCTCTCTCCCTCTCCCCTGCTCCCTCTCCCCCTACTCCCTCTCCCATCTCCCTCTCTCCCTCCTTTTTCTCCACCCTGTCCACCCCCTCCCTCCTCTCTCCCCCTCCCGCCTTCCCTCCTACCCCTCCTTTCCTCTCTCTCCCCCTGCCCCTCTCTCCCCTGCCCCCTCTCTCTTTATCTCTCTCTCTTTATCTCTCTCTCCCTCCCCCTCTCTCTCTCTCTCTATCTATCTATCTATATATATATATATATATATATATATATATATATATATATATATATATATACTTATTATTATGGTTTCACACTTCTTCTAAAATCCTTCTTCATTCCTTAACCTTCCTCAAACTGTACACATCAGAGAGCATGAAAAAACATCAACAATTCTTTGCACCACAAAGGCACAATACAGCACCAGCGCGCAAGTTCTATTCAATCATAGGGAAATGACGTCACAGAGGAATTTTATTTATGGCGCCGTCGAGATTACTTTAATATAGTAAAATACTAAAATAAAAAAAAATTAATTACAATTAAACTACCCATCGATATGAAACGAAACCTGTCCTATAACCTTCCCCATGTAATAATGTGTATGTGTAACAAATTTCACATTATTTGTTTATCTGGATCTTGAGTTATAAGGGAACAGACAGACAGACAGACAGACAGACAGACAACAAATGCGTCTTATAAGTATAGAGATATGTATTTACCTCTCTCCAGGTCCCATGTGACCTTACTGCCCCCTTGGTTAACAAACTGGGAAAAAAATATTTTAAATCTGCTGACCTATTGTGGCCCGCGGGCCAGAGATTTAGCGCCCTCCGTGTACAGCGACTAATAAACGAGAAACATTTTGTATTACCTCCAACGGATCATCGAGTCAATTAGACAGCAAGTGGATAAAGAACAAGGTTACACGGATGATAAGTGAAATTGATAATGAGAATCTGAGTTGAAGTTTTCTGTTTTTCATTGACATTTGTGATTGATGTGTGCACTCATCTCTGGTGATGACATGATGGAGTGTCATTGTGACTTGGAGTGATTCCCTACTCGTGCAGTCTTAATAAGTTCTAGCTTAGACCTAATTAATGTGCACTATATAGCTAGGAAGCGCACACTTTAACTAAAGGAGTGTTTACGCGGGGTAGCAGCAACGGCCGACTTTATGAAGACTTCTCTTCACTGGTATATGAATGCACATGTGAATATGTATAATTATATATGTAAATTATGTCAGTGTGAATGAGATATTGAAACAAAGCGATGTTCTTAACAGAGAGGTTTTCTAACAGAGGGATTTTTCTGGCAAGGAGATTTTTCTAACAGAGAGATGTGCTTACAGAGAGAAATGTGCTAAAAAAAAGATGTGCTTACAGAGGGACGTGCTAACAAGAAGATGTGCTTACAGTGGGATGTGCTTACAGTGAGATGTGCTAACAGAAAGATGTGCTTACAGAGAGATGTGCTAACAGAGAGATATGCATACAGTGGGATGTGCCAACAGAAAGATGTGCTAACAGAGCAAAGAGATGTGCTAACAGAAGGGTGTGCTTACAGAGAGATGTGCTAACAGAGAGATGTGCTTGCATAGGAACGTGCCCAAACAGAATAAGGGGGTAAGGAAAGGCGTCGCCACAGTTACTGCGTGTAGTGGGCCCCTCAGAACCTCAATTTCCAACGGGCATCTTCGTTTTTTCGTTTTCCCTCTCAAAGTCGTTATATATGGACCCGATGTTTTCTTCACCCCCCCCCCCCGACCTGTGGTGTGAGTGTAAGAAGCCAGACTTTTTTTCAGTGAGTCAATTAAGGACTTTATGTCTGTATTCATGCAAATATGAGATGGCATATAACTTTGGACATCTACAATATATATATATATATATATATATATATATATATATATATATATATATATATATATATAAGATATAGGATATAAACAAGCAATTAAGCCTGTTCCATTCTGCACACAGGATGTGTTAGCGCATTTTCATGTTATGTATCAGTACGTATGCTATCTTTCAGTAAATATTTGTAAATTTTGGAAATGTTTATAAATTCAATTGTGTAATGCATATATCTGTAAAAAAAAATTTATAAAGACGTTTCTTTATATTTGAAAAAAAATATTATTTTCTCTTAAATCTAACTTACAAGTGGTTTGTGGTTACTGAAATAGGACTCATAATTGAAAACATTCGGGAAATTTCAAAGATAGTAATTTAATCGTCCGAAAAACTCCGTCAATTGTTGCATAGCTCTGATACTTTCAATTAAACTCAGAACACAAGCTTACTATTTCATTTGATGAGTTTCTTAATAAATCTTGGTGAAACTACGTGCTGCAGTAATTCGCACCAAATGAACGGGCTATTGAACGTACAAGGTGTATATATAATACTAGTTGCAAGTACCCGGCTTTGCCCGGGTTTAAAATAAGGTTTTCTGTTTACCTTCTGTTTTCTCCCTACCCCTCTCTCCCTTCCTCTCTCCTCTCTCTCTCCCTCCCTCCCTCCTCTCCCTTTCCCTCCCTCCCTTTCTTCCTCCCTCCCTTCCTCCATCTCTCAAATCTCTCTCCGTCCCTCTCCCATCTCCCTCTCTCTCCCCTCCCCCCTTCTCCCCCCCCGTCCATCCCTCCTCCCTCCTCCTTCCCTCTCTCTCCCTCCCCGCCCCCCTCTTTCTCTTTATCTCTTCCCTCCCATTTCTCCCATCCTCTCCCTCCCTCTCCTCTCTCTCCCTCCCTAACCCCTCTCTCCCTCCTTTCTCCCACCCTCCCCCCTTTCCCACCTCTGTCTCCCCTCCCCCTCCCTCCTCCTTCCTCCCTCCCTCCATTCCCCTCTCTCTCCCTCCCTGCCCCCCCTCACTTTTTATCTCTCTCCCTCCCCCTCTCTCCCTCCCTCCCCCCTCCCCCTCCCTACTCCCTCTCTCCCTCCCTTCCTTTATCTCTCCCCTCCCCCCCTGCTCCCTCTCCCCCTACTCCCTCTCCCATCTCCCTCTCTCCCCCTCCTTTTCTCCACCCTGTCCACCCACTCCCTCCCCCTCCCGCCCTCCATCCTACCCTCCTTTCCTCTCTCTCCCCCTGCCCTCTCTCTTTATCTCTCTCTTTATCTCTCTCTCCCTCCCCCCCTCTTTCTCTCTCTATGTATATATATATATATATATATACTTATTATTATGGTTTCTTACTTCTTCTAAAATCCTTCTTCATTCCTTTACCTTCCTCAAACTGTACACATCAGAGAGCATGAAAAAACATCAACAATTCTTTGCATCACAAAGGCACAATACAGCACCAGCGCGCAAAGGTTCTATTCGATCATAGGAAGTGACGTCACAGAGGAATTTTATTTATGGCGCCGTCGAGATTACTTTAATATAGTAAAATACTAAAATAAAAAAAAATTAATTACAATTAAACTACCCATCGATATGAAACGAAACCTGTCCTATAACCTTCCCCATGTAATTATGTGTATGTGTAACAAATTTCACGTTATTTGTTTGTCTGGATCTTGAGTTATAAGGGAACAGACAGACAGACAGACAGACAATAAATGCGTATTATAAGTATAGAGATATAAGCCCCTTATGAGCCCTGAAGCCCGGCCCTCAGAGGTCCTATCGCGAAATGAACTTTTGATGTACACATGGCAGGCCAAGACCTACAAAATGATATATATGTGCATCATGGGTCTAAGACTTATAGTTGCTGAGATATAGCGCTCCTTTATTAATATAGCTTATATAGTAAATAAAACGGTACTAAGGCCCCTTTTACGGCCCTGAGAGGTCAGATCGCGAAATGGAAAAAAGTCATTTCTTGGCAGGCCAAGACCTACAAAATGATATATACATCATGGGTCTAGGACTTATGGTTGTTGAGATCTAGGGTGATGACGGACAGACGGACAGACAGACAAAACGGGGACAATAGAGTATTTTTTTTCGAAAATGCTCTAAAAATGAGTTTCTGATCGCTTTTGTTCTCGAGGAAGAAGACTGTGCACGGAATAATGGTGAGAAAATTGTTGTGTGCTACAGTTCTTGCCATATCTCCCGTGGTGCCTCCAACGCCTTTGCACTATCGGCTACGGTGTGAGGATGAAAGAAGGGCACTGCGAAAACTGACCTATTAAAGGTTTAGAGGATCTAAAAGATTTCGTCTCATCCTTACAGGGACTTAACACTCAAACAGAGAGAGAGAGTGAAGACAGAGGCAAGAATCAAGTTGGTGGGTGCATTAGGCGCGCAGCCATGACATAATTCAACTTATCTTGCAATCGAAGTTGTATATTCAATTTCATCGTTTTTTTTTTGGTTTTATATGGAGAAAATTATGAATTCATTGGCAGGGGATTCAAAACGACTTTAGTCTGCCCTTTCGAAGAGATAGAGAATGTGGGTCGAGTAGAACAAACCAAAGAGAAATAGAGAGAAGAGAGAGAGAGAAAGAGACAGAGAGAGGGAGGGAGGAAGGAAGGGGGGGAGGGAGAGAGGAGTAAGAAGACATTGACGCCTTAAATATACACCAATGAACGATTTAAAAATCAATATCTGCATATAAAGCGAGAAATGTTACACTTGTTATAGCCTCGGTTAAATCAATGATTACACTTGTTATAGCCTCGGTTAAATCAATGATTACACTTGTTATAGCCTCGGTTAAATCAATGATTACACTTGTTATAGCCTCGGTTAAATCAATGATTACACTTGTTATAGCCTCGGTTAAATCAATGATTACACTTGTTATAGGCTCGGTTAAATCAATGATTACACTTGTTATAGCCTCGGTTAAATCAATGATTACACTTGTTATAGCCTCGGTTAAATCAATGATTACACTTGTTATAGCCTCGGTTAAATCAATGATTACACTTGTTATAGCCTCGGTTAAATCAATGATTACACTTGTTATAGGCTCGGTTAAATCAATGATTACACTTGTTATAGCCTCGGTTAAATCAATTAAGTATTTTTTTTTAAAGACAATACTATGTTCCATCCACTTCAAATGGCATCATTTGTAGCCTTTTGATTTATAATAATTAACTCTGGTTGTATTTGATAGATTCTGGTTATAGATTCACGCTGCGTAGACAGGTACTCTATACAAACAGGGGTTGACGGTGCGCATACAAGAGACGGTGCGAATAATGGACGGTGCGCATGAAGGGATGGTGCCCTCATTGCTGTTCTCTGACATCTGGGTAGCAGTCAGCTCATCGCTAACCCCTGATTTCCCCCCACCTCCCTTCATTACATGGGGCTCCGTCTGATTTCAAACAAACCCTAACAATTTCAAAAGTCACGTTGAAGTAGACTAATGTACCCTGTCTAATTGTGAGGGCCCATGACAATTGTACAGGCTGCTATAGCCCATTTTTGGGGGGCCCAGCTCTTGTGAATCTAGAGTACCTGGAAACAAGCTCCTTAGCAAAAGTGAAAACCAAGGATTGATCAGTTTTGAGATCTCTTGTAGATAAACAAATCAAAACAAAGCAAAAAATATTATAAAAAAAAAAACAATAGAAGCCGTGTCATTGATTTCATAATGGCAAACTGCGTAAGGAAACCGTGCGCCGGTTATTTAAAAAAAAAATAGTCAATGATTGATGACGTCATTTGCGAAGAATCTAGAATAAACAGCATTATAAAGTCAACTCCGTAGTACGCACCACGCCGCCATATTTGTTTCCAATAGCAACCAAATCTCTGTAGTACACGACACGCAGAAATATTGTTTATCGAATCTGAATTTCTATGACGTTTTTATTTATGTTTACTGCGTGATCCAATAGCGTAACTAGGGAGGGACGAAAATGGGGGAGGATTGGTCCGGGCGGCAATTTCTTTGCCTTAGGCAATAGGCCGCATTTTCACTTTTTTTTTTTAAATAGTATTTTTCGGCACCGGGTTGGGGGTTGTATTTTTAAGAGTTAACTTTAGTTTGCGAAATTTTTATCATAACCGTCTGTTGTTGTTGTTGATGATGATTTTTTAAAAAGTTTAAAACGAATCTCTGGGCCCCAGATTCACGTCAGCATACATGTACTCCCTTTTAAAACAGCCACGTGTTACTACGATATTGGTCGACTGCCGTTAGCCAGGTAAGATGAATTTCGTCACATGATTGGAGCGAGGAGAAATGGGAAGAGAGATAAAAAAAAAACATTTCAATCAATCCTGAAATTCAGTTTATGATAGAAGAGAGCTCTCTCTCTCTCTCTCTCTCTCTCTCTCTCTCTCTCTCTCTCTCTCTCTCTCTCTCTCTTTCTCTCTCAAACCAATGATGCATCCAAAGAATTTAGAAACTATGGAAAAGTCTCCAAAGGGGGTCTCACACGGAGCGGGTCTCAAAGATAGGCGAAACTAGACAATTAAAGTCAAATGGCCTTTTCAAGAAATAATTATGATGCTGAAATAAATGTGTAGCATATTTAAGGCCTTATGATTTTAACGCTCAGCCAACCACCTCTTCTCTAACCAAACTAATGTCAAAAACTCATTTTTTTTTCAAGCTGTTAGACTCGGGACCTTCAGGTCGGCTGACTAGCGCTCTACACCAGTGCTTCTCAAAGTGGTAGTGGTCCGTGGGTCATCAGCCGCCGGTCAGCAGAAGTTAATCAAAGACTGACTACAGTAACGACACGGCCAGTGCAAGGGGAAAATAGTGCGCCGGGTCCCTGCTCCAATGGGGAAAACTTCATGCGGGTCCGTCATGCAAAAAACTTGGGAGAACTACTGCACACTACACCACTCAACCATTAAATCCCTTCATAACATCTCTAGGGTAGGTGAGTTTTAAAAAAAAAAAAAAAAAACTGATGGACCGAATTGCTCACGCTCGGTGCACAAAGAACTCATCGCGAAACTATTTTGACCAATACCCTTGTTTAGAAACGACCCCTTAACTAAATGTACTTATTTGGGGGAGGGGGGGGAAGGGTGGGGGGAGGGGGGAAGAAAGAGATGTACACCATGCCCCTCCCTCCTCGCCGCCTCCTCTCCCCTTCTCCCTGTTTTTTTACTTCATGTCGACCCCCTTACATGGGACACATTTGTGCAAAAGAATTTTTAAAAGTGACACACAAATATTTATCAGTTCGCCTCGTCTCACCGGAGAGTTCTGTTGACACCAAGGACTGACAGTGGGGGGGGGGGGTGGGCACTGCTGTCGCTGCCAGTGCCGCGAGCAATGACGGCTGCCACGACGTCACGTCCGCGCGCGCGTGTGTCACTGCTCAAGTCTCGTGAGTGTGTATGTGTGTGTGTGTGTGTGTGCTGGCACGTGCTTGCGTAGATGAGATGCAAGTTTTGGAGAAAAAATGAACGACATAATACTTGTACACACAGTCACACAACATAATACTTTTACACAGCCACACAACATAATACTTGTATACAGCCACACAACATAATACTTGTACACACAGCCACACAACATAATACTTGTACACAGCCACACAACATAATACTTGTACACAGTCACACAACATATTTATTGTACACAGCCACACAACATAATTCTTGTACACAGCCACACAACATAAAGCTTGTACACAGCCACACAACATAATAATTGTTCACAGCCACACAACATAATACTTGTACACACAGTCACACAACATAATACGTGTACACAGCCACACAACATAATACGTGTACACAGCCACACAACATAATTCTTGTACACAGCCACACAACATAAAGCTTGTACACAGCCACACAACATAATAATTGTTCACAGCCACACAACATAATACTTGTACACAGCCACACAACATAATACGTGTACACAGCCACACAACATAATTCTTGTACACAGCCACACAACATAAAGCTTGTACACAGCCACACAACATAATAATTGTTCACAGCCACACAACATAATACTTGTACACACAGTCACACAACATAATTCGTGTACACAGCCACACAACATAATACGTGTACACAGCCACACAACATAATACTTGTACACACAGCCACACAACATAATAATTGTACACAGCCACACAACATAACACTTGCACACAGCCACACAACATAACACTTGTACACAGCCACACAACATAACACTTGTACACAGCAACACAACATAACACTTGTACACAGCCACACAACATAACACTTGTACACAGCCACACAAAATGTTTTCTCAATCATGCGGGTCTCTTGTCGCCCCAATTTCAACACTTCACCCCTTCCACTCCCCTTAACCAACCCGCCTTTGCTTTCAATTGATTATTTATGTCTGTTTGTTTATTTGTTTGTGTTGTGTTTTTACATTTTATTTTTTATCCATTTTGTTTTCCTGACGTCACAGTGATAGAGTTCATTCATCGACGTCATGATGTCATATGATCACCTACAAGTTGGGCAAATTTCTTTTAAAACCTTCAATGAAATCAACGAGCTGAATACATCAAACTATTTCATTTTTAAGTCTTTCTTTAACTGCCTAGCCCCCCCCCTCCCAGACCACCAAAAGATCCCCTTCAAGTAAGAGGATCAAACACTTCTGATAGTTTCTGCAATGGACCCCGAAATCACTTCTAGAAGTCTGTACCTAGAGCCCTCACATACCTTAGAACTGTTCTAGCTGTACTATTTCAACAATGAAAATTTAGTTCTAGTATTTGCTGAATTTTTTCCACACCCTTTTGCATCATTTATTAATTTTAATAATTACATTTATTTCTAAAACAAACTTTTAATGTGACCAATAGACTTAATTTGGTGGGACGGATGGCCAACTGGTGTAGATACTCGACTGTCGACATAAGAGTCCCGGGTTCTCTCCTCGGTGAGAATCATGGGAATTTTTCCAGATGAAATGTGTTTTTAAGTCGTCCCACAAGTCCACCCAGCTTTAAATGGATACCTGACTTTACGTTGGGGAAGTAAAGGCGGCTAGGCGTTGTGCTAACCACACAATCCTTTCATATTCCGAGGTTATAGAAACAGATGAATTCTACACTTCATCTGCCCCGATGGCCCATTTGGGCTTAGGGAACTTTTAATAGACTTAATTATAATTGAATGCTGGCTATATCCATACTATATTTTCTTTTACTTTACTTAAGCATCGTGACTTTAAATGTAATACTACCTGCATTGGGCGTAGCGAGATTAACTCGCGCCAGGGGCACAATACCTTTTTAGCGCCCCCCCTCCATTCGAATACCATTTGGTGCCTTTTTGTGAGTAGCGCTCGTGGCATGATACCCTCCCCCTCCCCCTTTCGCTATGTCACTGACTACCTGGCTCCTTTTTAGTGAAATTGTAGTTTTCAAACAAAAATCTGTACAGTTTTATGTTTCATTGAAAACAACAAAAACAAACTAAATGCAAACAGAGAGGGGGGAAAAAAAGAAATAAAATCGTGTATTTTTATATTTAATTTTGTGGATTTTTTATTTTAAATCTGGTTCTAAGAGATTGTGAAATCTGGCCATGATGTTACTAAATATAGATCTATGCCTTTAGTAAGAGTAATTACAGACCTGAAACGCTAAAAGAAACAAACCCCTCCCCAAAAAAAAAGTACCATATATGTAATTGGTGATGTGTCATTATTTGTGTTAGTACTGTTGTGACAAATCATCATTCAGGACACAGTTGGGTCTGTTTGTCACATACCTATTTCTCACAGCGGCAGGTAGAAGGCCTGCGCATGGTTTGTTGTGTTCTGCGTATTGATTGAATAATGAGAGAAGCGCTTTAAAACAAACAGAACAGAAAATGTAAAAAAAAAAATATTAAAAATAGAAAATAAAAAATCCGGGTTACCAGAGTTGGATCAGACAAGTCATTGCCAGTGAGGATTGAACGTAATTGATTTTTTAAAGACTTTTATGTTTGTAGACAAGCAGACATAGCATGCTTCTTTAGGCGCAAACATATTCGTACATTATTTCGGTTTCACGTCTGGTAGGACTTTGTATACCTGAACTCATTTGTATAGGGTGCAGTGCATATTAGCTAAGGACGAATTCATAATTTATATATATATATATAAGCGATTTCGGCTCTGCGTTAAATCGAAAGTAAAGAATGAATACAACAGTATTCCAGTTTAAAATACAATCATGAAAAAATCGGTTCTGCCCAAAACAAAAAAATAACCTAGCCTACCGATCAAGCCTAAGGGGATATAACTCTATGCGAAGTTTTTGCAGGGTACTGCTAGTATTTGTATATATTTTTTAAAAATATGTACCGCTTTTAATGAGAAAACTTTCAACGTGTACTAAGTAAAGTATAGTCTCCTTAGACCTAAAGGGACATCGGGTCAGATGAAGTGTTGAGTTCACCAATGCCAAGTTTATCAACGAGAATCGAACACAGGACTCTCAGGTCTACAATCGAAGCATCTACACAACTCGACCATCCGTAAACTGTGTTTATGTCGGCATCGCCACAGAACATCATCACCAAACTGAGATGCTCTCATTTTGAACAAATAAAAGTACCCTGACCATGGAAACCCACAACTTGTTTACGATATATTTATTTTATTTACTTCTGATTAAATATGATGCTTAAATTGGCCCCCATTTTGCTGATCCACGAAACATAGACCAATATGTAAGTCTCTACCTAAGCAATGACCTAATGGAGAACATAATACAATGACATAATGGAGAACATAATGAAATGACCTAATGGAGAACATAATACAATGACCTGTATCCGTTTTTTTTCTATGTTTACTGGCGGGTCGCAAAAAATAAACAAAACAAAAAAAAAAAAAAACGAAGATGTTTCTTAGTGAATAACTCCAGTTTGAGAAGCATCGGTTTATTCAACTGGGGGACCCTGTATCCACTACTTCATCAATATAGATGTCACTTTAAGCTGTTTATATATATTATGCATACGCATCTACTTTGTATTCTTCTGTGACTCTTACTTCAAGTCTTACCTTCTCCCTCTACCCCCTCCCTCCCTCCCGCTCCGCCTTTTATCCCTCCTAGCCTACGCCCTGGTTGCGGCGCCACCAGAGTTTTGGCTTTTGATATAAGGTGTCACTCCCTCTGTCATCCGCTGCTTTCATGCTTTCTCCTATTTCGCCGCCGCTTATGTGCCTCCCCCCCCCTAACTCCAGCCCCCTTCCCACATCGTCCTCACTCCCAGGCGCAGCCATCAATAATGGCGTAACCGAACAACTGGGGTTTGGTGTCACCTGAGACTGACTACCAGCCTCGGAGCCCTTCGACACGTGAGAGGCGATTCCTTTTGAGGGGGGAGGGGAGTTGGGGGCGGGAAAGAGGGGGGGGCCCATTTTCTTCCTTGTAGCGTTCATTTGTCTTACTCGCGATTTTTCTAAATGTGTTTTTTTCCCCGCCTTCCTTTTGGCTTTTATCTCTTCTGCTTGCCTTCACATGAAACGCTCTTTTGTTATATATATAAGGGGGGGGGGTGGGCGAGTAGATAGCTCTGAGGGTGGGGAGATAAGGAGTGATGGAAGGGGCGGTGAGGGGGGGGAGGGGGCTTCCAGACAAAGGTTCTTAGTTTTGAATTATTGAGCCCTAAGAAACAAAGAAAATACATGAGGACAGAGATGGTGGAGATTGAGAAGTTGTTGTTGATGTTGTTGTTGATGTTATTGTTGATGTTATAGTTGTTGGTGTTGTTGTTGATGATGTTTTTGTTGTTGATATTGTTGTTGATGTTGTTGATGTTGTTGTTGATGTTGTTATTGATGATGATGTTGTTGATGTTGTTGATGTTGTTGATGTTATTGTTGATGTTATAGTTGTTGATGTTGTTATTGATGATATTTTTGTTGTTGATATTGTTGTTGATGTTGTTGTTGTTGATGTTGTTGTTGATGTTATAGTTGTTGATGTAGTTGTTGATGTTGTTGATGTTGTTAAGGTTGTTGTTGATGTTGTTGTTGATGTTGTTGTTGTTGATGTTGTTGATGTTGATGTTGTTGTTGATGTTGTTGATGTTGTTGTTGTTGATGTTGTTGTTGATGTTGTTGATGTTGTTTTTTAACAACCGTTGTATTTACGTATGTATCCGTTTGATTGTAAATTCATAAACACAAACAGACTAACAAGCCAATGTAATACTTAAATAGGTTAATGCATAATGTCTTTAACATACACACACACACACACACACACATACATATACACACATAATTATGAACTCACACACACGCACAAGACAATAATCAACAGAAATATACATACAGGCTTTTACAAACATGCATACATTAATACAAACATTGATACACAGATGTACACACCATTATAAACACATATACAGCCTTCCATACAAACATACAAACACAATCATACACACACATACATGCATACATATACACAAATACAATCATACACACACATACATACATACATATACACATACATACATGCATACATACATGCATACATACATGCATACATACATACATACATACATACATACATACATACACACACATGCATACATACACACACATACATACATACATACATAAACACATACAAACATATATACAAACATGCATGCAAACATCAGACAGACAAACATACGGGCATACATCCATCTATCCCTATTACATACATTTAATTTACAGTTGTATATTTCTAAATATTTTGGTCTTTTCCTATTTTACATTTTTTTTTCAGTCTTTCTGTTTGATTGTCGTCTGCTTTACCTGCGTGGCATTGTGGTCTATTCCCATTCCGCTTACATTGAGTGTATATATGTGTATATGTGTGTGTGTGTGTCCTTTAAATAACAGTATGAGAACCTTGTCCAGTTCTAGACAGCAGAATTAAAAGGGGGGGGGGGGAATAGGGGCGGACAACATTAGCATTTATTCAGTGTCGGGTTTTACCTGAGAGTGTTATGTTAACAAGGTCTCACTTTACCTGTGATTTATAACAGACTAAATGTTGACAAAGTTATCAGCTTGATGTCACAGAGACAGATAAGATAAATGGATCGCGGGCGGGTGGATCACACTGCCCAGTGTGGATATCATGGATGTTTTTTTTTTAAAACAAACCCCCATTTCTCCCCTCCCCAACCCTCTCTCCAGCCCCCCTGCCCCCCCCCCCGCACGCTACGGGCCTGCCTCTCTCTCTCTCTCTCTCATTAAATTGGATGTATAGCAGACATAAGTCAATGAAGGAAATGAGGGGGGGGGGGGGGGGGAGGGGGTTAGGGGTGGGGGGGGGTGCGTCATACGAAGTATAGGTAAGCTGGAGAGAGTTAAGTTAAAAGACTGTTGACTTAGTAGACAGAATTGTTCTTTATGGAGTATGGTCACGTGAGTCAGTGACGACATACACTGCTCTGATAAACTATGTTAGTGCAGCCTTGATGTAGGTCAGCCGAAAATTGGAAGAGACGGGGTCGAGGGGGGGGGTGTTGTAAAAATCGAACACTTGTCTGGGGCTCCTTGCATTTGGAGGCCTCCGTCGACAGCACCAGAAGCGTAGGAATGATACGGTGGGTTGCGCGGTCGCACTGGGCGCTGATATAAGAACGGGGCGCCGAAAGAGGGCTGTTAAATGTTTTCGCACTCTTCACATTGGGTGGGGGGGGGGAAGGGAGGGAGCGCGACAAATGTGTAACTCACCACGCTATCTGCGGCTCTGGTGAATAGTAGTCAGCTTTAGAAATGACTTAGCAATAGGTGGGTGCATTGCCAAACCAAGGGATTTGGAGGCCCCGGGAGGGGGGGGCTTCTTCGCCTCTTTAGGGGCCCTTGCTTTTTGACATTCGACACCATGACATGAGATAATGTACTTAATATTTAATGTAAAAAAAATTTTGGAGCCCGGGGGGACATTCGAATTAGGACCCCCTCTCCCCCACCCTAGGTACTTCTCTTGATGTGTGGGTGTATGTGATTAAATTAAATCAACATTGGAGGGTGATTGTAAGGGGGGCCCCAAAATAAGCTGCCATCCGGGCCTAGACCCCTCAGCCGGCGCCGCGCGCCGGCTACGCCGCCGATTTTTCGTCCGCCGTAAATCCGCCGAAAAATATGCGGCGCGCCTCATTAGCCGCCGTATTTCGTTCGCCGTTATATTAACTGTCGCATAACTTAATCTTGTTGCACATGACCTTGCTGACCATATCAGCTCTGTCTTGAAAAGCTTTTCTGTTGATCACAAAATACTAACTGCCATGATGTTGCTGCAATTATGATAAAGACTTCAAAGCTTTTGAAGGTTGACTTTTATCAGCACTTTACAAAACACGTATTGCACCTTAATACTACCGACAGAATCAATAAAAATGAAGAATTTCAAGACCGCAATTATAGAAGACGATGCAGCATTCGCAGAGGATAAAGAAATGATAAAGACCCTGAAAGAAGGCATGTCTTCAGTGTGTATATTGCTTCTTGTAGATGATCAGCTTAGTGCATCAATATTGGATGCCTCTGAGAGCAGCACTAACGCCATCAATGACAGCAGGCCCGTAGCCAGAGGGGGGCTAGGGGGGCTGAGCCCTCCCCCCGTGCATGACTTGAGCCTCCCCCCCCCCGTGCATGATTTGAGTTTTTTGACAAAATTTTAATAATAACGGCTATAAAACATCAATCATTTTGTTTAATAAATCAATAATAATAAAAACTTAAAAGTTTATATTTTGGCAATCATTCAGGTCTATTTATATTGTCATAGTTGGTTTTTGGTATATTAGTAGTATGTAAAGTTTATGTATATATATTTATGGTACTTCTGTTCTTTGGTAGCTGCAAATATATTTCAGTCTCTTCAGAGCGTATGTTTTAACCAACTTGACTTGAGCGTGTACATAAATATATTTAAAGACGAACTACATGTAAAAAGCACTGAGCAAACTTCTACGAATACATTTACATATATTTATTTTCATATGAAGGAACTTCTTACTTTCTATTGTACAATAAAATTGATGTGATAAAATATATTCTTACACTAACAAGGTCTCAGTCCGTCCTCTCCATTATCGTCTGCTCTAATTATTATTTAATATTTCTTCACTTCCGCTAAACTAAGTGGCCAGATAATTCAAACCATCTCTGTGCCAAATAACATTATTCTAGCCTAACCTGGTTATTACAACATCCCCCTTTCCTTTAAAAAACAAATGTTATACATTTAGTTTTTTTAGCTGTCGTTTTGTCGTTAACTTAATAAGATTTACTTTTGTCAAAATAAAAATTGTTGTATCACATCATATCAACAATAATCTATATAAAAAAATGTCAATGTATATACAAAATGTGAAACAAAATGGTTATGATACCAAATATCCATTAATAAAAATATTCTTGTCAATACTATATCTCATATTTCAATTTTTAAATGCATCATATAGCATATCATAATATTGACATAAAAATGTATTCAATTTTCAAAAATATTATTATCAATTCAGTTTTAAAACAAAAAAAAATGTTATACAGTAACAAGTGATTATTCACTTAGGTTGGTACCAAGTACCATAACTTCTTCATAAGTTTTAAGTGCATTTTTAATTATCATTATTATCTCCCCTCTTTTCTCTTTTTTTTTATAGTGATTATATTCTATCACCTTATGACTTAATTGTCATTTCTTTGTACATATTCACTTAATGAATTTATTTTCAATATTCAACACTTTCATATTTTTCTTCACATCAATATCATTCTTTTCTTTTGTATGAGAGTATTTTATTTCAGTACAATATATTTTTCATGTTGTCTTTTGACAAACTTCTTCTGTTGCAACAATATTTTGTTCAACTTATTATTTACCTTGCTTTATCTAGCAAGTCATTTTTCTCTCATCTCTTATGAAGACCCTTTCTTTTGTCTTCTGTCAATAACACTTTCCTTAGTGATTTGACAATATTCATTTTGTACTCATCAATTATATAGGACATTTTCTTTTATGTCTTTGTAATCATTTTATATAGTGTGAATATATTTTAACTTTGCACTTTTTCATGTCAATTTATCTTGACATATTCAATATCATCATGTACCATTCATTATGTCTTCTGACATAAAAATATTTAAACATCATTTTATAAAATCTTATATTATTACAATCTTCATATCTTTGACTTATTTTGTCAATAATTGTTCAAGTTACATATTTGAGACTAATAAGTCTTCTTGACAATAATCAATGTCATAATCAATAATCCTTTGATTGGATTTAACAAAATCATTATAAAAAATTGAACAATTGACTTCAAACAATGAATAAATTCAATAAAATATGCATTAATAATCAGTGCTTAATAAAATCTATGCATAAACTCCAATAATATTTTCATCAATGTGAATGAAATGAATGAGTAATTAATCACTCTTACAACATATTCTCATGTACATTATACTTGTTTAGTGTATGTGTTTTATTTTAAACACAATCTCTCCTCATTCTCATCTTAATTAAGTATGCATATTTCTATTTTAAATACATTATGCATCAATCATCAATATGAATTCTTCAATATACATGATTTAAAAAATATATTTGAGTCAATATACTCAATACAATAGTGTACTTGACAAGCTTAAATGTCATTATCATTATTCATGTATTATATTATATTTTCAATACATACAAATCTTTTATTTCCAAATACAATTCTTATTTGTCTTAATTGTTCCAATATCCATATAATGTGTATTTATAGTTCCAACATTCACCTTATTTATTCTTATATTATTTTAAAATCCATATTATATGATCTTATATTATGTTTATTCTTCTTGTTCCAATAAAATCTATATTTCATTATTGTTCCTATATTCCTTTATTTATACTTGTTATTTCAATTAGTTATATCTATTTTTGTTGTCCCAATACAGTATTTTCTATGTTTGAATAATTCAATATGTTTACTCAAAAAAAAAAAAATACTTATTTCTGACTGAGTCTCGATAAAATATCAGGTTTGCTTGGCTCTTCTAAACTGCATGTGTTTTCCCTATAAAACCTATGACTTTTATTTGCGTCATGTTTCTGTAGTTGTTTAAATTCCTGATTCTCATTAAATGATTTACATTTTGATTGAGTATGCCCTTTCATCTTACATTTTAAGCAACAACTATTTTTCAGTTTAAAACAGTTCTCTTTAAGATGACCAATTTTCTTACAGAATGTACATGTAGGTACATCACAATATTTTCTACTTCTACTTCTTTTATATCTAATTGTTTGATAATTATTTATTGGTTTGTGTGTGTTCCTATTTGAATGGTAATTGTGTGTATGTCTATTCCTAAAGTTGTTATCCTGTGGTTGGTACTTATGTCTGATATTAGTCTTATGCGTCTCAATGTCCCTTGTTTTAAATGGACAAAATGATTGTTTATGTCCTAAATTTTTACATGTGTAACAAGTTATGTTTTTCAGTTTGAGGGTACATCTATTAGCTTTATGTCCAAAATCCTTACAAAAAAAACACATTGGTTTGTCTCTATATTGTGTTGTTGAATCTATTTTATTTCTATTTTGTTTTTTAGTGTCTGTACTGACAGAATAAAATGATTCTGCAGTTTTTGAAATTGAATGAATTTTCTTTATCAAAGGTGCATCTGTTTGTGTTTCAGTTTCACTTGTTGTCTTGCTTATTGATGTTTTATTTAAGTTTACTTGATTGTTATTTGTATCTGTTAATTGTGAATCTGCTATTTTCATTATTATTTTTTCTATAGTGCTTGACTGTTCATGTAGTATTTTATATGAATCAGTCACATCAGCTGTAATACTTTTTTCAAATTTTTCAAATTTACTTGTCAATGTTTCTAAACTTTTTATTAATGTTTGGATTTGTCGACTCTGATCTTGTACAATTTGTCTTAAAATAGAATTGTCATTTTGTTCATCTGAATTTATAACAGGAGTGTGAACATTGTCATTTCTCTTTAAACTGGTGTCTTCTAATGTGTTTTCAAATGTATCTGTTTTATGACATACTTCATTGTTTATATGAACAAATAATTTGTTTCTTGATTCGAATTCTCTATTGCAATTTTTGCATTTTACGCCAGGATTTGTGTTTATTATTAGATTATTATTTACTATCTCTGGCTTTTTGTGAATGGGTTTTAGTCCTAGTCTTTCTCTGTGTGAATCTAATTCTTGCTCCACATCTGCTCTCATCTTTTTTACTTCTCTTTGTAATGCTATTTCATGTTTTATTTTGTCTGCTTGTATTTCTGCTTCTATTCTAATTTTTTCTGCTTCTATTTTCTTTTTGTCTGCTCGATTTTCTGCTTCTATTTTATCTTCTTTATCCTTATCTATTCTCTCTGTAACAAATTTGGTTAATTTTTCACCTGTCAAACCCAACATTTTGCCTTGCCCAACATAGTATTCAAATGATACTAGTTGCTCAGCCATTCTAAAATTTATTTATTTTTCTTTAGCAAATTATTTATATAATCGATTTCTTAATTTTAATTTATTTATGCTGTATTGGTTTTTTATTGTATATATGTATATATAGTATATTTCAGTATTCAATATTCTTGAGTCTATATGCAATTCTATGTCAAAATAAAATTAAATTACTCATGTAAAAATATTTCTAATAATAAGTGACAAATGAAAACATACAATAAATAAAATATTTCTAATTAATATACTATTACTAAAAAATGTAAAAAAAAAATTTTACAGACTAAGTTAATATTATTTAATTAAATTTATAGTTAGACGAACGAAAACAAATATACAACTTTACAAAATTACTTGTAAAAAAAATTTTTAACGAGATACGATCATACGAATAAGACATATACTTCTAAACAAATATTTTAAGTAAAATATCTAGATGAAAACAATATATATTTATTTTAATTTAACTAATTTTGCAATTAGAACTTTTCAAAAAGACATTTAACTATATACTAAGGATGTAAAAAAATTGTTTCTAAGCATTATATACTAATATAATAAATTTGACACAGTCCGCAAATAAAACAACAATTATAATTAAACAACATGAAATTACTCCAAGATACCTTGTTACTTCGGACTTCGGATCTCAAGTGTAGAGTGCTGTAAAAAGTATAGTTTCGGAAGGTGTAGACTCAATTCTCCGGTAGATGTAAAAGTATAGGTCAGAGTGTAGTCACTTCATGGCTCTCCTGGTACGGTACGGTCTGCACAATTTGGTAAGGTCTGTTGATTTTTCGGCTCACCTTCTTTTTCACCCACACGAGGATTTAGTAAAAGAACTGATGGAAATGTTCTTATGAATGTACCGCTGTAGCGATGGTTCTACAGCAATAAATTATGTAAAAATATAAAGTCCAACAATTGAAGTAAAGCCAAGGCAGTTGTATATAATACAGTTAAGTACTGTATGTTGGTGGATGGAATATCAGATGAAAAAAAATCAGGAACATGTAGATCTTGTAGTGTGGCAACATTCGTCTTGATTACATCAGCCGACCATTATGTATAATATATGTTCTTTATAGAACTTTTCCACTGCATACCATTATGTCATAGTTGGTTTTTGGTATATTAGTAGTATGTAAAGTTTATGTATATATATTTATGGTACTTCTGTTCTTTGGTAGCTGCAAATATATTTCAGTCTCTTCAGAGAGTATGTTTTAACCAACTTGACTTGAGCGTGTACATAAATATATTTAAAGACGAACTACATGTAAAAAGCACTGAGCAAACTTCTACGAATACATTTACATATATTTATTTTCATATGAAGGAACTTCTTACTTTCTATTGTACAATAAAATTGATGTGATAAAATATATTCTTACACTAACAAGGCCTCAGTCCGTCCTCTCCATTATCGTCTGCTCTAATTATTATTTAATATTTCCTCACTTCCGCTAAACTAAGTGGCCAGATAATTCAAACCATCTCTGTGCCAAATAACATTATTCTAGCCTAACTTGGTTATTACATATATATACTTACATATATAACTTATCTAATTTTTGAGCTTAAAGATTGAATCTTATTAAAGTTCACTTCTGGGTATTTGGAGCAGCATTGGCATTTGGTGCTCCAACAGCCGTGTGTGAGAGCAGTTTCTCAACCCTCACACAAATGCTCACCCCATATCGCAGATCAATGTTACAAAAGCGTCTAAGCAATCTTTTCCTGCTTGCATTTGAAAAAGATTTAACAGACAATCTGAATGCTGAAGCATTTTTATGTAAATTCAGTGCTAAACCCAGGCCCGTAGCCAGGTCAAAGTAAGCAGGGAGGCACCAATACCCAGCAAGGGGGCACCTTTACTTTTTATTTATTTTTTCCTCTTTTTCTTCTTTTTTAAGTAAGGGGCACTCCACACCTAGCAGGGGGCACGGCCCCCCAGTGCCCCCCTTGGCTATGGGGCTGTCTAAACCACGAAGTTTGCAAATTTGAAACGTATAGTAATATAAGTTCGCAACCAGTGCCGACGAGTGGGGGGGGGGCAGGGGGGCAAGCCCAGGCGCCCAGCGAGTTTTAGGGACCCGGGCTGAGCTGGCCAATCAACTTTTTAAAAATATTAATATCAGCCCAGGGGCCCGAAATTTCTGTCGATGGGCCTGTTCGCAACCTTGTAATAGTTTTATATATTGATATCTTCTGAGGACAACTAGCAACTTAAATAAGTTATAAAATAACATTGGCTTCTGACTTCATTTTTATACATATGTATAATAAAATAATAAAGTACAAACTCTGTGATTTCTGAGTGATGTTATTTAATTTGCAAATTTACTTTTTAGCAGAATTAATTTTATTTTAAATTGAATAATTGCGACTGTTGTTGTTGATAGATCTGTTATTCGTTTTCAATATTTTATAAGAAATATCACACAAATAGCTAAGCTATATTCGTGCATCTTTGCCGTTCTTCCCGGGTTGTAAGTTAAACAAACAGTATAATAATATAAATCAGGTATTTTTTATGTAACAATTGTGTAGCAGAACAAATGGTCAATATATTTATAACAGGAATCAGAAATTGCTCAGCGTCAATACATTTTTATCATTAAAACTCTTTACTATTTAAATTATTTTTAACAAAACTGCAACATGCCATGCATTATGGAAACGTAGTTAAAATTATATATTTCTAATTAATAGCTAAACAATCGGTACTAAAATGCACCATTCCAGATATGGAACTGCAAAAGATTTCTTAGGGAGGGGACTCACTGAGATCCCCTCCCCAAACCCCTCCTCTCCGTTCGCAAGCTTTCGCCGCTTCGCGCCTCCATTTCCGCCCCCCCTCCCGAACATTTCTTCTACTCCACCAGGGGCGGATTTAGGGGGATCGGCCGACATCCCCCCCCCCTCGTTATCGCAAGTTTAGGTAATACATCATTAAATTAACGAAATATTATTTGTTCTAAGACCAATTTTCAACAATGAAAACATTTTTGCCCCCCCCCCCGTCAAAGTTGTCTAGATCCGCCCCGATCATTTCTTCGGCACCCCCCCTCCCCCGAAAAATTTTTTTTCGCCCCCCCCCCGAAAATGTCTTTGGCCCCCCCCCCCCAATCCAATATTCCTGGCTACGGGCCTGAATGACAGTCATAGACACAATCATAAGTCAGTGAAGGCATCATGTCCAACGAGTTGGAATTCAGCACTGATGATGATTCAGTCTATACTTCACTTGAAAAGATGATGATGATAAAACTGTTTATTTCTGTTGTTTTAAATAATAAAACTTTTCCCCAAGTATTGTAAAATTGTTTTATTGCTGAAGTTTTATCAATTCAATATTGTCTAGGCGTCAGCCGAATTTTAGCCAAATATTTCGTATTCTGCCAAAAATCAGCCGAAAATCAGCCGCAAATGTCAATTTACTAAATTTATGGTCAAATTCGGCTACGCCGGCTATCTGCCGAAAAATTATGTCAACCAGCCGAAACTTAAAAAAAAATTCGGCTGGCAGGTCTATCCGGGCCGTTTCAAATATGACAAATTTAAAAAAAAAAGGGTCATCCACATTTCACGTGTCACTAAGAGCTCAACTATTACATGCCTGGTATGTTAAAATTAATAACATTATTGAATTCCAAAAAAAAAACTTTATTTCTTGTGAATGTGATTAGAAAATACAAACTGCATAACTACAGAAAGTTGAAAGGTTAAATGAAGTTCAAAGGTCAATAAAGATCATACACTCAATTGTCTGAGCCTTGCTATGACCCCTTACAGCCTCAACTACAGATGCGTCTGATATTCTTTACACCTTTAAATAACAAACTCAATATAAAATAAAGCTAACAGCGTGATTGACAACTGATATAAAACCTGGAATGGAACAAAATTTGATGACCACAAATATACAATTGATATTGCAGTGGTTCTAAAAGTATGTTCGTGGAGTAATGTCTGGCGGGGGTCGCGACAAAAATTAGACTTTATAAATAAAAGATTGAGAATCTTTTATGTTTATTGACATATAATTACAATTTGTATTTCTCAATAATATTTCCACAATCAAACGTCTGAAAATCTAGAAATGAAAAAAAAATAAAAAAAAAATCTATAAATAGAATTAATGACGCTTTAATTAATAATTCACTTTTTCGTAGTCGTTCTTTGAAGGTGTGTGGCAAAAACCAACAAGTTGTCAAAGTGGATAAGTTTGAGAAACACTGTGAGCACAAAGATTTTTTTAAAAATATGAAATAAGAAATACTTTCATGAAACAAATCAACAACCTCTTATGATAATGTCACAACAACTACAATAATAATGTCACAACAACTACAATGATAATGTCACAAAAACTAAAATGATAATGTCACAACAACTACAATGATAATGTCACAAAAACTAAAATGATAATGTCACAACAACTACAATGATAATGTCACAACAACTACAATGATAATGTCACAACAACTACAATGATAATGTCACAACAACTACTTATAATAATGTCACAACAACTACAATGATAATGTCACAACTACTTATAATAATGTCACAACAACTACAATAATAATGTCACAACAACTACTTATAATAATGTCACAACAACTACAATGATAATGTCACAACTACTTATAATAATGTCACAACAACTACAATAATAATGTCACAACAACTACAATGATAATGTCACAACAACTACAATGCTAATGTCACCTACTTTCGATGCACCGAGTTCAAACTGCTCACAGTTTTTCTTTTTTTTTTCCTTCTTTTCTGATTTATTAATATTCTCCCCATCTCCCCCCCCCCTCTCGCCTTTCCCCTCCGAGGGGAGTTTCCAGACACCCTCAGTCCACCTTCCTACATCATCAACTCCACGAATGGGTAAGGTGAGAGGGGGTTGGGGGGGGGGAGAGACATGAACAAAAATAGGGTAGGGAAGGGGTGGGGTTCTAACAAACTCTTATGTGAAGTTACCCCTCCCGCGGTGTGCTGTGTTACATTAGCTCCGTAGATAGTGTTACAGGTTTCAAGTCTCTGGTACTGTAACAATTGTACCCGCGGATCATATGTGTCGGGAGTCAGAATGATAAGGAGATTAGAACCAATTCTCATTTTTTTAAAAAAAAAAACGGAGGTGACAACTTTTAGACAAAAAATGAAAAAAAAAAGTGACAATTGTGTGTGTGTGTGTGTATGTAGGAGGGGAAGGGGGTGGAGGCGCGAAGGAGGGCAGAAGTGAGGATTAACGAGTGATTGTGGAGGTTTGCCGCAAACGGAGATCATTGGTGTACACGTCATCCGCGAGAAACCTAACTCATGTAATGATCACATGAGGAAAGATCTATAGTGTGTGTAAAGATCATTGTTGCAAAGGCTGTTTGTGAAAACTCACGAATGTAAAGATCATTAGTAGAAAGATCAATAATGGAAAGATCAATATTAGGAAGATTAGTGTTTGGAAGATCGGTGTTTGGAAGATCGGTGTTTGGAAGATCGGTGTTTGGAAGATCGGTCTTTGAAAGATCAGTGTTTGGAAAATCAGTGTTTGAAAGATCAGTATTTGGAAGATCGGTGTTTGGAAGATCAGTATTTGGAAGATCAGTTTTGGAAATATTATCCATAGAAAGATAATTAATGGCAAAAAATCATTATTTAATGTAGAGATCAATGAAAGTGAAATCAATACTGGAAAGATCAAATAAATGTTTCTGAATAATGTTCCATCTTATTTCACGGGGAGGTCTTGCTGTTAAGTTAAATAACATTCAATTGACTGTTAATTGTGTTAGTGACTAGATCAGGCATGGGTAAATTACGGCCTACGGGCCAAGTATGACCAAGGGGCCAGGTAGGTCCTAGTCGCCAGGTATGACCAAGGGGCCAGGTAGGTCCTAGGGACCATGTAGGGAAAGGGGCCAGGTAGAGCCCTTTATGCTTTTTGATCCTGCTAACCCTTTACTCCATTCTTGTCATAAACAGACAATTGTTGTTACATGTAATTTGTATTCGTTCATACATACACTCAATCAATCTGCTCTGAGCCAGCTCCTTCCGTCAAATTTCAAGAACCCGATGTGGTCCCCGGATTCAAATGTTTTGCCTACCCCTGATAAAGATTGCAACAGAACCGTTCGTAGGTTATTGGTGGCCGTGTCAAAAGTTTCTATTCATGCTTTGAGGCACTGAGTAAAATGTATATGTTGGGGCTCTCATAGCATCGAATTTTCACAGGGATTAACACATGAAAGGCCCCCTTTTTTGCGGTGGGCCTCTAGATTGTCTTCTGATTCGCCTGGCCATAACATCCAAACGAATTCTTGGTCTGATTTGTCTGCTGCCAGTGGTCTTTTTGGCGGTATTTGTTTTCGAGATTTTTCTTTTGTCTCCATTTGATGGATATATGTCAAATATCAATAGACAGACCCTTTAGACCACGACTCTATATAGCGATAGCCCCGTGCTGTCAGCTATTCGGTCATACCAGTTTACGGATAAATCAGCACACCGGTCATTCATTCATTCGCAATGTCACGGACCCAATACCTTATTTATAATTTCAATGCGCGCGAGTGAGCTCTGACCATTGTTTAGTAGAAGCCACGGATGTTTAACCCGAGGTTCTGCGGAAAGCCCGTAAACGCTCCTGAGAGAGAGAGAGGATCGCAAACTTTCAAATTTGAACTGATTGCAATGAAATTTGAAGCATTAAAAAAAAGACACACAACTACCGATATCGAATTAAAAATATTATAAACTTATAAACCCAGTTTTTACATTTTTTATTACAATCTATTACGCTTTTCATGGTAACAAAAGATGCGGGGCTTTTCGGAGAAGCGTCATATTCTCCCATTGCGGCCCCCGGGTAGCTGAAAAAACTTTGGACGCCCCTCTGCTCCAAACAATGTCTCGATTCATTCTGCGGCTCCTGGCTAGAGGATTTAGGATGGCCAGAACTGGGGGATCCAAGGGTTCGCTGGAAGATTAATAGACAATGGAACTACAGCGTTAGTGTGATCAATGTAAATTCTAGAACTGTGTTTTGATTTTTTTTAAAATTCTAGCTGCGTTTGAATAAACATTTTTATACAATACTTGACAATACATTTGATCTTGTAGTATTGTTGTTTGAAACAATCTTTTTATTTTTTTTTATTGGCTGTGCAGACCGACGTCACATTAAAAAAAAAACAACTGAACGATTTGAGTCATTTGTCAATTATTATTAATAGAATTTATATAATTTTTTTTTCTTTTTTTAAATAATATATATATTTTTTTTCAATTCTTATTTTTTTTTTACCTCCCTTGTCTGTTTGTGTGGCTTTCTAGCCAAAATATCACCTTCAGATGGCTGGGAATGTTATTTGAGTCATTGGGTCGATCATTGTTAAATATCGTTTACAGAGGATAGTCACACGTGAACCGTCAGTGGCCCGCCTGCCCCACAAGGTCTCCAAGACCGTTACACACTACGATCACTAGGTCCCCTCCCCCCACCCCCACATCCCCGCCCCACCCCACCACACCACACCCATCCCTCCCCCACCTCCCACAAGTCTCGTGCACTGAAAATGAAGGTATCAAGAGAACGCCCGCCGGACGCCAGCAATGTTTAATTAAACGCTAAAACTCATCAGTTGTTGGTCCGGCCCTTTTTTCGGGGCCGGAGTGTGGGGGGGGGTGTAGGGGCGGGGGGGAGGGGATGGGGTCATGGGTCAATGGGTCAAAGGTGCATGAGGGATGCACGAAATTAAATGGCGGTTTTTAAACGTCGGCTAGATTCCACCCCCACCCTCAAATCCTTTTTCCGACTACCTCCCCCCCCCCGGCACCCAATCTCCAACCACCGCTTAAAAAGTCCTGGGGTAAAGCTTCGCGCGTGCCGGACACGTGAGTAACAATTAGCAGTTTATTGTCAGGCCCTGATGAGCTCATTAAGTTCTGAAACGGCTCGCTATGTGCGACTCGTGGACATGATCAGGGACCGAGAGCTGAGCAACTATCGGACCTTTCAGCCAGATTTTTTTTGGACAGGGAAGAAGGGTAGGGGGTGGGAGTGCGTGCGTGCGTTGTAAAAGAAGGAGCGGAGGTGGGGGGAGGGCGGCGGCGTGGGGGGGCTGGAGTGTTTGTTTCGACTGAAATATAACAAGGATTTCATTATTCATGCTGATGCTGCCACTTGTGCTTGTGGTTTGGGAACCATTGTTTTACCAAGCCGCACAAAAAAGACTCTACCGTAGTTACCATAATCACAGCGCTGTAAAGGTCCCCCTAAACCAATTGTGTCTTTTACTAGCACACTCTTTTACCGTATAAGTGGTTTGAGGCCGTGCTTCCTATAATAAATAAATATATAGTTCAGCATGTTTTGGCGTTCATTTACCCCTCCCCTCCCTCCCCTCCTCATCATACCACAAATAATTTTTTTTTTTTTCAAATTTACATCTAAATACTAACCACATACACATGTGTCAACTGTTTGAATTTATTTCTGACATATAACGCGGCATGTTTTGTTTATTCGTTCAACTGTCGGGCTTTCATTCATCTAGTCAGCCTGGTTGTAACAACTATGACCGTCATATTGCAGGCCATGTGGGCGAATACTCTTGTCGTTAAATAAAATCTTCTGCATCCATACTAATTGCAAGAATGTCTAAAATAAAATAAAAAATGTACAAAAATGCTATTAAGAAAAAAAAAACTAACAAGTTACATCCCTTCGTTTGGCAGCAGTTTAATAACAGAACTGCTTGAACACACAAACACACATATTTAAAAGCCAATGTGACTGTTGTAGAACGCATTGCTTCAGATCAAGCGGTTATGTTACTTCAGTGAGTACATTCAGCCATCCATACGTAGAATCTAATGATAATTTCACTATGATGTTTATGTTAATGTATAGCATATATGTGATCATCTCCTGCTTGATATGTATGTAATGAGACGTAATACATACAATTTCATACATATCAATAGAAACATTTTATCATTTAGTACATATCAGCTGCCGTCAACATCAGTTAGTGTACAGCAGCTGACACATCAATTTATCGAAACAAAACAAAATATAAAAAAAAAAAAATTCAAGGGCAGCAATCGTTTCAATAGAGAAAAAGAAATTATAAAAAAAAAAAGCGGGCCGTATGCAAGGGCGTGGTTAGGTCGGATCCAATGTTTGTCTCTGTGAAACGAGTAGTGTGCGAGGGCGTGGTTAGGTCGGATCCAATGTTTGTCTCTGTGAAACGAGTAGTGTGCGAGGGCGTGGTTAGGTCGGATCCAATGTTTATTTCTGTGAAACGAGTAGTGTGCGAGGGCGTGGTTAGGTCGGATCCAATGTTTGTCTCTGTGGAGATTTCATAAGAACAATCTCATGTCTATCTAATCAAGGACAGAATGTCCAAGCCGCTGGTCAGAATTTTTTTTGTCTTAGTTTCAAGAAAAAAACTTTGTGATGGAGGTTTGAACTGGAGGAAATGTACTTCTTGGGGGAGTGTGTGTGTGTGGGGGGGGGGGAAACGGGGGAGGGGGGCAATTTAAAACATGACACTTTTTCATTGTTTATGCAATTTATAGAAAGGGACAAGGGGCTGCAACAAGATACGGTCGTACGAGCGGGACGGCTGTGTCATGTTTTGAAACATTATTTTATTTACTGTCCCAAATATTCTGTTTGCCCCACTTCCCCACCCGCCCCCACGTCCAACAATCAATCCAATTATGCTTCGACAACCACACACACACACACATTACCACATATCAGTCATTTTATAACAAACCAAAAAAAAAAAAACACATTCCGAAACGTATCCTAAAGTCAGGGAGCCACTAAGATGTTATAGGGCTGAGCACTCCCTTCTCTCTCTCTCTCTCTCTCTCCCCCTCCCCCCCCCCCCAATTATTTTTAGTCTGCGCGCATGGCCTTCACACTTTTGCACATTTATTAAATTCAATTACTGCACATTTTTTTTTAACCAATATTTCACATGGGGGGAAAAGTAACGAATATTAACTGTTCACCAGGTCACACATGTAACAGTACAATATATAGGTCAAACAATACAAATACAGGAATCAACAGCTGTTTTCTTTATTTGGATTCTCATCGATACAGACGTAAATAAACGACGGTGGGCGTGGGGGGGGGGGGGATCAGTACAAATGGTAACGAGATTTCATATATTCCGCGTGATTTTGTATTATTATTTCAACTATTTATCTTCCTTTATTTTTTTTTTACCGAGTTCAGTAGCGGTGGTTCTTACACTGGACTCGCCGACCCGTAATGTCATCGTCATATTGTGCTCACATTTTTATTTATATTTTTTTTAAATTGTTCATTTAACATTGTCTGCGGCTCTAAAACATCGTAAAGAGATTACCACCAGGCAAAGAACACACCCATGAAAAAAAAAACTGTATGAGAACCATTGTTATAAAGTTAGTAAGAAGTTTCCCCTTAGCCCTAAAGGGCCCATCGGGACGACAGATGAAGTGTAGAATTCATCTGTTTCTGTAACCTCGGCTTATGTAGGGATTGTGTGGTTATAGCCCCAACGCCCAGCCGCCTTTACTTCCCCAACTTAACGTCACGTACACATTTAAAGCTGGGTGGACTTGTGGGACGTTCAGTTAGCTATAACCAGGAACTGTAATAATTTGACTTTTGGTTCTCACCGAGAATGGAACCCAAGACTCTCAGGTCAACAGTCAAGTATATCATTAAGTTTCTAACACGGCGGATAAGCATAAAGGGAGATAGGTTTTTTACTAAGTAGTTATGGGTTTTTACTAAGTAGTTGTGGATTTTTACTAAGTAGTTGTGGGTTTTTACTAAGTAGTTATGTTTTTTTTTACTAAGTAGTTATGGGTTTTTACTAAGTAGTTATGGTTTTTTTTTACTAAGTAGTTATGGGTTTTTACTAAGTAGTTGTGGGTTTTTACTAAGTAGTTGTGTGTTTTTACTAAGTAATTGTGGGTTTTTACTAAGTAGATATCATTAAAAAAATAAAAATGTGGGACGGAATGCCGAGTGGTGTAGATACTCGTCTGTCGACCTGAGAGTCCTGGGTTCGATCCTCGGTGAGGCCCATTGAATTTTTCCAGGTGAAATTCGGTACGAAGTCGTCACACAAGTCCACCCAGCTTTAAATGGGTACCTGACTTTAAGTTGGGGAAGTAAAGGCTGCTGGGCGTTGTGCTAACCACACAATCCCTTTCATATGCAGAGGTTATAGAAACAGATGAATTCTACACTTCATCTCCCCCGATGGCCCACTAGGGCTAAGAAGGGAACTTTACTTTTTTTTATCATTAAAAGTTTCACCTTTATTTTGGTTTTTTTTTAAGTCAGTGAGAAGGTTATTGTAGAAAACTGTCACTTTTTTCTTACATACAAAGGTTTACTTGTTTATAATTTAGACATATTGATAGTAAGATAAACAACTAGAAAGCAAATACTAGATATAAAGTTGTTTTTTTTTTAAATGTGTTATTTTAATATGTTTTTGTGTCTGTCAGATTTCAATATTCTGTGTAAATGGTGTTTACATATAGTCGGTGAACATTCGGACCTCACTGCTTCACTCTCCCATCCCCCTCCTGGGTCCGAGACGGGGGGGGGGGGAGGGTAGGATGGGTTATGACATGGATCAAAGGTCACGTTACGACTTATGATCTTCCTCTGAGATATACTTGTGTGAAGATGTCAGGCCCGGCACCCAGCTGTCCGCCAGTCTCGTGGCCGAGTCCCTGGGATGCTGCTGTCAGATGGACCGAGGTGATAAACTGGCCTTTTCTGTGTTGTGTCTTTTTTTTTTGTTGTTGTTGTGTGTGATTGATGGGGTTTAGAGTGTCTAATCTGGCTATTGTTGATGTCTGTCTTAAAGAAACATTAAAAAAAAAACAAACGTTTTAGTTTCATGTAGCAAATACAGACATTTGGAAGACATGAACAAAAGTGACAAAATGTTACTTTTTTAATGAATGCACAAAAAATTGTTTATTATATTCAATCGAAAGCTAAATTAACTATTCACCCAACTTTTTTTTTTGTTAATTAATTATTTTGACCCTATTGTACAGTAAAGTAAAGTTCCATTAGCCCTAAAGGGCTATCTAGGCAGATAAAGTGTAGAATTCATCTGTTTCTATAACCTCGGCATATGAAGGGATTGTGTGGTTAGCACAACGTCCAGCCGCCTTTACTTCCCCAACTTAAGTCATTCAAAGCTTGGTGGACTTGTGGGGCTGGAACAAACTTTCACCAGGATCTGGAAAATTGCCCTTGGCTCATACCGAGGATCGAACCCAGGACTCTCAGGCCGAGAGCCGAGCATACCACTCTCCCACCAATTGGACAGAGAAAAGACAAATATATATTTATTCTGACGTAAATATTACATCTAATACAACTATGACAACAAACAACACAGCCATGACAATAAACAACACAGCCATGACAACAAACAACACAGCCATGACAATAAACAACACAGCCATGACAATAAACAACACAGCCATGACAAAAAACAACACAGCCATGACAATAAACAACACAGCCATGACAAAAAACAACACTGCCATGACAATAAACAACACATCTATGACAATAAACAACACAGCCATGACAAAAAACAACACAGCCATGACAATAAACAACACAGCCATGACAATAAACAACACATCTAGGACAATAAACAACAATACTATGACAATAAACAACTCAGCCATGACAGTAAACAACACAGCCATGACAATAAACAACACAGCCATGACAATAAACAACACAGCCATGACAACAAACAACACAGCCATGACAGAAACAACAAAGCCATGACAACAAACAACACAGCCATGACAACAAACAACACAGCCATGAAAATAAAAAAACACAACTATGACAATAAACAACACAACTATCACATTTTCGCATACCACCTTACCATCTCTAACAGACTGAGGACCACCGATTTAGATGGGACTAGAAAGACCTCCATTATGCAACACACCAGACACAGCTGTACTGTGTGTGATGGTGACTGTACTATGTTACCCCTAGAACGGATAGGGGAGGATCTGACATGAGCGATCATTGACAACGACACGTGACTCGGTGGCCATTTGATAGTGAATCCAAACGTCAAAGCGTTTGTCTCGGGTTTGAACCCTCCGACCCCCCCCCCTCACCCTAGCATGAAATGCGTCAGTGCCGACTCGCTGTCGTCTGTCTGATTGAGACGAGGAGGTGTGGGGGTGGAACGACAACGGACAAAATCTGTAGCTAGCATGGTGCCAGCAAGGTTATTACGGTTGAGATGGGCAAAAAGTGAATCTGAGAGTTTTAGTAATGCATCTAAATATGAAAATCAACAACATAACTCGTCAAGCCTAACATAATGTCAGGGCAGATGGCGCTAGTAATACGTCTGTTCATGACTTTAAAAAAAAATATATTAACAAAATAAATGAAAACACAGTTTAACAAAAGGAACCTTGTATTCCCAATCGACGCCATCTTTCTAGCTCACGTCACAAAACATGGCGTCATAGCAACAGCCGCATGCTCCCGAGATCGCGTCGCGCGCACGAGACTAATCTATAAATTCTATATCTTATAAACATTGTCTCAATATGATTCCAAAAGATGAATAACTCACGAGCTTAATACAATAAACTGGTTCGACTTACGTTAGGGAAAGATGAGCTCAGATTTTCATTTAAATATTTTCTCCGCTTTTCAAACAAATAAAATTCATATGTTCCATAATCATCTTTCTCCTTGCCTACATGTAAGTCAGAGGCGTACCTATGGTGGGGGGGGGAGGGAGGTCCAAATTCGAAAGTCCCCCGGGGATCCAGCATGAGGGGGCCCCAAAAGTTTTTTACATTAAATATAAAGTACTATTATCTCATGTCATGGTGTCGAATGTCAAAGGCAGGGCTCCCCATCTAGGCCGCTGTAGGCCCGGGCCCCCAAAACCCCAGGTTCGTGTAGGTAACACTACGGTGTAAGTAGTGTTTAAGTCTATTTTACGATAAAAAAATGTTTTTATTTTTTATATGATAATAGTTGTTTGTTTTGTATTTCCAAGATCACCGGCTGGTACAGTTGCGTGTAGGGTTGCGTTGCCCGGTCTTTGAAATGGAGTCGAACACACAGTATAAATAATGAGGATATTTATTATACAAAACAAAATGTATACAATAAACAAAGATGTTCAAATCTGGTCGCACAACGTGAATGAAAATGTAAATTGAAAATACATCGGATAAAACCCTTACCATCGACCAAATAAATACAACTTATATGTGTATATATGCGTATGTGTGTATATATATGTCATGGCTGTCTCTGTCATGAAATGGGTTAGGTTGACATTTTCACTGGAGACATCTGTTGAACTCGTAGCTACCATTGATTAACCACAACAAAAAAACACCCAGATGTGTCCATTCTGACCACCTTCAGAAGTTCAGACTAGACTTGTAATCTCCCCCACCCTTTTTTTTATAATAATAATTTTGTTGTTCTCATTGTTTGATTCCCCGTGGGGTGCCGCATGCTGAGCACCGTTAAAATCCCCTTCCCCATTCCCGCCAACCCCCCCCCCCCCAACCACAATAGATACTTCAAACTCCAAGATATTTACTCTGTACACACATATACACAAACACACAGGCATACAAACATACACGCAAACACAGACATACAAACATACACACAAACGCGGGCATACAAACATACACACAAACACAGGCATACAAACATACACACAAACGTGGACATACAAACATACACACAAACACAGGCATACAAACATACACACAAACGTGGACATACAAACATGCACACAAACACAGACATACAAACATACACACAAACGCAGACATAAAAACATACACGCAAACACAGGCATACAAACATACACACAAACGTGGACATACAAACATGCACACAAACAGAGACATACAAACATACACGCAAACGCAGACATACAAACATACACACAAACATGGACATACAAACATACACACAAACATGGACATACAAACATGCACACAAACGCAGACATAAAAATATACACACAAACGTAGACATACAAACATACACACAAACGTGGACATACAAACATGCACACAAACACGGACATACAAACATACACGCAAACACAAGCATACAAACATACACGCAAACACAGGCATACAAACATACACACAAACGCAGACATAAAAACATACACACAAACACAGACATACAAACATACACACAAACGTGGACATACAAACATACACACAAACACAGACATACAAACATACACACAAACGTGGACATACAAACATGCACACAAACACAGACATACAAACATACACACAAACACAGACATACAAACATACACACAAACGTGGACATAAAAACATGCACACAAACACAGACATACAAACATACACACAAACGTGGACATACAAACATACACACAAACACAGACATACAAACATACACACAAACGTGGACATACAAACATGCACACAAACACAGACATACAAACATACACACAAACACAGACATACAAACATACACACAAACGTGGACATAAAAACATGCACACAAACACAGACATACAAACATACACACAAACGTGGACATACAAACATACACACAAACACAGACATACAAACATACACACAAACGTGGACATACAAACATGCACACAAACACAGACATACAAACATACACACAAACACAGACATACAAACATACACACAAACGTGGACATACAAACATGCACACAAACACAGACATACAAACATACACACAAACGTGGACATACAAACATACACACAAACACAGACATACAAACATACACACAAACGTGGACATACAAACATGCACACAAACACAGGCATACAAACATACACACAAACATAGACATACAAACATGTGTACACGTGTAAATACACCAACATAACAAACAAGTCAAGGTTAGTATTATAGAATTAGTCACAGAACAAAACCTGACCTTTGCAAACTTTCTTTTTTTTTTTTTTTTTTCAAATGTCATACTGCCCCCCTCCCTCTCCCCTCCCCCACCCAGAGGTCCCCATGAGCAATTCTATGCACATTGGGTCACAATCAGCCGAAACGCTGAGTCAACGTCAAGTGGGGGGCATCTCGACAAATCGCCTTACCCCCACCCTCCTCACTCATTTCGCGATATTTAACTAGTGGGGGGTGGGTGGGGGTGGGTGGGAGCAGGGGGGAGGCCCTCAGTCGCCCCATGTGTCTACTACGCGCAGTGAGCATTCGGCGAAATGTAAATGTAAATGTAAATGTCACACGTTGGTTGGTGAGTACTAAGTGAAATGTCAGACTTTTGCTCACCGAGCTAGGCGAGATCAGGACAAGGATTGAGCAGGACTTTTTTAATGAGTAAGGTGGAGGTGGGGGTGGGCGGGTGGGCGGTAGAAAAGGTCGCAACGGGATCATCGCGTTTGCCCCGGGGGGGGGGGGAATAAGGAACACGAGGCAGTGCAGTTTTGTTGCAATGTGGCATCACAGATTAATCGGCGGTTGAGATGGTGGTATGTCCGAACGGCTTGGTGCAGGTTACGAGTTCAAATCTCAGCAGCTCAACTACTTCCTTTCATATGAGACAGCAGTAACATTAATATTGAAAGCGCGGGGTCTTAGGTAATGGTCGATTGATGGGGCGTAAAGCCATCTCTATATTTAGCATACTAAAATGCTCTTATTGAGAGGCCTTTCAATGCACGGGACCTGTATCAGTCTCCCTATCGGACACCCCCCCCCCAAAGGGCAGCTACCGTACTCCGTGATGACTTTTTCAATGTTACCAGAAAGTTTTCAAACTAAATTAGCATAAAGCCTGCCAAAATGTAACACACAGTAGCACACGTATTTACATAGCAGCTAATTATTAACCAGTAATCTAGGTACAATGTACCTGGTATATGTATATATTTTTTTTTACTCATCTTACCCAAAAGTAGCCAATTTGTGAAAAGTAGCGCAATCTACCAACACCTATATGACCTATTCAACCTAGGCATTGATGTGGTAAAAGTAACCAATTTCTGAAAAGTAGCGCTGGTGTGGCAAAAGTAGCCAATTTGTGAAAAGTAGCGCAATCTAGCAACACCTATATGGCATTGGTGTGTTCACAAAGCAACGCACCACCAAACAGGTATAATAGTGTTCATGGGTAACATCATTTATCATGCAGATAGACAGACACACAAATATCATAGTCTGTGAACAAAATCATTTCAAACTATCAAACGTTGTCTGTAAGTTGTTTTATTCACAGGCCCAAAATGTGTATACCAGTGATCAATTTCTTTATACCTGGTAAGCAACGTTGGATACACCTGGCAAGTATTATCAGATACACCTGGCAAGTATTATCAGATACACCTGGCAAGTATTATCAGATACACCTGGCAAGTATTATCAGATACACCTGGCAAGTATTATCAGATACACCTGGCAAGTATTATCAGATATATCTGGCAAGTATTCTCTTTTTAATCACTATACAAGTCGGTCATGTGACTTTGATGCTTTGAATATCATCGAAGTCCATCTAGCTCGACTCACCCTCCCACCCCCCACAACACACACACACACATACAACACAGTCTTCACTGGCCAGTCAATGACCATTTCATCCCATACACACAGTGTTGGTCCAAAGCCTTTTAAAAGAAAAATACATTTTTCCTAACAGAGGTAAATATTACGTTACAGAACAGAAACATCTGAACAAAGATACTTTTAAAAAAAAAAGGTTACCTATTTGTTATTCTGCCTACACGGGATAGTCTGTGTGTCTGTGGGATGTATTTGTGTCTGTGGGATGCATGTGTGTCTGCAGGATAGTCTGTGTGTCTGCGGGATGTATGTGTGTCTGTGGGATGTCTGTGTGTCTGCGGGATAGTCTGTGTGTCTGTGGGATAGTCTGGGTGTCTGCGGGATGTCTGTGTGTCTGCGGGATAGTCTGTGTGTCTGCGGGATAGCCTGTGTGTCTTCGGGATGTCTGTACTATCAGCAATAACATTTAGGGGGGGGGGGGGCTGCAGCCCCCCACTGCAATGTTCCCACTAAGCCGAGCGTGTGAGCGATCACTCACACGAATTCAGAGCGTCGCTCATACTACACACGTACGATAGCTCACTCCGACGGACGACATCGCTTAAATCGCTCACAAATTTTGGCCTCAAACAAAATGTCGCTCAGAGACAAAATTTTATGCTCACTTCATATCACACCTTAGAGGGAAAATTGTATATACCCATATCTGAGTAGGAACATACACACAAACACACACATACAAGCCTATTCAAGTCTATTAGAACCTTTAGAACTGAGCTGTTTCAAATGTTCCTACAATCAAAGTTAGGCTAACTGGCCACTTACCCCTCCCTCCAACTCCTCTTTCACCCTTCATTTCACCCCGCCCGACTTGAAACATTACCCTGTCTACATTGACCACGGCACGTAATATTATTACATGACAACTCATGTCGCCCTTGAAGTTTAACAGATAAATTACCACCGCAGCCGCGATACAGTTCTTGTATAGGGCGAGTAGAATGTTCTAGGGGCGAAACGTTTGGGGGGGGGGGAGGTATAGATCGTATACCAGTTTATTTATCACCACAAAAAACATATTTAAAATTCAAAAACATAATTTATGATTTCGGTTTATTTACAGTTGAATCACGACACAGATAAAATTAATCGTAAAATAGAAGTCATAGAATACATCGGTAATGTGGGCAGAATACATCGGTAATGTGGGCAGAATACATCGGTAATGTGGGCAGAATACATCGGTAATGTGGGCAGAATACATCGGTAATGTGGGCAGAATACATCGGTAATGTGGGCAGAATACATCGGTAATGTGGGCAGAATACATCGATAATGTGGGCTCTCATTGATCTCTAAAAATCAATCATTAACTAACTGTCCATTGTCACCACAACATAACACCATAACACACCCGCGTGCCTCTGATCAGCATATGGTACGATACTGTAAACAAATATAATTACACGCGAAACCAAATTAGTTTGCGAGGGGGTGGGGGTGTGGGGGGGATGGGGGTGGATGGTCGTTCGGTTCGAGGGTCACTGGTTCGATCTCCGGTGAGGACCAATAGATCTTCAGGCCATGGTTAAAGTCCCCGCTTTATCTCCCGTGGTGCCTCCATGGTCATTGCACTATCGGCTATGGTTGGTATGAATAAAGGGCACCATTAAAAAAAAAAACTGTCCCATTAGCGATTTATAGGATCTGAGAGATTTCATCTCATCCTTGCAAGGCACTTCACACACCAAATAAAAATTACTGTAATAACCTTTAACTGTCAAATGATCGAGCAAGATATATGCAATCGATTTAAAACATTTAATTTGATATACTTACACTTAGCTAGCTAAATTATTTCGATTAAGATTCTAGCAATTAAATATGGGGGGGGGGGGGAGAGATAAATAGGTTGCGCTTGTGTGCCTAAATAAAGTTACTATGTTGACCCTACACTAATCTTTTGATCAAAGCTATTTATTGATTTTTATAAATAGTCAGTCACAAAAGTAATTACACATTCATACTATTAAATCATATACAGCTCTCTATTTTTTTTTAAAACGTGCGTATGTATACATGGTAAGTCAAAATTATACATTTAATATCTAAACATTCGGTATTAAACAAACAAAAAAAAACTATTTATACAGTAATTTAAATCACGTATATTGTACTATATATTTATACGTACATATTTATAAATAGTGTTATATGAAAAATAAATTATACAGTTATTTCCCTTTGTTTGATTTAGGTCAGTTGGGTTTTTTAACACTGTGGCTTGAAACTTTTTAACGATTTCTTCATTATTTCAGAATAGTCAAGTATCAGTTGTGGCTGCTCCAGTAGTAAGGGGTGGGGGGGGGGTTTGTCTCACGCAGCGCCCTTCTTACAGATGGGCAAAACTAGTCACCAACTGTCGAAAGGCCCTTTCAAGAAATAATATCTTTCAAATCTGGGGCCAAGGGGACCCCCTTCAAATAATTTGCCTATGACCTACAAAATTCACCTGGAAGTCTCCCTTGCTGATGAACTGTTTATATTTCGTCCATCAGAGCCGGTGATGTTCGAGTCCCCCGACACAAAGATGTACCTGGGGACGGCCCTGAATGTAATGTTATTTCACTGGTAATATTTCTAAACAAAAAGTCTAGAAATGAATTGAATAAAATAACATTGAACTTAATAGAATGTTGTTTATTTAATGTTATAACTATTATATGCGATTCTTTCACGGTGGTATAAAAATTAAAGGAACCCACAGACCAAGGCGTAAACTTTTCGTGGTGCGATTTCTCACGTGAGATACTTTAATTAATTTTTTTTTTTCGTAAGTTACTGCAACCGAGAATTTAAAAATATTTAAACATGATAACATTAGAACTATCATTACAGCAGAATTTATTTTCAAATACTGCGTTATATTTTTAATTTGTATGGAGTACCAGGAAACTCACTTGTCATAATGTCAGCAGCTGGCTAAATAAAGACCCCTGGCCTCCACCCCCCTGGCCTCCACCCGCGTCCGTCTCTTCCTCGCCCTGAGCCCCTGGAAAAAAAAAACCCGACTCCCTCCAATATTCACACACGCATCCCGCCCGCTATTGTTTTGGGGGGGGGGACCGCAAAATCCGATGAATGTATATCCACCCCTTCCCCCCATCCCCCATTTACCGGCGCCCCACCTCATCTCACCTCACCTCGCTCACTCCCCCATCCACCTCCCTACCCCCACCTCCACACGACCAGATGCCAAAGCCCCCCCTCCCCTCCCCCCTCCCCGTGCACCCCATTGTGACATCCCGTCGGCGGTGAGTGACAAGGACCCCGCTGGGCTCCCTCCGCCGGGCGTCTACGCCGCTGAATGCATACCTTATAATTATCCCGCGTCTCAGATCACCAAGTTAATGCCGGCCTGCCAAGTTTTGTACTGGGCCCCACCCGTCCTCTCGTCCCAACCCCCCCCCTCCGTCTACGTATCCATGATGATAAATTATCGCGCTCTACCCCCTCCCCCCATACCCCCCGGCCTCTCTGTCTGTCTATCTCTCTCTGTCTCCCTCTGTCTCTCTTTATGCTTCAGAGTGACGTCACTGTCACCAAGTTATCTACTTGATAAAACTACAAACTTTTTTTTTTCTTTTTGCTAAATTCTTAAGCTACTCTTCCTCTCTCTCTCTCTCTCTCTCTCTCTCTCTCTCTCTCTCTCTCTCTCTCTCTCCCTCTCTCCCTCTCTCTCCCTCTCCCTCCCTCACTCTCTCTCTCCCTCACTCCCTCTCTCTCTCTCTCTCTGTTTCTCTCTCTCTGTTTCTCTCTCTCTGTTTCTCTGTCTCTCTCTCTCTCTCTCTAAGCTACTTCAGTGTGACGTCACTAACTCCAAGTTGTCTACATGATGTCCACCACAAACTTTTTATTCTGCTAACTTTCCTAAACCACTACCCCCCCTGCTTCCCCAATCCCCTTCGGTAAATAAAGTTTTAAAATCAAATTGTCTTTCACCACGTGACTTCAAACTCCACCTTTCCTCATTTCCAATCGCTGCCAGATTTTTTTTTCCGTGTTTCAAGTCAAAAATAATCCGATACTATCCAAACCATCCGCCCATTTAGTGTGTGCGCGCGCGCGTGTGTGTGTGTGTGTGCGTGCGTGCATACGTGCGTGGGTGGAGGTATCATCACCATCTTCTAGATCGGATATTTACCGGTTCGTAATTCGATATTGATCACTGTATCAAGACGATATTGTCAGCGCCTGGCGATGGCTTGCTTAGATTAAGGCCGACCTGACGACACGGGTAAATGATAGGCCAGTTTGGCAGCTTTTTCTTTTAAAAAAAAAAACTCGAGACCAGTGCAAAAGTTCCTGTTGATGATGAACTTTCTTGGTAAACAACGGTGGCCGACAAGGGACGCAACTTTCCACACTACCACAGACATTAAATTACCACGGAGTTATCTTTCTATTGGACTGCAGTAACAATGTGGCGATTTTGATTTAAAAGTGAAAAAATAAATCCATTTCAATGTCCGTAAAGATCTTTTCTTTTGAAAATAAAAAAACTACATAAAAAAAAACTTAACTTATTATAATCTAAATCAGAATACGATAATCAGGAGACATTTAATAAATCAAATTCACCAGAATACATTATCTCTTTAAATTTTATGAAGGCTGTTTGCGGCTAAATATATTTGCTGTTACCAACTTTAGAAGAATGCAAACTTGTCTGCGCAAGAAATACATAACAGCAGTTATGCCTACAAAAGGAAACATTTTGTGCGCTTGGTTATAATGTGCGCGCGCGAGCTCGGTAAAAAGGTCATGGTTCATGTGACGACAGATTCATCGACATTGAAAAACCGTTGTGAAATGATTCAAATACATGTACATGTTCAGTGATAGTTTGTGAGTTCATCTTCCTTTGATACCTCTATACAACACTAACTCGCAGAATGATTTTAGTTTTTGAAAACCAAATTTCATGACTATTTCGCATTTTTAATTAATCTAGATTTTAGCTTAAATCAACACAAAAAAAAAAACAATTTTAGCCCCCCCCATCCCAAGCCCAATCAAAATCCTCTGTTGGGCCCCCCCCTTGATCAATGTTTATACGTTGCAATCATGACATTCGTACAGAGGCGTAGCGAGGGGTGGGAAATGGGGGCATCATGCCCCGGGCGCTACTCACAAAGGGGCGCCAAATGGTATATTTTACATATAATATTATATGGTTTTCGAATGGGAGGGGAGCGCTAAAAAGATATTAAAAAAGATATTGTGCCCCGGGCGCTACGGCACTGCATTCCTATGATTTATTTTATAATTAATGTAAAAATTATCTGGTGATCTATATCTCATCATAGTTTCGCAGCACTAAATTCGACACCATTTTATCAGCTGCCTGGGCAGTTGGGGGCATTGGATGTCCATGTGTACATTTTGTTGGTGGATGCATCGTCATGTCGAGGTACGCATGTCCAGTGTGGTGGAGGTCACCGGTTCGAAGCCTTTATACGATACTATTTTTATCTCATTTAGAGGGGTTCATTTGATTCGATACCACCACCCCCTTCCCCCCAATTATAACCCCAACCCCCTTACGGCGACAACAGTGACCAGTACAGTCTCTACAAGAATCAAGACGACACAAACTCCACCAACCCCCCCCCCCAAACTTGACCACTTGACCACAAAAACAGACGTATTGGCCATAACATAAAACATCGAAATTAACTTCATTTAAAAATCTAACACACAGAACAAACGTTTAGTTTGAAGATGAATTGTGTGAATTGACAAACTGACTTTGACTTTACATCTTGACCTAATGTTTCGATGTGAAATTTTCAAGGTGCATTCAAGCCAGACATGGCAGAAGAAATTAACAGATATCAATCAATCAATTAATCGTATCTATATCTATCTATCTATCTATCTATCTATCTATCTATCTATCTATCTATCTATCTATCTATCTATCTATCTACCAATTATCTATCTATCTATCTATCAACCAATTATCTATCTATCTACCAATTATCTATCTATCTACCAATTATCTATCTATCTACCAATTATCTATCTATCTACCAATTACCTATTCATATAATAATGTATCTGTATATATTTATCTGTGTATATATATATATATATATATATATATATATATATCAATATATCTTTCTATATTATTCTATATCCCATCTCCCTACACCCCCCCCAACCCCAACCATCCTTCTATCTCTCGCACGACAGAACAAGGATACATCCTGACAGGTTCACAGTTAACAAAGGTGAAAAACTCAACATTTTCTCCCTGCCGGTGGTGGTTCAAGTGTGAAGTTTGACAGTCCGACATGAGCGAGGAGGGGGGAAAAAAACCAAAAACCGAGAAAGTAAAATTTTAAAAAAAATATAATAATAAAAAAAACCCAGACCACTGAATTGTTCGTAGTTGGCAGTAGGGAGTCAGGTTACGATATCCACCCACCATCTTGGGCCCCCACAACAATTCTCAGCTGTCAACGCCTTCCACGGCGTAGTCAGCCCCCTTCCCTCCCGACCCCCCGCCCTCTTTTTTTTTTTTTAACTTTTCTTTATTTTTTTTTCTTTTATTTTTAACGTTTGATCGCTTTGACTCTTCCAGCCACGCTCTAATTGGCTCCTCTCCCGTCACGTGACCGCTAATTAGCATACCGAGCTGACAGCAGACGTCAACACGAATTTGAATCAGAAGCTGTGAAGGAGGTGGTCTAGCGTTGTGGCCGTGTCAGTGCCTATCTTGGTCTTTTAAATGTTGGATTGGAAATGTGAATGGTTTTAAAATAAATAAATAAATGAGACGACCAAAGTACTGAAAGATTTGAGAGAGAGAGAGAGAAAAATTGTGTGTGTGAGAGAGAGAGAGAGCGAGTACTACAAAGACGATTGTGTTGTTTGAGTGGGTGGAATGAATACATCTGTAAACAAAGTCTAATGTGAGAATTGAGAAAACATTTTAAGAAAACAAAGCGGAAGAAAATAAGGGTATTAGAAATTGGATGGCTGTGTTTTTACAACTTCCAGATAGATAGATAGATAGATAGATAGATAGATAGATAGATAGATAGATAGATAGATAGATAGATAGATAGATAGATAGATAGATAGACAGATAGATAGATAGATAGATAGATAGATAGACAGATAGAGAGATAGATAGATAGATAGATAGACAGACAGATAGATAGATAGATAGATAGATAGATAGACAGACAGACAGACAGACAGACAGACAGACAGACAGACAGACAGACAGACAGACAGACAGACAGACAGATAGATAGATAGATGTTCACCAACGTATAAAGCAGTGGCAGCCATTTTTATCAAATCTTTGCTGAGTTTTACATTTATTTCATAAAATAGTTGACTTGATGAGAATAGCGCAGATCCAGGTTTAGGTCAAATTCAAGCCTAGTACAGATATAGGCATGACACATATATACGCCACTTCCACCACTAACACAAGCACACATCTGTTGTCCTGTTGGCTGGAATGAACGGACACAAGCACAAATTTGTTTTCCTGTTGACTGAAATGGAAGGACACAAGCACACATCTGTTGTCCTGTTGACTGGAATGGAAGGACACAAGCACACATCTGTTGTCCTGTTGACTGGAATGGAAGGACACAAGCACACATCTGTTGTCCTGTTGGCTGGAATGGAAGGACACAAACACACATTTGTTGTCCTGTTGGCTGGAATGGAAGGACACAAGCACACATGTGTTGTCCTGTTGTCTGGAATGGAAGGACACAAGCACACATCTGTTGTCCTGTTGACTGGAATGGAAGGCGCGGGTGACAATCAAAATGTAACAAGAGAGTTCAATGATGGATGACGGTGATATGACGTTTAGATAGCTAGACCTCAGGTGAAATGAGTGACCCCAGCCTACCACACAACAATGTATGATGATTTTATGTGGTCCAGGCTAGACCGGTGGGGGTGGGGGGAAGGGTTCTCTTGATGATGTCGATGTTTGCTGAGATAACATCTGACAATAAAAAAAAAAGGGTCACCTGAAAATGTCCAACGACAAAATGACCAATGTCACAAGGAACCAAATAATTGTATGATTTTTTTTTTGTAACTGAAGTGGAAACTGAGATCAATATAATTGATTTATCTATCTATCTATCTATCTATCTATCTATCTATCTATCTATCTATCTATCTATCTATCTATCTATCTATCTATCTATCTATCTATCTATCTATCTATCTATCTATCTATCTATCTATCTATCTATCTATCAATCTATCTATCTATCTATCTATCTATCTATCTATCGAATCGAATCTAATCTAATACATGTATCTATCTATCTAATATATCTATAACTACCTATTTATATATCTATATAATCTAATCTAATCTATCTACCTTTGCGTCTTTAAATTCATGTACACAGCTCAGTCTGTTTGATTATCATGTGTCTGCTTACGAACTATGCTTGGTCCACTGGATTGTTTATTTTTGCATTCAACTGCCTTTATATCCACCTTATATCCACCCTCTTCTTTCCAATTATTATCCACCTAGCTGTACGTCATTCCCAGCATACATCCGTACATCCATCACGCCTCCTACCAGCAATCGGTCAATTGGTCAGTGTGTGTGTGTGTGTATGTGTGTGTGTGTGTGTGATGTCCCTGTAAGAATGAGATGAAATCTCTTAGATCCTATAATAATTTTTTTATGGTGCCCTTTTTTCATCACCACCATTGCCGATAGTGCAATGGTCATGGAGGCACCACGGGAGACATCGCGGGAACTTAAGCCATGACCTGAAAAAATGTCCTAGGTCCTCACCGGAGATCGAACCAGGTCTCCTCAGGTCGACAGTCGAGCGCTTTACCACAGGACCATCCGTCTCCTTAATTCGTCAGTACATCCACCCATCCATCAATGCAACACTTCTTTTTAAGTCCGTTAGTCCAATAACCACTCTGTCAATATCTGTCTGTCCAGCCAATATACTAATTATGGTGATTGTAATATGTAGTAAAGCACAACACGGTTGAAAAAAGAAAAGTAACAGCACATAAATGTATGAGGTATAGTCGTGACGGTGATCAGAAGTCTCAAATGACGCATTATCTGTCCCGGTGCCCCTTTAAAAGGTCAGTCCATCTCTTGACCTGTGGCGTTCAACATCACGCTTAGAAAGTATTAATATATGAAATATATCTCAGAACAATAATTTGTTACTTATTTACTTTCATTAGCAATTTTTAATTTCACATAAGGTAATATTTCGGTAAGTACACATAGAACATGGAGACATTTTTATAGAAAAAAAAAAACAAGTTGTTAGATGGCATTGTGTTGATTAAAGAGTGTATTGTCTTTTTTAGGAAACCAGCTTTGCTTTAAGCAAATAGTGGGGGTGGGGGGGGGGCAGGGGTAAGGGTGCTTGTCATGTGAACTTGATGCACTTGGGGCGGGTGGAGGATACGTACGTACGTGTACGCAGCGTTACACAAGAGTCCAGCCATAGACGATTTATTTAGACATAGTCCAATGATTAAAGTGATGAAATAATAATGTTAAAATTAAACTGGGTCATTTGGATCTGAAATAAACCCAACCATCGGGCGCCATTGCTTCATAGAATTGAGTGGCTCACATTTCCCGCACTGATGTATTATTCCACATTTTTTTCACAAATTGCACTAACTCAAATGAAGTAGCCAACGGGAGGTAACCGTGTTTATTTAAACTTCTAGATAATTAAGTCCCTTGAAAAACATTTTATTTATTACATTTTTTTAAAACAGATGTCTTTTATTTAGATTTTTTCTTGTATACTAGTATTGAAACAAAAAAAAAAGAATTGAATTTTAATACGATAGGCGCAAAGTAGATCAGAAAAATAGAAATATAAAAACTGAGTTATTCCAAGAAGGAAATCAGAAATTTTGATTCTATTATGGCTGCCGGCAGAATGTCCTCGGCCCCTGGTTGACCCTCGAAACAGTGGCGTAGCGAGGGGTAGGCAAGGGGGTGGTGTATAATGCCCTGGGCGCTACTCCCAAAGGGGCGCCAAAGGGTATATTTGACTTATTTGGTTTTCGAATGGGGGAGGGCGCTAAAAAGGTGTTGTGCCCCGGGTGCGAGTTAAGCTCCCTACGCCGCTGCCTGGGAATGTCCAAGTCACTGTTTATTGTAATTTGGAGAGTGACGGGAGCCCTAACTACTCGGGGCCCATCACAAGTCTTCGGTTCAACTGCCCACCGTGCCGGACCTAAGTTCATTATTGTCAAACATAATATCTAACCACTATTTTAGTCCAATTTTTTAATATCTACACCCAACTGTCTGTTAATTGGTATTACAGTTTTCAGGTTGTCATTATTAACGTCCGCTGTTAAAAAAAATCAGGTCACCGAGAGGCTGAGAGGTAGAGCGCCACGTCAACCGACGTAAAGGTCTCGGGTTTAAGTCCCATTAAACGCAGCACAGTTCTTGAGTTGTTGAAGGATGTCCGAACAACTTACACTGGGTGCATCAGATTCGTATTGATAGCAACACCCCCTACAGTGTGGTGTGTGTCTATACTAGAACACTGGTCAAGTCAACCTCATTTTTCATGTGTCTGTTCTAAAGATAGGGTCATTTGCCGTGTATCTATTCTAAAATAATTCAATAAAGTTCAATGTTATTTCGTTTAATAAATTTCTAGACTTTTTGTTTAGAAATATTATCAATGAAATATACATACATAGCGAAATAACATTACATTCAGGGCCGTCCCCAGGTACATCTTTAAGTTGGGGGCCTCGAACAACACCGGCTCAAATTTCAAGCAGCCATTTAAGGCTGAGTGAACATGCGAGGATTGAACTCATGATTTGAGGCGTCCTACTCCACCTCACAGCCAGTTAGCATTTGATTTTTTCTCCGTACTATTTATTTTCAATTTATAACATAATATTCTTAGTGTCTTTACTTTATTTTGTTGGAATGATTATTTTTAACAAATTATTAAAAAAATATATATAAAATATTGCTACATAAAAACTATAAATAATTCACACACGATATAACCAACCATAAAATACTGCATGTAAATGTAAAGAAACAGCAAACATTATTTTCATGTTCTCAGCCAAACATTTCCCTCCCAGAAACATTGTTTTTGTTTATATTTCATATAAACATCTCTGACAAACAGTCACTTGTGGACAGGGTCGGCCCCCATGTCTGTTGAGCCCCCGGGCGCAGAAGAAAATGTGTTGGGCCCTTTAGAAAAAGATAGACATAACTAAAGGTTTAAAATTGGCTATGTGTGTGTGGGGGGGGGACTAACTGGTGGGCCCATCCTCCGATCCGCCTCTGCTTATGGAAGTAAGCACAGAAAACTTTTTTTTTTGTAAACTCGTACCGAGTTTAAGGGAGACAACCTCGAGTAAAATGTAATTCTAATTAAGTAGAGCTATTTCCCCTAACAGTACACCACATTACAGCGATATAAACAGATTCCGTTTCAAACAGATTGTTATAAAAAAAAAATGTAGTAAATTTTGAATCAGGATACGAATGTGAATTACATTTGGTAATCGAAGAATGGTTTTTCGTCGTGTTCTAAAGAACCTTTCCACAGCATGCGTTCCTATTCTCCATACCATATATTATCATACAGCTTAAAATTAGTCAGAAGGTGACGGTTGCGCAAGGTTAGGTTAAATCACCTGTCAGATATGGTGACAGTTCCACTATTCATCACTATCTTGAAGAGTCGCGCAATTTCCATAATGTTTATAAGAAATTATTTATCGTTCTGCGTAACGAAATTCATTTGGCGTCTTGATTTTGCAAATCAAAAAAATGACAAACTGGAAATTTAAACTAATAAAAATAAATATGTTTGTAGATTGAAATTGATTTTTCTTTCTTTCCTTTTTTTTTTAACGTAGAACCAATATATATATTAGCTCACCTGTTGAAAAATAATTCTTGACAGTATTTTAATTATACATATATAAATGTGTGTGTGTGTGTGTGCGTGTGCGTCAGGCCCGTAGCGTGCGGGGGGCCCCCTCTGCTTGTTTGCTCTGCTTAGTTTCATTTATTTCCTGGCCCTCCCCTGCTATTGGCCTGGCCCCTGCTGTAGAATTTTCACGCTACGGGGCTGGTGTGTGTGTGTGCGTGTGTGTGCGTGTGTGTGCGTGTGTGTGTGTGTGTGTTTGTGTGTGTGTTTCTTTACTGAAAAGATTAAAAAATGTTAAACTAATTTGAACTGTATGATTTTAATTGACCCACAACAATAATAAGACGGTACAATTTTAATTCTCACACGCACACATTTATATTTGAATAGATTAGATCGAATGATAGATAGCATGATAAATAGATAGATAGATAGACAGATAGATAGATAGATAGATAGATGGATGGATAGATAGATAGATAGATAGATAGATAGATAGATAGATAGATAGATAGATAGATAGATAGATAGATAGATAGATAGATAGATAGATAGATAGATAGATAGATAGATAGATAGATAGATAGATAGATAGATAGATAGATAGATAGATAGATAGATAGATAGATAGATAGATAGATAGATAGATAGATAGATAGATAGATAGATAGATAGACAGACAGCGGTCGCGAATCCATTTTGATATCTTTGTTTTATTTAATAAAATGTGTTCATGGATCAAACCAAATGGCATAACGCAGTGAGATAACTAATCTCCAATACATGTCATAAAGTTTCACGTTGACATGTATCATACATGTTTGTGTCCATAATATCTCGATGCTGTCATTTTGTCATTTCATAAATACAAAGGATACAGACTGTCGATCACGCTTTTATTTATTTTATTTTATTTCTATAAATAGATGTATGTTCTTTGGAGGTTTGTTTTTAGCAGGCTTGTCCATGGGAATGGGATTCCCGCGGGAACCCCATGGGACGTTTCCCATGGGATGGGACGGGATGGTACAGCACACATTTGTATTTTCCATGTCCCATGGGTCACGGCATGGGACAGAGTAGCCGCGTCATAGCGGCGACTTGATGTGCACCTGAGCTACCGCAATTTGTTAATTTTTAAAGCTTTTAATCCTTCTTTTTCATTTAAATATGTATTGCGTAATCTGTTCTTTATCTTGTGGTGGGACACCAGATAGCAGATAATAAATAAATAAATAAAAGCACATAACCTTTTATCATATAAGATGGTTCGTTTGCATTTTGGTGTGTCACGCCCAAAGATGTGGGATAAACAACTAGATGGAGCGCAAGCTATTAACACCAATAGTACGGCCTGAATTTAAGAGATGGGCGGAGATTAAATATACATTTGCCATGCATAGCTGAAGCAATACGCATTTATGCATAAACCTGTTTACCGCTTGCGTGTAGTGGAGGCACAACCGTTACGCCAGTAATCAGACTGTCAGCCATTGTTGTAGAGGATGATTGGTGTCGTTGGCGATTTCATGGGAATCCCATGGGACGGGACAGATATAAATTACCATGGGATGGAATAGGATGGGACAGAAAAATCTGTCCCATGGACAAGCCTGGTTTATGGTAAGGTCACGCAGTGGCGTAGCGAGCTTAATTCGCGCCCGAGGCACAATACCTTTTTTAGCGCCTCCCATCCCCCTCCCCATTCGAAAACCACAAAATATTATATGTAAAACATACCATTTGGCGCCCCTTTGTGGGTAGCGTCCGGGGCATTAACTAACCCCCCCCCTAACTCCCCCTCACTACGCCACTGGGGTCAAGGAGAATGTTACATTTTAATTAGCTCCATACGTCACATTGGCGTGATTTATGGCTGGTTAATTGAACATGTATTACAATTTACAACCCATCGATTAGTGCAGTTGTTATGTTTGTTTACTCAAATATTATTGGTACGTTATATATCTTACTTTATGTAAGGGTGGGGGTGGTGGTGGTGGGGGTAGTACTTCCGTGTATCACTGAATGAAGTAACCCTTTCAATAAACAAGGACGGATATAAGTATGTTTCCTCCTCACCAAGGAGTAGAACAATATTCTGATCACCTTAAAACTAACCCAAAAACAGACACGTGTAAACTATTAACGCATATGTAAATCTGGTGATTTGCGGGGCGGGTAGGGGAGACTTTCCAAAGTTGAGGCCCATGGGGCGATTCCCATGCGCCTTTCGTAAAATCCACATCTGACAGTACAATTATTTTGAAAGACTATACAGCGATAGAAAGTCTTGACTAGGATGAAAAAAAACTTACCGAGCCTGAATCAGTTACAGGACCCACGAAACTGATAAGAAAAAAAAAATTGGTAGAAAGCCAGGGAAAACCTTATTGATTATGAGTTACAAAATACTATTATACTTTGAGAATGAGTTACAAAATACTATTATACTTTGAGAATGAGTTACAAAATACTATTATACTTTGAGAATGAGTTACAAAATACTATTATACTTTGAGAATGAGTTACAAAATACTATTATACTTTGAGAATGAGTTACAAAATACTATTATACTTTGAGAATGAGTTACAAAATACTATTATACTTTGAGAATGAGTTACAAAATACTATTATACTTTGAGAATGAGTTACAAAATACTATTATACTTTGAGAATGAGTTACAAAATACTATTATACTTTGAGAATGAGTTACAAAATACTATTATACTTTGAGAATGAGTTACAAAATACTATTATACTTTGAGAATGAGTTACAAAATACTATTATACTTTGAGAATGAGTTACAAAATACTATTATACTTTGAGAATGAGTTACAAAATACTATTATACTTTGAGAATGAGTTACAAAATACTATGAGAATTTTTTCACCCACTCCATTCATTCTGCTACAGATTTCTCTCCCTCCTCCTCCTTCCCCCCTCCCCCCCCCCCCCCCCCCACTATTTTCCCCAGGAAATGGCATAACCAATGGAGCAAGACGACAATGAATACATTTTTTTTATCGACTATCACATCACGCCTCCACCCCCTCCCCACACCCCACATCCCCACCCCCGATAATATTATGCGGCTAATTAAGTTGCTTCACAAGCCACAACCATCTGGAGGCTGGGGAAATTACATCTTTCAAATTAACAGTCATTTGCACAACCACAAAAAATGTTCCGCTTTTAGTTTCTATTAGGCTTACTCATTTACGTTAGGGTTGTTTTTTTTTACAATGATAGGTGATCAATTACATGGTGATAGAGTTTAAATATAGACAGATACTTATATTTGAATAGGTCAGTTCAATATATAGATGAATAGTTAGCTTCAGGGTGAAATTTAGACTAGATTAGATAGATAGATAGATAGATAGATAGATAGATAGATAGATAGATAGATAGATAGATAGATAGATAGATAGATAGATAGATAGATAGATAGATAGATAGATAGATAGATAGATAGATAGATAGATAAGTGTGGGGGAAATGTATATACAGATGGACGAAAAGTTTGATGGTTAGTAGGTGGGAGAATAGATTGGAATACAGACGAATGGGTGAGTGAATAGATTGGAATACAGACGAATGGGTGAGTGAATAGATTGGAATACAGACGAATGGGTGAGTGAATAGATTGGAATACAGACGAATGGGTGAGTGAATAGATTGGAATACAGACGAATGGGTGGGTGAATAGATTGGAATACAGATGAATGGGTGAGTGAATAGATTGGAATACAGACGAATGGGTGAGTGAATAGATTGGAATACAGACGAATGGGTGAGTGAATAGATTGGAATACAGACGAATGGGTGGGTGAATAGATTGGAATACAGACGAATGGGTGGGTGAATAGATTGGAATACAGACGAATGGGTGAGTGAATAGATTGGAATACAGACGAATGGGTGAGTGAATAGATTGGAATACAGACGAATGGGTGAGTGAAAAGATTGGAATACAGACGAATGGTTGGGTGAATAGATTGAAATACAGACGAATGGGTGGGAGAATAGATTGGAATACAGACGAATGGGTGGGTGAATAGATTGGACTACAGACGAATGGGTGAGTGAATAGATTGGAATACAGACGAATGGGTGGAAGAATAGAAGAATGGATAGATAGGCTAATACATTGAGATATCTACTTACTGAAAGACGGAAATACGCCCCTGTAAAGAGGAGACGGTTATCTGATACATCCTGTAAACCACTATGGTGTGTGTGTTTTTTATGACGTCATTCTTTCATCTCCCCCCCCCCCCCCCACCAAAGCCGATAGTGAAATAGTAATCGAGGCACCACGGGAAAAATAGCAGGGACTTGAACCAAGATCCAACATAGCCATGTGTCCTCAACAGAGATCTAGCCATGGACGCTCGGGTAGATAGTAGAGTCTTCTACCCCCTCGACCATACAGCTGTGTGTGTGTGCCGCCCCTGTCAGGATGAGATGAAATCTCTCAGATCCTATAAACCACTAATATGACGGTTTTTGTGGTGCCCTTCTATCATCCCCAGCATAGCTCGATAGTGCAATGGCCATGGAGGCACCACAGGAGATATAGCGGGGACTTTAGCCATGATCTGAAATATCCATTTGGTCCTCACCGGAGATCGAACCATGGACCTTCAGGTCGATAGTCCGTCGTAGAATGATTGATTTACTGATTGACTGACCGAAAGATGTATACGTTATAGTTTTAGTCAGAAAGGTAAGAAATAAATTATGAATAAATTCACGAAGTAATTAGCAAAGTTAAAAATAAGAAGGCAGCCGAGAATATTTCCTAAATACCACATCGAAATAAAATGTCTTGCTGTCAAATACTCTTTAAAATAAACACAAAAAAAAAATGAAAAAAGAACAATAAAAGCAGACGACATTTTTTTTATCGGTTCCTTGCAAGATGAGACACGATGAGGCACGCACAGATCACAAGGGCCTCGGTATCGTTAGAGCCGGCAAATTAACGGGTATTAAATACTTTTAGTGTGCCTGTGAGTAGAGAGAGAGAGAGAGAGAGAGAGAGAGAGAGGACACACACACACACACACATACACACTCAAGCAAAAAAAAATGAATTAAATGGTCTGCTAATGAATACCGTACTGTTGTGTACTTGTAACGGCAGCATTCATCCAGCACTCACACCATCACACACACACACACACACATACTGTCACACAGACCCTGGCCACTCATTATCATATTTCATTTCTTAATGCATCATAAAAACTCAACACCGCGAATCGTTTTCGCCCATGCTTTAAAAAAAGAACACGAAGAACTCAAAAAAACAAAAAAGAAAAAGGAGAGAAAGAAATTCATTTGCAATGGCACGCTCTGTTTCAGTCTTTTCTGTCCAGGGGTCATGGGTCAAGTGTAATCAGTGCTCACACTCCAGCTCAAGGGCGGTAATTTGCCTAATACCAATCTGCAGTTTCCATTTTTTACTGGATACTCTCCCTTGCCTTACAAAAAAATCAGAATTTTTTTTTTTTCGATTTTGGTGCCGTCTGTCGTTGTAGATTGTGTTGTGTTTTTTTTTTTCTATTCTCGATTGAATGTTTCTCGAAGTGTACACATATAAATAGCTAAATTAATAAAAGGATTAATATATATATATATATATATATATATATATATACTAGTTGTACCCTGCAAAACCTTTGCATAGAGTTATATCCCCTTAGGCTTGATCGGTAGGCGAGGTTATTTTTTGGTTTCGGGCTGTTGTATTATTTCTTTACTTTCTATTTAACGCAGAGCCCAAATCGCTGATATTATATATATATATATATATATATATATATATATATATATATATATATATATATATATATATAGAGAGAGAGAGAGAGAGAGAGAGAGAGAGAGAGAGAGAGAGAGAGAGAGAAAAATACTGTGTATTCTTGAACTTTCTAGAATAGTAATTTTATTATTTTAAACCTCTACACAAAAAATAAAATCAGGGGATATATCAAATTACAGTATTTAATGATACATTGAGGGGCGTATAAAGGTCGCTGTAGGCCCTGGGAACTTAAACACCAAAAGACTACAGGTTGGGGGGGGGGAGATGAATCCCCCTGGAGATAAATGTATTCTCAGATAGACAAGTACAGTGGTACCTCGAGATACGAATTTAATTCGTTCCGTAACGTCAGTTCGGTCGTATCTCAAAAAAAAATCTCGTATATCAGGGCACTCGTGTGTGGAGATAACACTGTACAACGTACACTAATACAGTGAACAGACAGTGAACAAATCATCTGGCGGTCTGGCTCTCTTGAGGTGATGGCTGAACTTGATCTGTTTCTATGACAACACGATAAAACTAGTGTTGTTTTAGTCCCAGGTCATATTTTAGTTTCAGTTTTTATTTCGTTTTTTCTGTAATAATTTTAGTTTTCGTCTAGTTTTAGTCTTGCTTCTAATTTTAGTTTTAGTTTTAGTTCTCGTTGACGAAAAGTCAACATTTTCGTTAACGAAGGTTTTAGTTTTAGTTTTCGTGAACGAAAGCAACACTATATTTTAGTTTTAGTTTTTATTTCGTTTTTTCTGTAATAATTTCAGTTTTCGTCTCGTTTTAGTCTTGCTGCTAATTTTAGTTTTAGTTTTAGTTCTCGTTGACGAAAAGTCAACATTTTCGTCAACGAAGGTTTTAGTTTTAGTTTTCGTCAACGAAAACAACACTAGATAAAACATCAATGAATGAAACGAAAATGCGCCCCCCCCCCTTCCCTCTTTCAGTTTACATTTTTTTTTTTTGGTTGGATTCATATAAAGATTATGGGATGAAAAGTTGTGAAACAAATAATAATTTCTGAACTGACAGATGCCATGTCCCCCTGTGGTGCCTCCATGGCCATTGCACTATCACCTTAGGTGGGATGAAACAGAAGCGCAGCAACAAAAAAAAACCTGTCCCATTTTAGTGGTTTATTGCATCTAAGACGTGTCGTGTAGATCAGTTCACATTGTTAATCGTTTATAGATATCAATAACGGGCATACTGTTTGATCAGTTTCTTCGATTTATTCCGATTGGGCACCGTGGAGATCTCTGTGGATGTCTTGTTTGACCGGGGCGGAGGGGCTAGGGTGGGTTCTGTTTAATTGTTGATTATCATAACTAACTAGAATGTTCAATACTGACAGACGATGAATCAACTCAACACCTGGTTCCACACCATGTCAAATAAGTTTAATCATACACACTTGTAAAGTTTAAGATAGTGTAAAGAACATGTTATGACTATTATTAGACTCAGGAGAAGTGAACATAATGTCTGCCTTCTATCAGTCTACAACGAAACAGCCTATAAGTTCCCTTCTGTCGGTTGGTATTTTGGTAGCGTTGTCATAGTCCAAATGTTTACATTGACGTCATAAACCAAAAAAAAAAATGACGCATTTAACAAACAACTACATTTACTGTGCGTCTTCTGGCGACCTGGTGGGCGGTGCCAACCATATCGCGTCATCATTTTATGCACTCCACAAGCTTCACGCTGTGATATTTTTATCATTATAATCTTGAAATTCACAGAATCGGCATCACCTAGTTGTACATCACAACCTCACCATAATGACAGCATTATGTATGTTTATGAATATTTGTATAATTATATGTGAAAACTTGAGTCATAAGAGAAATTGATCATTAGGTCAGTGTCTTGTCAGCAGTCAAGTTTTTATTTCTCTGCTTTACGTAATATGTAAATAGTAAAGTTCACTTAGCCCAAATTGGCCATCGGGGCAGAAGACGTGTAGAATTCAACTGTTTCTATAAGCTCGGCATATTAAGGGATCGTGTGGTTAGCATAACGCCCAGCCGCTTTTACTTCTCCCGACTTAAGTCAGGTACCCATTTAAAGCTGGGTGGACTTGTGGGACGACTTTGAAACACATTTCACCTGGAAAAATTCTTCATGGTTCTCACCGAGGATCAAACCCAGGACTCTCAGGTCGACAGTCGAGTATCTACACCACCCGGCCATCCATCCCACTTACGTAATATGTGGTCAACACTTAAATTATGCCTGCGTGAGATGGGAAAAACCGTTAGTTTTGATACCAGAAACTATATAGTCGGCTGGAATTGACGTCAAGGGTGCTTTCTTTGCAATTTACATCGAATGCCCCCAAACAAGTTGTGATGGCGCTGAAATCAAAACATCAAGACGAAGACGAAGTCAATGAATAAATAAAAAAAATCATTATTTATTTTAAAGTAGACAATAGTCGTAGTGTGAATTCCCTGTAAGGATGAGATTATATCATATAAACCACTGATGGGACGGTTTTTTATAGTGCCCTTCTTTCATCCTCACACCATAGCCGATAGCGCAATGGCCATGGAGGCACCACGGGAGTTAGAGCGGGGATCGAACCAGGGACCCTCAGGTCGACAGTCGAGCGTTTTGCCACACTGTCACCCGTCCGGACAATAGACGTAGTGTTGGTCATTTTGGAAAGAGTTGAAAATATTTATATTGCCTATTAAGTCAAATACTGAGTGGTGCCTCATTGTAAAACTACAATACACAGAGACGGATTTAAGGACGGGTGAGAGATATTACAATTTATCATACAAGTTTAGTGTTAGAAAATTACACCTCTCCCCCCTCCCCCACCTCTTGCACTTTCGAAACAGTCAGCTTATTCATAGTTAGGTCATTTAACAGGGGGCATCACTCCAGTCAGAGTATTATTCATCATGTTACCAGCACAATGTTTACAATTTTTCACATTCACAAATAGAAACCATTAGTCACTCTCGTATCCAACTCAAGTGCGCAGTCCACTAGAGTTTGTCCACTAATATATTGCATTTCGTATACTTATTAAATTTTACTTCAAATAACTTCTCTGTACCATATCGGACCGAATATTGTAATCGAATACACAAGTGTTCAAAATTTCTCAAATCGAACCGCCAGACAAACCGCCAGACAAACCGCCAAACAAACAGCCGTATAAAACTACATGCCATCATGTCATGTAGCCCAATGTATTCTGCAGCTCATTGATTCTCAAATTGTGGGTCGCGTGTTGATTTGAAGTGAGTAGCGAAAAAACTAATTATTACTATTTAATCAGTGATGTATACAATCAACTTAAACTGTTCATACAATTCCTTCTTTTTTTTTTACACAGATGAGTCACGCAGTTAAAATAAGTATTTAACTGAGTCCGCACACGCAAAGCTTTGAGATCCACTGCAGTTGCTGATATATTTTGAAATATTCAAAAAATACACAAGTCTAGAATTTTATAAGATGTTAATTATTATCTGTAAAATACAAAACCTATTTCTTTAATTCTGTAATTTTGAAATTTCTAATTAGAAGTGCAAAAAAATCGTCAGTAGATCTCAAAGTTGTGTCTGGACCTGAACTCATATTTGTCAACGGGAATCTATTTTCATTATCTTGAGATGAAAATAAAAATGTAAAATCTATTAGTTTTTTTTTTTTTTTATTTTTTTTAAACCATTCCATTTCCAATCAAAAAACAAACAAACAAAATCATTATTTGCCATCAATTATTTTGTCAGCCAATAAACACGGCATTTAATCATAATTATGTTAACTATTCTTTGAGACGAACCTGTTAATTCCTTCATTTTATATATATATATATATATATATATATATATATATATATATATATATATATATATACATATATATATATATATATATATAGAATACTCATTAAGTCAAAATTTGTTATGTCTGAGTATTTGTAGTGTTTAAATATTCCAGTTTCATTGTCTATCTATCTATCTATCTATCTATCTATCTATCTATCTATCTATCTATCTATCTATCTATCTATCCATCTATCTATCCCTCTATCTATCTTTCTATCATTTATCTATTTATCTATCTATCCATCTATCTATCTATCTATCTATCTCTGTCTATCTATCCATATAGATATATAGATATATATGTCTCCTTATCTACCTACCTAATACCTATATGCCTCTCTCTCTCTCTCCGTATTCATTTGTTTGTATACAAGTATGCCTGTGAGTATCTATCAGTCCGTAATTCTGTAAGGTTGCCTTGTCTTTATCAACCCATCAATCATTCTGTCTGTCCGCCTTTCTGTCTGTCTGTCTCTCAATCTATCAAATCCTTTTATGTCTTTGTCCCCCAAACTAACATAAAATGCATACTTGTATCTATTACCGAAATTTCTCCAAAAAATGGTCCAGCCAGTTCACACGAGAAGAGAGAATTAATGCGATTCATACGAGAATATTTCTCTCCAAACAGAGAAGATTAAGCGCTCCTTAAAAACTTGGGCGCCTAGCTAAAGCATCGACAACTCGACAAGAAGAAAAATATATAAAGAAACAAACTAAAGAGAAGATAATTCAAAATGTCTCCCCCTTATAGACGAAGAAATTGCCCTTGTTTGTCTCCCTCTAAACGATCGCATCGGTCACTCGTGACCCCTCCCCCCCCCTTTTTTTTTCATAGCTCCGTCTAGGGCGACTCATCTTCAATACGGTCATTTCCAAATGTCAGCGATGATCTAACGATGCTTGCGGACCATTCCGCCAGAAAATTTTTTTTTTACTCGTCCGGACGCCTGGACCCCCCGACCATTACCGAAATTGGCTTTAAACAAATCGGCCACCGCGCCTCCCCCTCCCTTCTCCCCCTGCACGGTCGACTGACAAATGACACTCATCCCGGTTAATGGAAAGAACCCTACCGAATATTTCTTCATCAATGCACTTCCGCCGTTTTCATCATTTGGGGGAATTGACTTCGACAACACCACACCACCTCCAGCACCGCTTACACTATACTGATTGTAACTCTTCGGGTTGGCGGGTTTCGGGGAAAGACAAGTAAAAAATAAAAAAAAAATAAAAACTGCCTTGCTATTTAACTACCAACTAAACCAAAGACAAATTTACTTACAGACATTGATGTATTCTCGCTTGATTCACGTTTTGCAATCTATAGAACTCCACATCCTTCAGCTTTCACCACCACCCACCACCACCACCCCTCCGCCCTTCTGCCGCCGCAACATTTTTTTTTGTTTTCTTGTCCGTTATTTATTTTCCTTTAACGGCCACTTCTAGTTAGTACCGAAAGTGAACTAAAATTATGGTTCTTAAGGTCAAAGGTTACTTCTCGGGTCATTGCCCCAACATAAAGTAACAAGTAAGGTGGGGGGGGGCGGTTGGGGGGGGGGGTAACAAACTGCGTAGCGATTTCTACTTTATGTAATAGTGACTTTTATTGTCACTATCGATCAAAACGAGCATTATATTGATTACCAATAAACCAATCAATGTATCTATCAGTGTATCTATCAATGTATCTATCAATGTATCTATCAATGTATCAATCTCATCATCAGTCTATTTTATTATTATTTGTATTATTTGTATGTCTTCTTATTTGTGTGTTTGTGAGTCTGTGTGTGTGTGTGTGTGTGTTTGTTTGTGAAGTCCCAATTAAGATGACATGAAACCTCATAGGTCCTATAAACCACTAAAGGGACTGCTTTTTCAGGTGCCCTGCGTTCATACCCACCATAGCCAATAGTGCAATGGCATTGGAGGCACCACTGGAGATGTAGAGAAGACCCTTAAGAATGACCTAAAATATCCATTGGTCCTCACCGGGGATCGAAACAGGGACCGTCGGGTTAACCATCAAGCGTTTAACCCCACGACAGTCCGTCCCTTAATTTACTCTGTGGGTATATCTGTTTGCATGTACACCTGTTTGGATGAACGCCTGTTTGCATGTACACCTGTTTGCATGTACGCCCGTTTGAATGTAAGCACGTTCCATGTACGTCTGTTTGATGTACGCCTGTTTGGATGTACGCCTGTTTGATGTACGCATGTTTGATGTACGCCTGTTTGATGTACGCCTGTTTGATGTAGGCCTGTTTGATGTACACCTGTTTGATGTACGCCTGTTTGATGTAGGCCTGTTTGATGTACACCTGTTTGCATGTACGTCTGTTCACCTCTCTATCTTTATGCCTCTTTGTTTGTCTGTGCATCTGGCATTACGTTTGTCTATATTGCTGCTTATCTAAACGCCAGCTTGTCTGACTGCAAGTCAGCCAATCTATCTGCCTGTTCATGTGTCTGTCTGCATTACTGTCTGCCAATCACCAATTCTATGCTCTACAATTCCAACCTCTACACCTTGTAATTATCACCTGCCAATCATTTATGTATTTCTTTTTTCAAAAAGAGTGATTAGTGGTATTAATATTAATTTTGTAGCAAATCTAAGTTGTTAATAAAAGTTCAAAGGTCTCCAGCCTGAGTCTTTCTTACGTTTTTCGGGGCCCTGTATAAAGGCTTTTCTGGGGGTCCTATGCAAAGGCTAATTTGGGGCCCCTATGTGAAGGCACATTTGGGGTGGGAGCGGGGGGGGGGGCTTAGAGAAAACGCTGCCAAGGTTGGTGCTTTACAATTTTGAGCCCGTATCAATATTTGACAACTGTTAAGTCATTTTAGCCCAGGGCCCTTTCTGACTTCTGACTGTTAAGCCTTAGACAATGTGCGCCTGACTTAGCTATCGAGCAGTTTGGGCCTGACAGAATTTTTAGAATGTGTGTACCTACTCAACAATAACAATAACATATACAATTACAAAATCATATACTATAACATATACAATAACAATAACATATACAACAACAATAACATATACAACAACAATAACATTTACATAACAATGCCATATACTATAACATATACAATAACAATAACATATACAACAACAATAACATATACAACAACAATAACATATACAACAACAATAACATATACATAACAATGCCATATACTATAACATATACAATAACAATAACATATACAACAACAATAACATATACAACAATAACATATACATAACAATGCCATATACTATAACATATACAATAACAATAACATATACAACAACAATAACATATACATAACAATAACATATACAATAACATATACAATAACAGTAACATATACAACAACAATAGCATATACGATAAAAATAACATATACAATAACATATACAATAACATATACCATAACAATAAGATATTAAGTTTTAAAACATTTCTATATTACGTCCGAAGTCCGAAGCAAAGTCCCAACGCTGGGGGTGGAGGGTGGAACCACGCCCTAGTTTGCATATTCGTAAGGACTGTTCTGACTCCAGGTCTCAAGTAAGTGGGGTATATGGACAATATCCATGACGATATAATAATGTGTACCATAATTGTATTTTGACTAACCCAGTGTTAAAAGTATCCTCAATTAAAGTTGTTTTCCTATTGTTGTATATTTTTTGTTCTTATGTTTAGAATAGAACATTGTTTTTACTACTTTTACTAGCTATAATTCTTACCGACAATTTTTTTTTTTTTTTGAAAGATAAAAAGGGAGACAACTGAGACCGTTATAAATAAGAGATAAATACTTTCAGTTATAAATATTTTTACGAAGGGACATAACTCCCCATCAGAATCTGCATTAATTCACCGCCACCCAAGAGTTGTAGTTATTGTTTACAACAAAAAAAAACCCAGCCATTAAGACTATTGAGTGGTTCTGGGACGAATTCATTTCATCTAAAAACTTCATTTATCACCGCACACCGCTTGCGAAGTGGCGGGGGGGGGGGGGGGGGATGAAAGCAAGTGAGGCGAGTTGATAGGTTGGAAAACTTGGGGCCGGCGTTCACCAGGCCGGTAAAACCGGTCCCACTAAATTGAGGTCGCTGTCACGGCCGTCATAATATTAACCGGTTTTGTGAGCGCCGGCTGTCAGTGTCGTGTGCTGCGGGGGGGGGGGGGGGGCCGATGGAGTTCCCAAGGGAAAAATGAGTTAGGGGTGTTTCGGTAAGTCACAAGTCACTGTGGGTGAAGGGGGGGGGGGGCGGGCGTGGAGCTGAAAGTGGGGGGTCCAATATGGCGGATAATGTTCCATAACGAATGTGAAGAGTGCATTGCTCTATGACTGCCAACTATTTTCTTTGAGAGGTATCCATAAAATAAATAAATATAAATATCTAGATAATGCTAAACTAGCTGTACCCTGCACAACCTTTGCATAGAGTTATATCACCTTAGGCTTGATCGGTAGCAGGCTAGGTTATTTTTTTGTTTTTGGGCAGATCCGATTTTTTCATGTTTCTATCTTAAACTGGTATACTGTTGTATTAACTCTCTACTTTCGATTTAACGCAGAGCCCAAATAGCTTTTATATATATATTATGTTTAGAAAATATTTAAAAAATTGTATACCTAAATGACGAAATTAAATTATCCAGATGTATTGTTTGATATAAAAAAAATGTACATCTAGATTTCTCAACAAAAAAAAAATAATAATAACTAGATCTGGGAAGGAAAGGTGAGGAAATCCATATTGACAGTCCTGCTGCAGTAACATGGCCATTGTAGGTGGTTGTGTTGGAATGTAATAAACGTAACAGGGGATTATGTAGGTCGCTGTGTGGATAGGATTCTACTTTTTTTTTAATCTTGCGTCCAAAACCTATTTTGCATGGGGGCCAGTGTGGCAGTGCCGAACCTATGGATTTGAGGGGCCCCGGGGGGGTCTTGGTCTCTTTGGGGGCCCCTGCATTTTGACATTCCACACTATGACATGAGATAATGTACTTAATAGTTAATGTAAAAAAAAACATTTTGTGGCCCCCCCCTGCAAGCTGGGGCCCGGGGGAACTTTCGAATTTGGACCCCCTCCCCCACCCTTGGTACGCCTCTGCAGTGTGGAGAGGTAAATGTTCGAATGTCCAGCTGACCACTGTAACCACATTTCTCAGGGGGCCCAACATGGTAGGTCACACTTTAGGGAGGACTCCCGATCTCAGCCGCTCTTATGGATAGGATAAGAAAACATGGCTGTTTCCAAGGGCCTCCATTCGCTTCATTTCAGTGGGGGAGGGGGGGCAGGAAATGCTATGGCACACACACACCCTTCCAACCAAAGATCCATTATGGGCCACACCCATGTTTAGACCACAGGAAAAAAAAAACTCGCGTTTCGCTTTCATCATAAACTGCTTCCCTCCCCCCTCCCCACACTGACACACACAAACAAGCCTTACCCGAAATGACGCTCCTGCTCACTGCCGTTGGGGGGACCCCTGCTGGGAATTATTTTTTTCCCCCGTATTCCAATAAAAACCTTTGAGTGAAATCAGTAATTATTTAAAAGTATACATTTCCTTACAATATTGAACCTTACAAAGGTGTTTCTTAGTTCAACAAGACGTGTTGTTGTGGGAAAGAGCTTACGCCCTTTCAGGCATAAATGGCTCATAATCAGGCCCGGCACAAGGAGGGTCAATCCGACCCCCTCCCCTGTCAGCAGTGGCCCGCCGAACTAAAAAGGAAAGCAATACATGGCTTTGAACGGCTCTCGAGAGTGGCGATGGGAGGTCTTGTCAATGTTTTTGGTTAGAGACTCTAAACCTCACATTCGCATGAGGAGCTCCGTATGAACGGCTCCGCCTACGGTGCTCCGTATGAACGGCTCCGCCTAAGGTGCTCCGTATGAACGGCTCCGCCTAAGGTGCCCCGTATGAACGGCTCCGCCTACGGTGTTCCGTATGAAAGGCTCCGCCTACGGTGCCCCGTATGAACGGCTCTGCCTAAGGTGCTCCGTATGAACGGCTCCGCCTACGGTGCTCCGTATGAATGGCTCCGCCTACGGTGCTCCGTATGAACGGCTCCGCCTAAGGTGCCCCGTATGAACGGCTCCGCCTACGGTGCTCCGTATGAACGGCTCCGCCTAAGGTGCTCCGTACGAACGGCTCAGTACACATGACAGATAATTATCCCGGGGGTAAATCTGGATGAGAAGTGAATCCATTTAACCTGTGAACGTCACATAGATTAGATCTAGTGGCGTAAATAGGCGGGGACACAGGAGGGGCGGGTGGTCTGCCACTTGCTTTTGCCCCCCCCCCCCCATTTGGGAGCGGCAGTTTCATTGTATAGAATTAAAGTGCTTAAAAAAAATTGGGCGGTATTTATAAATGATATGTTGTGGAAACACAATTAGTGTTTTTTATTTTCTCTTCTTTATGGAACCATTCACAGCGGTTGCCATGGAGATGACCTTAGCCACAGGTCGTCTATAAATAAAAGGTTGTGACGCTGACATAACATTATAAGAACAAATAATTATGACGTCATGCTGAATACAACTAGTGGTACACGGGAATATAAAATAGAACAGAGTTTTTTAGACGTAATCAGTTATGGTTTATGTTGACTTATGTTAACACATTTTTAAACAAAATTTTCTTAACATATTCAGTATCAATAGAAAACTTAGAAAACTAAGATGTATATCATATACCTGATAGCACAACGATAGATGGGCAAGCAGTAAGGCAAGCAGTAAAATATGTGTGAATGTGTCTTTATATGTGTAATTATGTGTGTGTATATGAATGTATGTAATTGTGATGCCTGTATTATACACCGAAACGCTTTTGTATGCAAAGAATTATACTTAAATTAAAAAAAAAATTGCCGATATTTGACCCAAATACTACCATGATGAGACGTTCATTGTTAACATAATGTTAGCGTAATGTTAACATGATGGCAAGTTAAAAAAAAAAATCATTTCCCGTTGCGTCAACAGTTCGTCAGACAAAAAGTGGGCTTTTTTTCTTTTCATCTTCTCTCCAAGAAACTGTTTATTTATTTCCAACCCAAGTCTAAAAGCGACAATTCTATCGGTGGGTAATGTCCCTTTGCTCCGGTACATACAAAGAAAAAGAATTAAAAAAAAAAACAGGGAGAGATAAAAAAAAAGTAAAAGGAAAAACAGGGGAGGCGATCATTGGACATCGTCACTCTATAAAGAACATCTCTATAATTAAACTAGCAAGGCTAACCATCGCGATGCTCTCCCCTTATTGATCCCACTATCCGCCCAGAGTCGTCGTCCCCCCCCCCCCCCCCCCGTGTTTAATCAGCCAGCTAAAGGGCCAGCAACTCATGTCACTCCGGTCCGTCTGGACAAAGGAACGGCTGGCAAATATTTGCTTCCCTCCCCTTGCTTAATTAATTAGGCCTAAAGCCCCATGTGACGCTATAATAATGTCATGATTAAGTGAGTGAGAGAACCAGTGGCTAGCAAGAAAATACTGACCAAAAGTTTTGTACAAAAAAAAAAATTAAATAAAAGGGGGACGTGGACACCAGGGCAAAAAATTTTTGGAAGTGTATGAGTTGGGGGTGGAGGAAGGCAGGGTCGTAGAGTGACGTAGTGTTGTTCAGATATATTTGAGTACATCTTAAAGACTTACAGAGAGATAGAATTTCGTCAAGATATCTTCTTTTTTTTTTTTAAATCAAAGACACATTGCCGAACGTAAGGATTTGGGAGCTCCGGGGGAGGGGGGGTGCATGGCTTCTTTAGGGGCCCCTGCATTCTGACATTTGGCACCATAATATGAGATAATGTACTTGATATTTAATAAAAAAAAAACAAGATTTGGGTCCCCCTCAGGCTGGGGCCCTGGGACGACTTTCGACATCCCCCACCTACCCTAGGTACGCCACTGCAAAGATAAAAATATAAAAAAAAAGTCACCAAAATGTAGCTAGACGATGCTCTTACATAACACAGTCGGGTGGCCGAGCGCTTGACTGTCAACCTGAAAGTCTTGGGTTCGATCATCGATGAGAACTAAAGTTAATTTTCTACAAGTCCCCCCTACAATGTCTATCTATCTATCTATCTATCTATCTATCTATCTATCTATCTATCTATCTATCTATCTATCTATCTATCTATCTATCTATCTATCTATCTATCTATCTTTTTTATCTATCTCTCTCTCTCTCTCTCTCTCTCTCTCTATATATATATATATATATATATATATATATATATATATATATATATATATATATATATATATATATATATATATATATATATATATATATATATATATATATATATATATATATATATATATATATATATATATATATATATATATATATATATATATATATATTCAATTAATTATCTGCCTATCTCTATCTATCATATCGTCTATCTATCTATCTATCTCTATCTATCTATCTATCTATCTATCATCTACATCATCATCTATATCTGTCTATCTATTATCTATCTATCTGTCTATACTTGTCCCATCTGTCATCAATCATCATCTATCTATCAGTCTATCTGTCATCATCACAACTCTATCTATCTATGTATCTATCTATCAATTCTATCTATCTATCTATAGTATCTATGTATGTATCATCATCATCATATCTATCTATCTATCTATCTATCTATCTATCTATCTATCTATCTATCTATCTATCTCTATCTATCCTTCTATCATATATCTATCTATCTATCTATCTATCTATATATATATATATCTGTCTGTCTGTCTATCTATCTATCTCTATCTATCCTCCTCCACCATCTATCATCATCCATCTATCTTATCTATGTCTGTCTACATCTATATATATCTATCTATCTATATCTATCTATCTATCTATCTATCTATCTATCTATCTGTCTGTCTATCTATCTATCTATCCTCCTCCTCTATCATCATATCTATCTATCTATCTATCTATCTGTCTTATCTATATATCCATCTCCTCATCATATCTATCTATCTATCTATCTATCTATCTATCTATCTATCTATCCTACATCTGTCATCTATATATATATATCTATATCTATCTGTGTCCTGTCTATCATCATGTATCTATCTGTCCATCTATCTATCATATCTATATATTATTAAAATAAACATGTAAAACTAGGTGGATTTTTCATGTAACTAATGGGACTCTGATGGTCGCTTCGATTCCATAAAAATTCGATCGCGACTTAAAAGGAGAAATAATGTTTTGGGGGGGTTATGTCTCAACACGACGCTTCCAGGAAGTATAATTCACTTGCCAGAATGGTGCACTTTTTACCATGGATCAATACAAACAATAACATCTGACGTGTACACATATAACAAAGAAATACTTCACACCGTGAACGCAATAAACTATTTCTAGTAAACACTTATAAATACACCACTATTTATACATATATTCAGTTGTAAAACAATTTATAATATTATTAATCTGGTATTAAATATTTATAATATAGCTCTCAGTCCTATTTATACACTATTGGATTAAGATGTAATATCACTAATTAACATTATTGGTGCTAAACCACAAATAAACCCACAAATATCTACCAAAAACTGCTCAAGTGTTTCTTGTCTCCTCAAACTAAATGTCTCAAATCTATTGAATTTTAATAATCAATTGTTTCTTTAATTATTCAAATCCCCCCTTACACTCCCCCAAACGCTTTATCTCACATAACCCTCCCTCCCAACAGCTCAAAGTCGTGGCGATGGGGGTCAGTTTTTTTGAAGTTTGAAGACTCTCACTGTCCTCATCCCTTACCCCCCTCACCCTCACCCTCACCACCCTGGGACATGGTGAGTAGAATTTTTTTTTTTTTAATTCTCAAGGACTGAGATGGGAAGCGATTCAACTCTCATCACTAGGGCTCAAGTACCCTCAGAAATTTTCAATCATATAATCACTGGATTCGTTTCAATGGATCGAATGGACGGGGGTGTGTGGGAAGGTGGGGAGGGGGGAGTCCAGCTCCAAGCATACATCCAATAATGTAACACTGCTACATGGGTGGAAGCTGAACCAATAAATTAAACTCATCTGGTCTAATCAGAAAAAAATATAAAGGATTTGAAATAAAATTGCAGACATCTCTCTCCACCCATAATAAGACCTATTATTTGTAGAAATATAAATAGATATGGGGAGTGAGGAGTTAAATGGAATAGGAGGAAGAGTTAAATAGAATGAGGGAGAATTAATATAATGAGAAGGGAAGGATTAAATAGAATGACAGGAGACGTTAAATAGAATGAGAAGGAGAAGTTAAATAGAATAGCAGTAAAAGTTAAATAGAATGAGAAGGAGAAGTTAAATAGAATGAGGAGGAAGAGTAAAATAGAATGAGGAGTGAGAGTTAAATAGAATGAGGAGTAGGGATTAAATAGAATGAGAGGGAAGAGTTAAATAGATGAGGAGAAGTTAAATAGAATGAGGAGGGAAGAGTAAAATAGAATGAGAATTAAGAGTAAAATAGAATGAGAGGTAAAGGATTAAATAGAATGAGGAGGAGAAATTAAATAGAATGAGAAATTAAGGAGTTAAATAGAATGAGGAGTAAGAAGAGTTAAATAGAATGAGGAGTAAGGAGTTAAATAGAATGAGGAGGGAGGAATTCAAATAGAATGAGAGTAAGAGTTAAATAGAATGAGGAGGGAAAAGTTAAATATAGATGAGAAGTTAAATAGAATGGGGAGGAAGAGTAAAATAGAATGAGGAAGTAAGGAGTTAAATAGAATGAGGAGGGAGAAGTTAAATAGAATGAGGGAGTAAGGGAGTTAAATAGAATGAGGAGTAAGGAGTTAAATAAGAATGAGGAGAAGTTGAAATAGAATGAGGGAGTAAGGAGTTAAATAGAATGAGGAGTAAGGAATTAAAAATAGAATGAGGGAGGAGGTTGGTTAGATAGAGTTGAGGAGTAAGGAGTTAAATGGGAATGAGGAGGAAGAATTGCAAATGAGATGAGGGAGTGGGGAGTTAAATAGAGATGAGGGAGTAGGGAGTTAAATATGGGAATGAGGGAGTAAGGGTTAAGGATGAGGGTAAGGAGTTAAATGGGAATGAGGAATTAAGGAGTTAAATAGAATGAGGGAGTAAGAGGAGTTAAATAGAATGAGGAGGGAAGGAGTTAAATAGAGATGAGGAGTAAGGAGTTAAATAGAATGAGGGAGTAAGGAGTTAAATAGAATGAGGAGTAGGGAGTTAAAATAGAATGAGAGATGAGGAGTTAAATAGAATGAGGAGTAGAGGTTAAATGGGAATGAGAGGGAAAGATAAAATAGAATGAGAGTAAGAGGTTAAATAGAATGAGGAGGGAAGAGTAAAATAGAATGAGGAGTAGGAGTTAAATAGAATTTAAGGAGTTAAATAGAAAATGCTAAATTGCAGTACTTAGAATGAGTGGAGTGAGGAGTTAGAGAGGTGAGTGAGAGGAAGAGTCAGAGGAATGAGGGAGGGAAGAGAGAGAAACAGTAGTTAAAAAAATGTACAGATTGATATTTGATACATTCACATCGATATAGAATAACAGAGATGTGCATAGAGCAATAGAAAAGTTAAAAGACAAGATAGCGGATAAAACTGATAGTTGATTGATTTGATTTTAAGAATAGATAGATAGATAGATAGATAGATAGATAGATAGATAGATAGATAGATAGATAGAGGCATATAGATAGGATAGATAGATAGATAGATAGATAGATAGGAGATAGATAGATAGATAGATAGATAGATAGGTAAACTTCAGCCCTAAGCTACTTACAAGACCAATAGTTTTTCGGTACAGAACCAGCTGCGTCACTGCACACGGGGCCCACACGCGAGTCCCCCCACCCCCCCCCCCACCCCCAGGCATCATATCTTTTTTTATTTGGTGCGCAACTTTGGAATTCATTTTTTGGAGCGCAGCGCAAACGGATTATAGTTCTCTGAAACGAAAAATGTGTCCGTTCTGATGAAATGCGCCAATATATCTGAAGAAACAAAAAGTGACCGCAATGTATCTCATATCAACACAATTTAATAAATACATATATATTTCTATATATACCTACCATATATATATATATATATATATATATATCTCTATAATTTCTAAAGAAAAGAAAATAAATGTCCTTCAAATTGGATCCGAAATTCGTTCATCGACAGCAGTAGCTACGGAGATTCTATTTTTAATAACACAGATTGCTAATTTTAATGGCAATTTTGACTAACAAGATAGCGCTTCCGCCTTGTGTCCATGTTTGTATTTGGTCATGTAAGCATGTCAGCTTGGGGGAGAGGGAGGGGGGAAAGGTCAAGTCTCTCTCCAATAACTGAGCATCTCTTACATCCCGACTGTCCGGTCCCCTCATCCCTTCAACCCTGACCGACTCCCTCCCCCCAACCCGACCCTCACCCGAAACCTTTGAATTTGTTACTAAAAATCAACCATTCTCTATCATCACTAACCCCCCTCCCTCCCTACCCCCACCCTCCTGGTTGATGTACAATTATTAACAACGTAAAGAAAGAGGGAAAAAAATACACAAATATAATGGCACTAAATGCAGCGCGGAGAGACAACATAGTCCCAGAGAATGGTCCGCGGAGAACAAAAAGAAAGAAGAACGGTTCTAGAATTGTGGGAAGAGTGTTGAGGCTGAGCTCTCAGCAAACTATCCCTTCTGTTTCTCTTGTAGAGGGTGGGGGTGGGAGAAGGGGGGGCGAGTGTATGTATGTGTGTGTGTGTTTGTCTTTTTTTTTTTTTGGTGTCTTTGTCGTACGGACGCACGCACAATCTGACCAGTTTGTTACACAAAATTAAAAAACTGGAATGTGTTGACTTTCTCTTCCACTCGTCTCTATCTCCATCAATGATTTATCCCTCCCCCCCCCCCCACACACACACTCACACCCTACACCCCTCGTTATACCAATATTTCATTAGTCAGTTGTTGTTTTTTGTTCTTATTTTTTTTTTTGGTGAGATACGAGACAGTTATCTGTCAATAGTCTCTGGATAGTGAGTGAGGGAGGGAGGGAGGGGGGGTGAGGAGGAGGGAGGGGGGGAGGTGGGGGGGCGGAGATGATAACAATGACTACCAGTTATGATAATTTAATGACTTGTCATAAACATTGATTCAAACACTTGGGATGATAGTTTTAGAAAATACACCGGCGTTCGCCGCCCCCGCCCCTCCAAATCTTAACATCTTGACATATAGTGTAACGTTCACACCAGCAAAGAAGGATGGTAACGGTGAGTTGGTGTGTTTCGTGGGTGTGTGTGTGTGTGTGTGCATGTTTAGTTTCACCGCGCCTTCTGCGTGACTCACTCGTTAAACAATCATGGAGGCGCTGACACAGAGATTAAGGACACAGACCTCATTGACATAGACAAAAACGGACACATATCAGGAAAGAAAGAGGAAAATTAAAAAGAAATCGGGACACAAATAAAAAAATCGAAAAATTATATAAAAAAATAAAGACATCGTTGACATAGACAGAAATCGCGGACAAAGACATACATCAGGGACACATCACAGGGCCTGACTAAGAATATTAACGCAGATAAAGTCATCTAGTATTCCTTCAAATTATACACACAATCAACTGATATTGGCTAGACAATCAACTTCAAGGACACAGTCAACAAAGACACAAGTCACCTTTAATATTGTAGCATGGACACAGTCAACCTTGACAGTCATTACAGAAAAGTCGACACAACGCCAACATATACATTTAATAACAGTTGGTTGTTTTTTTTTTAATATCGATCGTGAAATATCGATCGTTAAACATCGATCGTCAAACATCGATCGTCAAACATCGATCGTTAAATATCAATCTTTAAATATCAATCGTTAAATATCGATCGTTAATGTCAATCGCTAAATATCGATCGTTAAACATCAATCGTTAAATATCGATCGTTAAATATTGATCGTTAAATATCGATCGTTAAATACTGATCGTTAAACATCAATCATTAAATATCGATCTTTGTGATCTTCATTGAATTCCTTTAAAAAAAAATTAGTTCTTTACTGTTTGTCAAACCTTTACACCACCAACGAACTTAGTGTAGAATTAAAAAATACAATCAAGCTAAACATCCTCAGCGTGTTCTTTCTCTTATAGCTTGAAATGATCGATAATTAGTTTTCTAACATGTGTGTGTATGTGTATGTCTGTGTGTGTGCGTGTGTGTGTGTGTGTTTGTACAGAGTTGGCATTGTATAAGTTATTTTTAATTTAACTTTCGTCAATTCATCAAAAAAAAAAATTGTTGGTTGATTTAGACCATGGAAGACGGAATCCGCCAAGTCAGAAGATCTAACTTACGTCGCTATGCTCAAAGAGCGCCAGCGATGCAACTAGTCATCGAACACCAAACCGAGGATGGGCGGATTAAAATAAAGGCACGGAGGCAGCAGAGCGACGTACACTCGTACAACTCATGTGTTGTGTTAATGTGTTACGGTCAACGGCATTTAATAAACACAACATAATTAGAAACGATGGTTCGCTCAATACTTTGCCACTTACATTCAAGTAGGCGTAGCCATGGCAACGCGTGGCCGGGGTACAGCTAGTTGATCAATAAAAAAAAATGTGACTATATATTAATGTACTAATGACATAAATTGTCTAGGAGTCAAATCAGTGCAGGATTTGCATATACGCTACACAAGCTATTGCTTAGGACCACCGGCGGCGGAACGAAATATTTTAAGGGGGGGGGGGAAGCCAAAATTCAAGGGGGGGGGGGGCAAGACAAAATATGACCGAAAGATAAATTGATTCAATAATAGAATATAGTAATTCTGTAGCAAGTATTTAATCGATATTATTAAAAAATAATATATTAAAAAAAATAAAAATGAACATTGAGCACTTCTGTCGTCAACTGATTCGTAATGTCAGTTTGTTTACAAATTTAATAGTGAAATTAGATCAGAAAATTACTGATAATCATCATGAATAATGATGAACATAAAACTGAAACCGGATACGGGAAACTCAATAAACAAAAAGTAATTTATGAAAAGATAATAAATAATTGTATTTTCTTTAAAAATTACATTTTCCGCCATTCGGTAGATGGCAATACTTCTCAATACTTATAACACGCATTTGCTGTCTGTCTGTCTGTTCCCTTAAAACTCAAGATCCAGACAACCAAATAACGTGAAATTTGGTACACGTACACAAAATTACATGGGGAAGGTTCTTAAACAGGTTTCGTCCCATCTCAATGGGTACTTTAATTGTAATTAATTATTTTGGATATCAAAGATATGAAAATTGGCAAACTTTTACCCCGATTTCAGGTTTTACGAGCTTCTCTACCACATAGCTAACTTACTATAAATATGATCGGTACGGGGAACCAAATATCACATTACTTACTACATTATTACATTTACTCCTTCATCCATAGGAATTGTCATCTTTTGCAACAGTCATGCCTAAGAGAGAGAGAGGGGTGGGGGAGAGGGAGGGAGGGGAAAGAGAAAGAGAGAGAGAGAGGGGAACTGCCAAAAATGTTGTGAATCACAATGCTTTAAGATAAATGTACCCTTTTATTGCATGCAAATAAACCCTTTTTACGCGTCTTATTTTAAATCTTAAACGTCAAATTACGCTTCTTAAATAAACAGAAAACCTTATTTTAAACCCGGGCCAAGCCGGACACTTGCAATTAGTTTTAAAATTTGCCTCAACGACTCTCAATAATGTGATTACTGTAAAATGTAAATTAATTATAATTTCTTTCAAATGTTACATTTAAGAAATAAATCAAATGAATTACATATAAACTAAATGAATTACAAAGTTAATAAAGTTAAAATTTTAGGGGGGGGGGCAGACTGGAAATTCAAGGGGGGGGGGCGCCGCCACCCCTTAAAAGTTTTAGGGGGGGCCGCTGCCCCCTGCCCCCCTCTGCTCCGCCGCCAGTGCTTATGTTCTTGGGGGGGGCACACAAATTGTCCAAGTGAGCAATTGTCATATATAATTAAATATTTGGCACTGGCATATAATATCTGAACTTATAAGGGCCCCCATATCTCAAATAACTTAAGGCCTTATCAAGTCTAAATACTGTCCTGAGTCTAATAAAATTATACGCATGTTTCTATTGATATTTGAACTTGATGATATTCAGAAACACTGATAATAGGCTGTGATATGTATTTGTTTTTTCAACTGTAATTGTTATGACATCATTACAGCCTTCTTCTACCCTATTATTTAAAGCTAAATTATAGAGGGGGGGGGGGGAACGAAACTTTAACCCTGGTTTTCTCCAGTTAATGTTTTTTCTGTTTGATCGAGAGCCACCCTCGAACGTCTTTCTACCTTTTGGTGGTGTGCACCAGTGGTGACATACGACACGAGGCGTTGGAAACTCATAACAATAACCCCCCTGCCGGAATTGCACCCCATGTTTGAACTGTGGATATTAGCAGAAGGTGTGTGTGTGCCTACATGTGTGCCTGCGTGCGTGTTTGCCCTTGCGTGAGTCCGTTGTTAAGTAAGTCGGTAGGGGTGGTGGGGGAGGGGGTCAAGACAACGTTCTCTACTTTTCATTGTGTCAACTGGACACAAGAAATGTACGGGATGGGAGTGGTCAGTAATAGTCAATGTAATAAAAAAAATATAAAAGTTTTAGATATTTAGGATGGACAAGGAAATATGAATTGAAGGAAGGGAAGAGGAGGTAAGGTGTTGTGGGTAATCTTTTACTTTGGTCATAGACACAAGTCCCCAGTGTAAGAGCCCACAGGAGAAGAAATGTTGAGTAAATGAACTAGATAAAACTAAAGTTATACTGTCTCCGTATCGATATATATACGTATATATATATATATATATATATATATATATATATATATATATATATATATATATATAGAGAGAGAGAGAGAGAGAGAGAGAGAGAGAGAAAGACATACATACTGACAGATAGATAGATAGATAGATAGATAGATAGATAGATAGATAGATAGATAGATAGATAGATAGATAGATAGATAGATAGATAGATAGATAGATAGATAGATAGATAGATAGATAGATAGATAGATAGATAGATAGATCAAATCAAATAAACGGTTTTTTAAAACTGATATTCCCTTAAAAATTTTTAAATCCCTCCCTCCCCCTCCTTTCATGTTATATTTATAATTATTAATATTAAAATGGATATTCCTTTTAAAAAATTTTTAAATGTCTTCTTCCCCCTTCTTCTTTTTCCATCGTTACTATCTTCATATAGATTGTGTGACACGGCAGGGTGGGGGCAGGGGGGGTGAAGTTGGTAAAGAGCTCAACAGTCGACCTGAGAGTATCTGGTTCGATCCCCTGCAGAGACTATGGATATTTCAGGTAAAGGTTAAAGCCCTTTCCTTGGGGCCTCCATGACCGTTGCACATTGAAGATAAGAGAACAGCACCATAAGGTAGCAGTCCCCATTAGTGGCCTATTAAAATCTAAGAGGCTTCATCTCATCCTTACACACGGCACAATTGGTTTCGTCTGATATTAAAATCTTTTTATTGAAGAGACTTTGCATTTTACTCATTTTTTTTTATCCTTATTTACACTTATTCGGTACATTTGGTTTCGTCTGATATTAAAATCTAAGAGACTTCATCTCATCCTTACACACGGCACATTTGGTTTCGTCTGATATTAAAATCTAAGATAAAAAAAAAAAAAAAAAAAAAAAAAAAAAAAAAAAAAAAAAAAAAAAAAAAAAAAAAAAAAAAAAGGCTTCATCTCATCCTTACACACGGCACAATTGGTTCTGCCCCGATATAATAACCCCAATCAAAGAGACTTCTTCTCATCCTTACACACGGCACATTTGGTTTAATCTGATATGCATGTTATAACTCTATCAAGTCTCACACGTGGCATTCAGATTGACCTCACTGTACCTCAGTAAGTGTACGGAGTGAGCCAAAGTAATAGACGATACGTGTACACGTTATAATAGCAGCACGGCCTTATAACTTCTAGATAAGCTATTTGTATAACAAGTTAAACGACAATTGCAATAGGACCGAAACTTGTGACGGTGTGCCAGAAGCAAAGACTGTCTCGATGGGTGAAGAAATTAGCCAAGGCCCGATACCGTTTCCGATGGTCCGAAATTTGACCACTTCCGTTCAATAGGTTCCACTGCTTCATTGTAGATGTGAGTTGATCAGGATTTGTCACATTCTGACACTATACACACATCTGATACAGTACAACATATGTATATTTACCATATAAGCAAAAAGTGCTCTTCTTAGTAAAAAGGCAGAGCCAGGATTTTTACAAGGTTTGTTAACTATAATGAGGTTTTTTTTTTAGTATTTGAAAGTACATTTCGATACAAATTTATTTTTACTTTATTTTTTTTTTAAAAAGAGTACAATACTGACCATTATAATAAAGTGTCTGATTTAAAGTTTACAAAGATTTTAACT